>SCLH01000899.1:32770-68392 GCA_004367855.1 Oikopleura vanhoeffeni
TAAAAAATTAGAGTGGCTATTTTTTTCGTTTTTATTCACAGATTTGAGAAAAAAAAACATAAAAAATTTTGGGTAAAAATTGCGTGAAATTTTAATAATATTGAATTTTTTGAAATTTTACGAATTCAAAAATAAAAGTTTCGAACTCAAATCTTCCTAAAATAATAAAAAACCATTTTTATGAGCTGCAATACACACATTTATTCTGGTTGAGCTAACGATAACAAGCACAAAAAAATAAGCCAACTAATTATTTTCGTGAGTTAAATTGACGCTAGTCTGCCACATTGCTGCTATCCCCTTAAAAGAATTAGGAAATTTTCAACTTAAACGTTCTGATTTATTACTTCATGAGTTTTGATTAACGTCGAGAAAAGTCATCTGTTGAGACTTTAGGTGATTCGAGAGGATATATAGCCTATTGTTACAAACAAAGTTCAAAATTACTTTAAGTCTCAATGCCGCCTTAAGGGGGTTGTGGGTGCTAAATGTTGGAAATATGCAAGCAATTCAACGTGGCTTTTATTTATCACATGACAAATTTTTTGAAATAATAAGCAAAATATTTGGTCCGCCTACTCTTTACGGTTTGATTGAACACAAAACAGTACGTAAATTGTTAACTGTCGAGAAATGCGGTGCTTGTTAATCAGCATCAGATTTTGTCATCCATCAGGAAAAAACTTTCACATGCTGCATACAATTGTGATGCATTTTTCAGGAGTTGTACTTCAGTTGAACGCCAAAAATTTCGCGTTTTCATATTTTGAATTTTCGGTCAAACTCTCCCGAAAAATGATGAAAACTGAAATTCTCCATTGTTGTAAAATAAACAATTTTCGAGTTTCAAGGCGATAAAAAATTTTATAGAAAATATTGTTAAAATATGTTGAAAAATGCAAATTTTATACCGAATTTGAGAGTTCAAACAAGCTGAAATTTAGCATATTCTAAAATAGCCCTCTGAAAATGATTATAAACATAATTATTTTCCTACCAGTTATCCTCGCAGTTTGAATTTACATAGGCATTCACAAATGTACTCACTCCGACCATATTAACAAAGTTAAAGCAATTTTAATTTGCTTGAAATAATTTAGATTTTACACCCACAACCCTCTTTAAATGCTCGCAGTGGGCATTTTCCATGTATTAAGAAACTTGATAAATATATTAAGGGGGTAGCAGCGATGTGGCAGATTGGTACATTTTTTCGGAGCGATTCTTGAAAGAAAAAAAAATGTGAAAAATTTTTATATTATTTTTTATGTAAAAGGAAAGTGTCTATACTTGCAAACGTTTATATTTTTAAACTTTTACTATACTTAAGTATCTGTAAAAACATCAAAAACCACTTTTCCATATGACTCCATTTCCAACTTGACCCGATGTGAGAAATTTTTTTTGAAAGCCAATATTTATAAACTTCAACAATGTCGGGTGTTATGCACTTATTAGTGGAGAATAATTATCACATGAAGAAATTTCCTCGTATTGGAATTTTTTTTCCATGAAAAATGGATAAAAACAGCTTTTTAGGAAAAAATTGACCTTCAATTGCGATTAAATATTGAAAAATGTCCTGACTTTCAAAAAAAAGTAGCTATAACACCCGCAATTTAATTGAGATTTTTTAAGGAAAATAAAATTTTATAATTGCGTGCCAAATGGCACAAACCGGTTCCTTAACAGTGTTGTAAATTTCATCAGAAGTTCAGAAACGATATCACTTGACCCTTTCATCGGTTGAAAACGGAAACCAAATAGATACCAGAAATTTTACAAGTGATTCGGCTGATTTTTACAGAGATTTCAAAAAATTACTAATTAAAATTTTTGGACTTGATTTGCGGAAAAATTTTCATAATATTTCTAAAGAGTCGACAACAAAATGACAAAAACATTTCATGATTTTTCAAACAGCAGTCAGAAAATATGTAGACATGCATGAAAAAAGTTAAAGTGCCTATTTTTGTTTTTATTCACA
This sequence comes from Oikopleura vanhoeffeni, assembly GCA_004367855.1. Classification (NCBI taxonomy): domain Eukaryota; kingdom Metazoa; phylum Chordata; class Appendicularia; order Copelata; family Oikopleuridae; genus Oikopleura; species Oikopleura vanhoeffeni. The sequence continues at coordinate 34,758 of SCLH01000899.1, forward strand.
GATTTCATAAAATTAATCAGAAAAAATTTGACGAAAATGCTTACAATTTTCATAATGCTTTGAATTTTTTCGAAATTTTACGAATTATAAAATAAAAGTTTGAACTCAAAACGTGCCTTAAATAGATAAAAAATGATTTTAATGAGCTGATACACATGTATTGTGGTTCAGCTAACGATATAAGCACAAAAAAAATAAAACCAACTAATTATTTTCGTAAGTTAAATTGACGCCAGTCTGCCACATCGCTGCTACCCCCTTAACCTCTTTAAATCATAGATAGTTTTTATTAGACGTTTTGGCTAAGCAGCCATTTTCAGTTGTGAGAAATGGACGTCTAGAAATTGAAAGTTGATTTTTTTTGGCGCGAACATATTACATTATTTTGCAAAATTACATTTTGAATTTTTTGAAAGGTGTATTAGTCGCCAAACTAAGTAATCGAGCCTCAGAAGAACTATTTAGTTATAGCTCGATTAAGTGATGGAATCGTTTGGAATTATACAGAAACATAAAAATGTCATACGTCTATGAAGAGTATGTATATTTCAAGACGGTTTTCTCAAAGTGACTAGCAGTCCTTCGAAAGTTTTTCGAAGGTTTATAAAGTGGAGATTTGTATCGATTATTGAAAAATGATCTTCGAAAAACGATCGTTGGATAGACTTGGATGCATTGTCTGGTACAACACTATATTTATTTTCGAATTTTTCAATATATTTAGGACAAGTTTTTATACATTGTATGAAAGTTTAAAACACCGCTTTTGTTACGACGGTGTTGAAATATACGTTCATGAAGAAGTTGTTGAGTTTCACCTACATGTATGTCACCTACATGTTTGTTAGTTGCCTCACAAGGACATAAGTACTCCTAAATGAGATCGTTGTTCAGGTAGTATGATTTTTTTGGCTTTAATCTCAGTGAAATGATGCTAGATAAATTAACTGTTAACCACAAAAAACCCACATTCAATTTATAATATGGGGTGTATTGGCTTAGGATTTTTATAACTTTACTAGCAATGACTGAGCATCTGAAACTAGTGAACGGTAAACTGACTGTAAAATTTGTGACTCCTCATAGATGTATGGCATTTTAATGTATGTGTATAACTCCAGACGATTCCATCACTTAATCGAGCTATTACTAAGTTGTTCTTCTGAGACTCGATTACTTAGTTTCGCGACTAATGCACCTTTCACAAAATTCAAAATGTAATTTCGCAAAATAATGTTATATGAGTTCGCGCCAAAAAAACAACTTCCGATTTCTGTACATCCATTTCTCTCACAACTGAAAATAACTGCTTAGCCGAAACGTCAAATAAAAAGTATCTTTGATAGGAAAATAAAATAATTGTATCTCTCAAAACCACTGAATATAAGATATAAACATAAATATTAAAAACTACTTTATCTTAAATTATAACAAATATAAAGAAAAAACGCACTATCGTAAAATTTGCAACTTTATCAAGTGGCTCCTAGTCGGATTTCACTACCTAGTAGGTAGTACCTACAGCGCCAATTTTTCAAACCCCGTAAAGTTATAAATCTTTTGTATTAAAGGAAGTTGTAGGGTCTTTAATTTATTTTTTGGTCCGTAAAAATAACAACATTACTGATCTCTTAATTAGTCAGTTGTTTTTTAAACTAATTTCAAATCAGAAAATGTAATTTTGTTGAACACAGTCCTTGACCGCTGATATGTTGTTTACTTGAAACGCGCTCAACGTAAAACCGATCGTTATACAAAGTGTATGAAATTTTTTTTTGGGTTAATCATTGGGAAACAAAAAAATCCACGTAACAAAAATTTTTAGTCACTTGCTCACTAATGCTCAGTTAGTATATTTTAAAATGAGAGTTTTTAGCTTGTATTTTCATTTTTTGATTTGATTATTTTTAACCATTTTGACTAAAGTTATATAAAAATTACGCACAGTTTTATTTGTTAAATTACTATGAAGATTTAAAAAGTATAAAAAATTAAAAAAATGGTCGTTTGATAATTTTCGAAAAAATTTTGATATTGAAATCTTACAAAAAACCTGAAATTTGACTTTGAAACAGGAAAATTTCAGAGAGGGAAAGTTTTTCTATTCGTTAATCAAGTCCTAAATTAACCAAATTTTCCAATAACAATTAATTCAGCTTTGGTTTGAAAACTCGAAAATTCCCGCAAATTCTGTCAAATTTTTTTTTATAATTTGAAATTCTACCTTAGAATTCTTTATACGTATTAATACGTATTAATAAGTTTTTTATTAAATTAATTGGTTTGAAAGTTCAATTTTTCACCTGCCCGAACCCTACCTATGATTCTTTAAGAGGGTATTATGCCCAAATAAATTAAGCTGATTGTTTTGTCTAGACTAATTCAACCAAAATAAAAATTGACTTGGTTTCCGACTTCTGTCACTCCTTTTTTACTCAGTAATTCGACAAAACTAAGGCCCGATTAGTCAAAACATTTTTCGCACCAAAAATTTTTTTTTTCAAAATTTTTACAATTTCTTCTCATTCTGAAGCAAAACATGTCAAAAAAACAATTTATCAGTGGAAAACAAATATAATATTTTATGTCTCAAAACCCCCCCTCCCCTCCCAAAAAAAAACAGGTAATGTAGGCAATAACAATATTTTCTATCATACGTCAATTCAAAGTCGTTTAAAAAGCCAAATACATAAGTATAAGATTTGAAGACTCTACAACCTCCTCAAAAAGGGTTTGGAATTGATCTGAAATAGAAATCCGATTTATAGGCTGATTTTCATGATCAAGCAATTTTATAATTTGAAAATATAATTACCTGTGATTCTTTTTGTCCCGCGCATAATCTTTTTATAGCATCTGCCGGTAGTTCCACATCACTAATGCCATCAAAATTCCATAATGCACCCATCTTCTTGCTATCAAAAAGAATAAAATTACCCCTTTTTCAATTTTTTTCTGAATTTTTGAAAGTTTAATTAATTTGACTTATACAGAATGGGGAAGAACGGGGGGACCTACGTTTCTATGTTGTCAACAGCACTAATTAATCATTAATTTGAGGAACAGACTCGAGCTAAAGGCGTTTCTGGCAGCGAACTCTTTTAATTCAAATAATTTCAATTCATGGATTACAGACAAAAAATAATTGATACATTATTTACAAAAGTTTCTGTTCGCATAATATAAGAGTCCAGCGTATAATCAACACAAATTATTGAAAAGTCGGTGATTTCACGCCCGTTTTCATTTTTATATGCGATTTTGAAGGTTTCAAATTATTTTTTTTATATTTTTTCGAAAAATATCCAAACTTGCCAAGAATTTGAAGGGAGGACCGATGTGCTCAAAATCGATGCACATCCGATTTTCCAAAAAAATCCTATCCGATGTTTGAATTTTAAGAAACTGAGTTGTATCGAAAATGTTTAAGCACATTGTTTAATTCCTCATTATACTCTGGGACTTTACATGCCATGCAAACAAAAGCTACAGAAAAATTAAAAGATATAGCTTATGGAGGGAGAAGTCGGTGCCTCAGAAATTTTTGCCTTTTTAAATTTATTTCTGATATCAAACTTTTTCCTCCTTCAGAATTTTTCAATCACATTTTTAAGTACAAATGAAAGTAAGTATGCAATACATTTATTTATTTGTAAAATGACGTTTCGGCGCCAGTTAGTTTTAGCGCCCATCAATTTCAATATATTGAATTTGTTTTAACTCGAGTCGAACGGCAAAATTGGGATTTTAAAATTTCCATAAGTCGAAAAAACGAAATTATTACGAAGGATGGAAATAAATTTAATTCGGTGTTTGCGATGGCTTTTAGGTTTGACTAAATTTAGTTCATTAGTTTTTTTAGTTATTTTCGATAAAACGGGCTTTGATTGATTAATTTGACCTTGTTTTGGAAGCAGAAATTATGCTTAGTAATATCATTTTTATTGCGAGTAAGATATTTTCAATTTAAAGCGAGTTTAATCATTTTTAACTTATTTGTAACCAGTGTTTGTGTGATAAATACAAAAATAAGTTTTCAATTTCAGAGTTATAATAATTTATATAAATATGAATATTTTACTGAAATTTAAGAACACGACTGAATCGCTGAATATCCCTTATCATTTTGGTTAGAATGTGTTTAGCGACACCGATTACAATCACACCGTAAAAAGAATAAGTAGTGGCTACGCATTCTAACCAAAAAGTGATAAAGGGATATCCCTTATAATTGCCACTCTCTGACATATCCCTTTAACACCTTTTGGATGATTTGAGAGAGTCGCTGAAAGAGAGAAAGCGGCCTCATTGAGTGCTTAGAAGGGGTCTCAGGAGTGTTAGGATTGGCTCCCCCAACCTACATCTCTCAAATCATCCAAAAGGTGTTAAAGGGATATGTGGGCCCTCAAAAACACGGGGGGTGAGAAAACGACGCTTCATTTCAAAACGAGTTATTCGATTAAGTTCTTAGATAACTCAAACTGAGCACTATTATCTTAATAATATAAACATTAAAAACTTTTTTTTATAGGACCAATGATTTTATTTTAAGTTTACTGAAATTGTTTAATTATTAGTTTTTGTTAAAAAATAGAAACAATGGTCTGATTCGGCCCAATTTTTATTTTGTATTATTCACTAGATATTTGTTGACAGTTTGAGCTATCTGCAAACCTAATCAAATGACTCGTTTTCAAATGACGCATGGTTTTTCCCCCCCCCGTGTTTTGGAGGGACCAAATAAGAACAGGAGGGCAAGGAAGGGATATAAGCTGTGTAACACAGCCTGTGTCTTTAATCTTTAGGATCATAAGTTCCCCCGCTAGTGGTTGCTGAACGTCACTGAAATGAATGTAAAGTGATCAATTTGTTTTTCATTAAGAATGTTAGTTATGTTTTTATCTAACATAGATTGAGCCTTTATCGTGAAAATTTTAAGTTCAAATCCAAGAATTCTGTGCTATCACTTTCAGACTTGGAGTATTATTTTAATGTATTAATAATTAAAAATTAAATGTTTACAACGTTCAGAAATTAATATTCATATTTAGGTAATGAAAGCGAACAGAAACAATTTAAGACATCAAAAAGCTGACCTCAACAAGACCTCAAAAACAAGTGAAACATAGAAAACTGAACCTTAGTTGGAAGGTCAACGAGCTAATTATTTGCAAAATTGCAGTTTTGTTGTGTTAACTTTTCGATCTTTAACATTCGTTTTTGTTTCTTTTCATTTCTTCATGATCGAAAATTAATTCGATGCGTTGTAAAATTAACTATTACTGCTTTATGTTATCTTGCTTAGTGTACCGAAATTGGCCAATCGTTTTTTCGGTGCAGGGCAAAACGCCAGAACAACACGACTTATAAACGCAGTTTCATATCATTTTTTTAGTAAAAAAATTTGTTATCAAAAAAGTTTTCAATTTGTAAACCTTTTGATATTCCAAAACAATAATTATTCAACCAAATCTAGAATGAAATAAAAGGCATTGTTTGATTTGTATGTTTTTCTTATTTTTGGGACTTTTTGTATAAATAAAAACTAAAATATTAAAAACCTTATGAAAAACCTGTACAGTAAGAAAATCCATATATAGTCAAGGAGCAAGAACATCATTACATCTTTGATTGAGTTTATTATTTGAGAATTTCAGGTTAATTTTTGATATAAACATCGATAAGAAAATTTTAAGTTATCGTAAATTACGATTCGTGAATTGATTTTTAGCACAGTCTGCAATGCACATGTTCATAATTTAAATTGGTAAATTTTTGCGCCTATGAAGTTTTCATAGCAAAATTTGTATAAGATAAGAAAGTCAAGACGAACAAGCAAGGATATGTGAATCAAGGATTTAAATATCCAATTGTTTCACCGAATAGAAATTAGCAAATACTTCTAAAAAAAAGGTCCAGATTAGGGTGTTACGCGTTGTGACAAAAAAAGAGACTACAGAGAGGGGGTATACAAAATTCACGGTAGCCATTCTGCATTATTTTTAACCGACAGGATTTAACTAATCAAAATGGTCTAAAACTTGGCACACAGGTTACTTGGACCATCACTGCTATAAACTTTGCTTCAAGGAGCTTTTTCTGTCGTCAACTTCCGGTTTTATATCTGGTTTATCATGTCCGGTCCCTATTTTGGCCAATTTAGACACCAAGGAGTAAAAATTTTGAAATGTCATAAGCCCATTTTTTGCCCCCAAGTTAACTAAGAAACACGATAGGCCTACTCAAAATTCCAAGTTTTAAACTTCATCTCGGCGCAAATCCAACGTTTGAATTTTTGAATTTAAATATTTGATAGAAACCATTTTCGAGTTAATTATGCAAAATATGAATTATATAACCACATGTAATTTCCAACTAACCAAAAATGTCACAACTATTTTGCACTACTCTAATGTGAGCATTTTCAAATATTATATCAAGCAAACAATTCGCTTCAAATTAAGGTTTTGTATTTTACGTGTGTCATTTGTGAATAATTTGTTGACTAAAAGAGATGAACACTAACTAACCATTTATGGAAACCCCCTGTTGACTAATGAGAGCACCGGATTTTACTCTTCGACCAATTAGAACTTCGAAAAGGGGGTTTCCATTAATGGTTAGTAGGGTACACCGCGGTGCACCGTAGTGACCATGATATTGGTCGAAAATAAAATATTATAAACGATATAATGGGTTAAGGATATGGTTAAAGACTCTTGGTTGACCAAGCCTGAAAATTTGAATGTTGCGAAATGCAATACACTGGATGTACCCTTATCCGTACACCTCAGCTCGGCCAAAAATTGTTCGGATAAGAGTTCACGTCCACATAGGCGTTTAGGCTTATAAGCGTTTACATCCCGACCAAAAATCGTACGGATAAGGGTACATCGTACGGATTAGGGTACATCGTACGAATAAGGGTGCGTACAGATCAGGGTTAACCCAGTGTACTATGTATGGCTTGCTCCACAAGTTCAAGCCAAATTTATTAGCTAGTTTAAAAATTAATGCTTTTTACTGGCCAAGACGATTGTACCATTGACATATCCAAGATATGTCTGATCAAAGTCTTTAATTCATATATATATACATATGTATACTTTTTTATTCGTTTATTCAAGAACTCTTCTGTTTTTCGGCCAATACAAATTCTCTATTTAAAAAAATTGAAATGAATCAGCCAAAAATTTCACGAAAACTTCAGCCGCCTGAATATTATTTAGCAATTTTCCATCCACCGAATATATCAGATTTTGTGGTAATATATTTCTCGGATCCTTGATTTTTGGTTCCCATAAATCCTTAATTCTGGGGTATTATCATAATTCTGTAATAACTGCCATTGCATATTCAAATTCAATTTTTTTTTTTTTTTAAATATTCTTTCATTTAAATTTGTTCTTGCTAATGTGAGACCATTATTGATACGTTTTTTAGACAGTTCAATAATCATTTATTTGAAGACAGTACATAAATGATAAATTAAAATTTCGTTTTTTGGTGTTGAGGGAATAGTGTCAGCAGAAAAAAGTTTGGCTTGGGATTGGATATTTTAACTGCAAATGCAACAATGATGAATGTTCGACAAAATGTTATTTTTTTAATTTTCAGGAATAATTAAAGTAAATGCTTAATTAAGCTTATAAGGGTTACTAAATGTAATTATTCTGTCATATTTAATATAACAGAATTCGGTTGACCTATCATTATTATCATTTACTTGGACTTATAAGCAGTGTGTTCAAGGTCAAAATTAGTTAACTCAGATTTTCTCGAAAAAACCCTTCATAAATTTCAAACAAGAAATTAAGGACTGAAGTTTTCGCTCTTAAGGAGGTACTCATCGGTTTCTTGTGTTTTGAATCGGGGCTCAGAATAAAACAAGACAAGTTATAGAAATTTTGATAAAGTCTGGTTTTAAGATCTGACCCAGGGATCGGATTTTCCCGGGTCGCCGGGTCGGAAATTTTGACCCGGATCGCAGGTCGGGTCGGTGCCGACTAGGCTGGCCGAGGATTTTTTTTATACAGTAGTTTTTATATGTAGATGACATAGAATCCTGAAATTTTGGGAGAAAACTTCTTGATAGCTAGACAAGAAATGTTTGCGATAAAATTTATTTATTTTTAACTTGGAGGGGTACAAAACGTTTTTTTTGACTCACATATGCGGACAAATGTCGATTTCATTTATTTTTTGAAAAAATACTCCCCTCCCCATGGCGGTTCGATTTCAAATTTCAAATGTTGCCGATTTTGAAATCTTAACTTTTTTAGAAATTTCAAGAGGTACCATTATCAGTTGACCTTGAAAATTGCTCAATCTACCCTTAAATGAGTATCATTCGATGCCAATTGGAATTTTAAGAATTTTGAGATTATGCAAACGATGCCTAAAGTGACCTCTTGGAAGCAACGGAGCATTTTTTAAAAAGCAATTTTGCCAAAGTTTGAAAAAGCGTTTAACATAAAAAAATCAAAAAAAAAGTCGACCTTTAACGCTGCTTTAGAGGTCGAAGATTTTATTATCGGCATTTTTTTTATTTTGAATGCATTTTTTATAACTGTTTTGTATTGGTTCGGTAATCTTTCGGTGAAAACACCCATTTGTCGGCTGATTTAGTGTTATTTGGAAAAATCCTTGGGCCAGCCTAGTACGACCCGACCTGGAAAAGTCCCCGACCTTCAACCTTAAAAGCTGAAAAAACATAATTTTTTATGTAGTTTAGACTATAAATTGATACTTTTAATATTATAAATTTGTAAATATTTCTTAAATATATAGAATCATCAGAGAGCAGATTTTCCGGGATAGAAGTCCCAGGAAAAGAAGTCGACTTTCTAACTTGCAAATTTAACATTAAAAAGTGAAAATTTCGGAAACTTTACACTAAAAGTGTAAATGTTTATAAAAAAAATTAAAATTATGTTCAGTAAAGAAACATTTTGTCCAAAAATTCAAATTTTCTAGAAAAATTTAAGAAATGACGTTTCAAATTGAAAATTCTGTTTGAAACTTGAACATTCTGTTTAAAAATTGGAAATTTTTTAAAAAATTAATTAATTTTGTTCAAAAAATAAAATTTAATTGGAAAAATAAAAAAAACGGAGGTCGGGTCGGGTCGAAGGATTAAAGGAGAGTGGTATCAATATTAAGGAGGAGTGAGCTTGATATTAAGAGGGTGATGAGCTTGATATTGATCATTATTATTCATACCAAAAGACGCGCAATAAAATTTCACACAATCCAGTGTATGTAGAAAATAAACTCTTAGTAGTCGATTTTTGTCGAAACTCGATTAGTGGAAACCCTTACAATTCCCTTAAACTCAAACACACTCGGACTTGAACTCGAGCCCACTTCCCCTTAAACTCGAGCCCACTTCACCTTAAACTCGAGCCAACTCCTTTTTTAACTACCAATCTCCCCCTTTATGATGAGCCATTTCAAGCCCTTAAATCGAGCCCACTCCACTTTAATATCGAGCCCACTCCCTTTAAACTCGAGCCAACCCCTTTAATATCGAACTCACTCCCCCTTAAATCGAGCCCACTTTCTTTAAACTCGACCCACTCCCTCTCAATATCGAGCCACATTTCCTGTTAAACTCGAACCCACGCCCCTTTTATAAACTTCCCTTGAACAAAATTCTCCCTACCTCGACCCCGACGCCGAAAATTCTCGGTCGGCGTTCACCCGGACCCGACCTGGAAATTCAGAAAAAAACGACCCGACCTGGTCAAATTTTGAAAAAATCCGATCCCTGATCTGACCCTCTGCTATTAACCAAAAGTGAAAATTTATTTTTATGAGCACCACAGCACCAAGTGGGAGTAGAGCTCTAGAACACTGATTTTGTCTTAAATGACTTAAATAAAAATTAATGACTTTTTGTCAGGATAACAGTCTGTGCTCCATTTATGAGAACCTGATTTTTGCGGCAAAGTGAACCGCGCCAAATTGTACCGTCACTCTAAGCGTTTTTGAAATAAACTTTTCTAAAATTTGAAATTAATCTGAATTGGGCTGACACTTCGAAATTTCGAAAAATTAAAGAAAAATTAAAGTCTCTAGTTATTAACGCATTTAACAGCTTTTGATTTTCTCAAAAATAATTCATTGAAGTTTTTTTCTGTTATTGGACACTCTGCGTTTAACCTCCAATGGTAACCACTAGATAATTACAGAGTAAAAAGGTCGGAAAAAAAACTTAAAAAAAGTTTGAAAAATATGTTAGATCAAACAATTTCAATACAAATTTGTCTTACTACTTTTTTTTGAAGTGCCTCAAAAACTGTAAATTTCTGATCAAATGTATATTTAACTATCGTAAGTATTTAAAACAATTTAAAAAACATAAAAGGATTTGACTTCGAAAGATTTATCAAATTTTGATATTTCTGTCATAAACATCGTGAATGTTTGCAGTATTTCAAAATATTATTTTACATGAAAAGGAGTTCAATGCTAAAATCATCTCTGGAATACCAAAATATTTGGGTTTGTACTGAAACGTTTTGAAAGTAAATTTTTTTTGGAACTTAGAAAAAAACTCTGATTCCGATTTAGAACACTAGAGTAGATTGTTATCGGGATTATAACATTGAAAAATGCCATGACCAATGATATTAATGCATAATATCCTTTTTTCAACCTAAGGATCTTGAAAATGAAGTTTATCTCTGTAGCGCGTGTTAAAATCTCACCAAATGTTGTCTTAGTTAATGTGTCAGTGATGGCCTTAGTGATTACGCACCAATCAACTTTGACGATCCCAATAATTTGCCTATTATCATACCGAAGACAGTCACTAAGAGAACACAAGTGGTATTTGAACACGCGCTATAAAGATACCCCTCATTTTCAAGATCCACTAAGATTGGAAAAATAATATAATAGTCATGCCAATTAAAATCCATGCTTTACATTTTTGATGTAAAATCAGGAATTTCAAAAGTATAAGGTATACTGTATACCTTTTCGGTTGACGAATTATTTGCTGCCCCGTGAGTTCAAGTAGCGTCGAGACTTCAGATAATTCGTAAACATGCTATCATGCAAAAAGCATTGTATGATTTTGTTCAATTTGGCTTCAATCACCTCAAGTATCGACAGATCACTTTTTGTCTCGACGCTACAACAAACTCCCGGGTAATAAAAGGCGCGTTGAGAAAAAGGTCCAGGAATCCTGAATCAGCATAAATATAAATTGACGAAAATTTTTATCGTTTTTTCAATTAAAAAAAGATGCCGTGGCATGCCGTCCGTGGGATGAACAAGCTTTAATAAGTCAGCTTTGGGATGTCGTGAGCAGGGTTGTAATAGGGATTGCCCTTGCGTAGGTTTTCTATTCTTTTTTTGCGTATGTTTGAGCAAAACATGGGCGGAAAATAAGGATAGAAAATCCGGTCGAGAATGATCCCTTTTACAACCCTGATCGTGAATAATATTAAAATTGGCTAAATTATCAACAGTGCGGAAAATCAGTTTTACGATGTTTGTCACCAGCAGCCACGAATTTGGTTGAATGTCACGAAAAACCGTCCATTTAGACGTTTTAATCATATCATATGACATATGTCAATAAAAAAAACTCACAATCCCAGGTTATTTGTGGTCTCAAATTCGCATCAAAACTTTCTAAAAATCTGGTTCTCATCACATTTGTGCTAATTTTTTTTTTGCTTTACCTCCAAGAGACAAAGCGCGAATAAAGGGGTTCCCGCTAAAACTTAGGCAAATTTCCAAAACAATTATCGTAGCTCTAGTAAACTTGTTTATTTTGAAAGAGAGACTCGTCTTTAACTGCGGTTAACCAGTGAGTGTACAAGCAAATTAGATTTTTAGAAGTTTTAACCTCGGTCAGTTTAGCCATACGAGGCATCACAATTCAAAATTCACTGGAACTACCCCTAACATTTCTAATTTTTTTGTGTTCACTAATTTATTCAGAAATGAATAGAAACAATTCGAGTTCAGAGCGAACATCATTTAGAACTAACAATCAGCAGATTCATCATATTTTTTTCTTCCATGTATATATGATCAACGGCCCCAGAGTATAAAATTCCTAACTATTTGAATGATACAAACAACGCAGATATTACAGCACCAATCAAAACCGTGGAAATAGGAATAGGCCGAGTTCATTGGTCAGATTAGGAAAGAATCAACCAATCAAATGCTCAGATTTCGCATTTTTTCAAATAGTTGGATTAATACTCTGAGGCCGTTGATCCATAACCTCGAATAACTTTTTAAGGGGTTTAACTTTGCAGATTGAAATTTCTACTTCTTTTGGTCAATAAATTATATCTTAAGTTCACTGGCTAAATAACCTAACAAGTTCACCACAGTTCACTCTGAATTCAATCTTGAAAAAAAAATTTCAGGAACCATATATGGTAGAATCTTAATTTTTGCTGCATTTGAAATTTTGTTAAAGGTTTGCTTACAAAATAATTGAAAAATTTGAATTTTGACCGAAAAAAAAATCAAAAATTTGCAAAATTTCAGTTTTTCTTCTAAGTATTTTTTCAAATAATTGACTGAAACTCATGATATAAACACCGGATCTGACTAATTTTGTTGTCATTTTAAATTTTTAATGCTAATACATCGTAAAAATGAAATTTTTGGTATTTTATACAAAAATGATTTTGCAAACCTGAGAAAAGAACGTATTTTTGCCGAACTTTGAAGAGAACTAAACTTCAAGCATCTCGTAATCATAAACTAAACAAGGTATCAACAATTCTTTCGATATTCTCCAAATATGTTCAATTTTCAAAAAACGCTTTTCCGGAAAAATATTTGACTTCAGATGTTCGAGTTAAATTGTTTTAGCCGTGATGTATCAAAAACAGCGATTTTGAGCACTTTTTCAACGATTACGAACGAATTAGATAATATTTCAAAATTTATTACCATATTCTTCTTTATTTTTTTTAAATTCATTCATATCACCTAAGAATAAAAAAAATCTGTAGTCATCTCGAGCAATTAAAATGTTTTAAAAAAATGCGAAAATCGACTTTTTCTACCCGTACAAATACCGGTACGATCATACAAAAAACTTCTGGGTACTTTTTTGAAATATTTAGACAAATATCTCCTGGGTCCCAATTTGGGACTCCCAAACTATGAAACTTGAAGGACTGTTATTCAGCTCAGCACAGACGTTTAAAAATCACTAAATGGCGTCAGGTACTCCCTTAAGTTGAACAAATTCATACAAAAGTAATAAATTTTGAAATCCGTTTGAAAAACTGACAGAATATATACTGTTACGAACTTTAAAATGTTTGAAGAATAAATCGGAATTTTTATGTAGTTTGAAATAATGAACGTACACTGGACCTATAAAATATTTATCGTGGAGAGAATGAAAATTTTTCTGCATAAAAATGGCATTTTTTATCCGCTGTTAACTAAATAATGGAGGACAATGAACCTATCAAATTGAATTAATAATGTTTCCATCGAAAAAGTTAATTTGAGGATGAAACTAGATTTTTTGTTTGATGTTTATTTTTGAAAAAGTATTGAGTCCACAATTAAAGGGGTGGCATAAACCCGGCATCCTGGAGTCAATATAACTTACGAAAATAGTAAGTCAGTATATTTTTTCATGCTTATTATAGTTAGCTGAACCGATTAANAAAAAAAATCGAAGCATTATGAAAATTTTCCGCATTTTTCGTCCAAATTTTTTTTTTGTTTTAATAATTAAAATCTGTGGGTAAAAACCAAAAAAAAGTCATTTTAACTTTTTTCATGGATTCTTACATATTTTCTGACCGCTGTTTGAAAACTCATAAAATTTTTATTTTACATTTTTTATCGACTTTTTCAGAAAAATTATGAAAATTTTCCCCAAATCAGGTCCAAAATTTTTTATTTGTGGTTTTTTGAACTCTCCATAAAAAATCATGCAGAATCACAAATTTAATGTTTTGGCATCTATTNCTGTTCTACGGTATGACAAATAAAGTGTCAAAATTTCAAGCATTTTTGATAACTTCGAAAAAAAATCGCAAAAAACACCCTAGACGTGGGTTTCCCTGAACGTTTTAGGTTCAGTAAACCACGTGTTCATGTCAATGAGAAAAACATCAAAACAATACCTTTTATTACTCGCGCCTATTTCAGTATATTTATAATCGAGGAACTAGTCAACTTTATTACATATCCAGTTCTAGGCTGGTCACCTAAGTCGATCAACGGAATAGAGACAAAACGATAGAAATTGAAGTAGCTAATATTGATATTTTTGATTTTTAATTTTAAAAAAGTCCAAATTTTTGACCAAAAATTATAGAAATTTTTTCGATCTTAAAAATGTGTCAGGTTTCAAGACTTTTACGATTTGATTTTTTTAAAGCCATTGGCGATCGTCAATCATTGGAATTAACATCGTTTAAATAAATTCTCAATTTCGGTCGCCCCAACCCAGGCTCGTGACTTGGCCCGCCCACCCAAAATAGTTAATACAATGCCTTTTTAGTGTAAAAAACTTTTAGTGTATTTAGGTTATTTGCCCACAAGCATTAAACTGCGAATACAAGCCCTGCCCTTCGTCAGGGCCTTTGTATTGCATATTACTTATTTCGTAACCAGTGTTTGTGTGATAAATACAAAATAAGTTTTCAATTTCAGAGTTATTACATAATTCTATAATAAATATGAATATTTTACTGAAATTTAAACACGACTAATCTCCTGAATATCCCTTATCATTTTGGTTAGAATGTGTTTAGCGACACCGATTACAATCACACCGTAAAAAGAATAAGTAGTGGCTACGCATTCTAACCAAAAAGTGATAAAGGGATATCCCTTATAATTGCCACTCTCTGACATATCCCTTTAACACCTTTTGGATGATTTGAGAGAGTCGCTGAAAGAGAGAAAGCGGCCTCATTGAGTGCTTAGAAGGGGTCTCAGGAGTGTTAGGATTTGGCTCCCCAACCTACACTCTCAAATCATTCGCAAGAGTGTTAAAGGGATTATGTGGGCCTCAAAAACACGGGGCGTGAGAAAACGACGACTTCATTTCAAAACGCAGTTATTCGATTAAAGTTCTTAGATGAACCTCAAATGAGCACCTATTATCTAAAATATAAACATTTAAAAAACTTTTTTTTTTATAGGACCACATGATTTATTTTAAGTTACTGAAATTTTTAATTATAGGTTTTTGTTAAAAAATTGAAAACATGGCCTGATTCGCCAATTTATTATTGTATTGTTCACTAGATATGTTGTTGACAGTTTGACTATCTGCAACCTAATCAAATGACTCGTTTTCAAAATGACGGTGGTTTTCTCCCCCCCCGTGTTTTGGAGGGACAAATAAGGACCCCCAGGGAGGGCAAGGAAGGATATAAAGCTGTCGTAACACAGCCCTGTGTCCTTTAATCTCTTAGGATCCTAAGTTCCCCCGCTAGTGGTTGCTAACGTCTCTAAACTGACATGTAAAGTGATCAATTTGTTTTTCATTAAGAATGTTGGTTATGTTTTTATCTAACATAGATTAGAGCCCTTTATCGTGAAATTTTAAGTTTCTGCAATCCAAGAATTCTGTGCCTATCACTTTAGACTGGAGTATTATTTTTAAGTGTATTTATAATTACAATATCTAAATGTTTCTACACCAGTTCAGAAATTAATCATTATATTTAAAGGTAATGAAAGCGAACAGAAACATTTAAGACATCAAACAGGCTGACCTCAACAAGACTCTCAAAAACAAGTTGAAACATCATAGAAAACCTGAACCTTAGTGGACCAGTCAACGAGCTAATTATTTGCCAAATTGCAGTTTGTTGTGTATAACTTTTCGATCTTTACACATTCGTTTTTGTTTCTTTTCATTTCTTTCATGTCGAAAGTCAATTCGATGCGTTTGTAAAATTACTCATTACTGTTAATGTTTACTCTTGCTTAGTGTACCGAAATTTGGCCATAATCGTTTTTTTCGCGTGCAGGGGCAAAACGCCAGAACAAACACGACTTATAAAGCGCACGTTTCATATCATTTTTTTACGTGTAAAAAATTTGTTATCAAAGAATTTTCATATCTGTAAACTTTTGATATTCCAAACAATAATTATTCAACCAAATCTAGAAATGAAATAAAGCATTGTTTGATTTGTTATGTTTTTCTTATTTTTGGACTTTTTGTATAAATACAAAACTAAAATATTAAAAACTTATGAAAAAACCTGTCAGTAGAAATCATATAGTCAAGGAGCAAAGAACATCATTACATCATCTTTGATTGGTTTATTATTCTGAGAATTTCAGGTTTTAATTTTTTGATCATTAACATCGATAAGAAATATTTTGAAGTTATCGTAAATTACGATTCCGTTGAATTGATTTTTAGCACAGTCCTGCATATGCACACATGTTCATAATTTAAATTGTAAATTTTTGCGCCCTGAAAGTTTTCATAGCAAAAATTTGTAAATAAGATAGAAAGTCAAGACGAACAAGCAAGGATATGTGAATAAGGATTTAAATATCCCATTGCTATTTTCCAATCCGAATGAAATTAGCACAATACTTCTAAAAAAAGGGTCCAGATTAAGGGTGTTACGCGTTTGTGACAAAAAAGAGACTACAGAGAGGGTATACAAACATCTCGACGGTAGCCATTCTGCATTATTTTTTAACCGACAGGATTTAATAAATACAAAATGGTCTAAAACTGGCACCCAGAGTTACTTGGACCTATCACTGCCTATAAACTTTGCTTCAAGGGGGCTTTTTTCTGGTGTAACTTCCGGTTTATATCTGGTTTATCATCGTCCGGTCCCTATTTTTGGCCCACATTAATCAGCGCACAGGAGTAAAAGTTTTGAAAATGTCATAAGCCCATTTCTTTCGCCCCCGAGTAACTAAGAAACACAGATAGGCCCTACTCAAAATTCCAAGTTTTAACATTCATCTCGGCGCAATCCAACGTTTGAAATTTTTGAAAATTAAATATTTGATAGAAACCATTTTCGAGTTAATTATGCCAAATATGAATTACTATAACCACATGTAATTTCCAACTAACCAAAAATGTTACAACTATTTGCTACTACTCTAATGTGAGGCATTGTTCAACATATTATATCAAGCAAACAATTCGCTTCAATAAAAGGTTTTGTATTTTAGCGTGTGTCATTTGTGAATAAATTTGTTGACTAAAAGAGAAACTAACTAACCCATTTATGAACCCCCTGCTTGACTAATGAGAGCACGGATTTACTCGTTCGACATTAGAACACTTCGAAAGGGGGTTTGCCATTAATGGTTTGTCAGGGTACACCGCGGTGCACCGTGTGACCATTGAATTGGGTCGGGAAACATAAAATAATTATAAACGATATAATGGGTTAAGGATACTGGGTAAAGGACTCTTGGTTGGACCTCCAGCCTGAAAATTGAATCGTTGCGAATAGCAATACACTGGATGTACCTATCCGTACACCTGCAGCCTCGGCCAAGAAATTGTTCGGATAAGAGATCACTCCACATAGGCGTTAGGCTTATAACGCGTTTCACTTCCGACCAAAAATCGACGGATAAGGGTTACATCGTACGGGATTAGTGGTACATCGGTACGAATAAGGGTGGGTACAGATCACGGGTTAACCCAGTGTACATGTATTGGCTGGCTCCCACGAGTTTCAAGCCAATTTATTAAGCTAGTTTTAAAAATTAATAAGCTTTTTATGCGCCGAGACGATTGTACATTGACATTCCAAGAATATGTTCTGATCAAAGTCTTTAATTCATCATATATATCATATTTACAATATCTTTCTTATTCGTTTATTCAAGAACTCTTTTTTTTTTGCGGCATACCAAATTCTCTACATTTAAAAAACATGAAATGGAATCAGCCAAAAATTTCACGAAAACTATCAGCCGCCTGAAATATTATCTTAGAATTATCCATATGACTCCACCGAATATATCAGATTTTGTGTATTATATATATTTTGGATCCTTTGATTTTTGGTTCCCATAAATCCTTAATTCTGGGGTATTATCATTAATTCTGTAATAACTGACCATTTGCATATATCAAATTCAAGTTGATTTTTTTTTTTTTTTTAATAATTCTTTATTTAAATTTTTCTTGCTAATGTGAGACCATTATTGATACTGTTTTTTTGGACAGTTTCATAATGCATTGATTTGAAACAGTACAATAAAGATAAATATAAAATTTCGTTTTTTGTGTGTTGAGGGAATCAGTGTCAGCAGAAAAAAAGTTTGGCTTTGAGATTGGATATTTTCAACTGCAATTGCAACAATGCATGAATGTTCGACACAAATGTTATTTTTTTTAATTGTTCAGCAAATAATTAAAGTCAAATGCTTAATTAAGCTTATAAGGGTTGACTAAATGTAATTATTCTGGTCTATATTTAATATAATAGAATCCGGTTGACCTATCATTATTATCATTTACTATGGACCTTATCAGCAGTGTGTTTCAAGGTCCAAAATTAGTTACTACAGATTTTCTTCGGAAAAAAAACCCTTCATAGAATTTCCAACAAGAAAATTAAGGACTGAAGTTTTCGGCTCTTCAAGGAGGGTCACTCAATCGGTTTCTTGTGTTCTTGATCGGGGGCTCAGAATAAAACAAGACAATTATAGAAATTTTGATAAGTACTGGTTTTTAAGATCTGGATCCCCGGGATCGGATTTCTTCCCGGGTCGGAAATTTTGACCCGGATCGAGGTCGGGTCGGTGCGACCTAGGCTGGCCGAGGATTTTTTTTATACGAGTCAGTTTTTGTATGTAATTGACATAGAATCCCTGAAATTTTTGGGAAGAAACTTCTGATTAGCTTAGGACAACGAAATTTCTTTGCCGATAAAATTTATTTTATTTTTAACTTTGGAGGGGTCACAAACGTTTTTTTTTGACTCACACTATGCGGAACAGAATGTCGATTTCATGTTATTTTTGAAAAAATTACTCCCCTCCCATCGGCGGTCGTTTCAAATTTCAAATGTTGCCGATTTTGTACAAATCTTTAACTGTTTTAGAAATTTCAAGAGGTACTATATCAAGTTGCCTTGAAAATTGCTCAATCTACCTTAAAACCTAGGAGTATCATATCGATGCCAACTTGAATTTTAAGAATTTTGAGATTATGAAACGATGCCTCAAAGTGACCTCTAGGTAGCAACGGAGCATTTCTTAAAAGCAATTTTGGCCAAGATTTGAAACAGCGTCTAACATAAAGAAAATCAAAAAAAAAAGTCGACCTTTTAACGCTGCTTTACGAGGTTCCGAAGATTTTTCATATCGGGCAATTTTTTTTGATTTGAATGCATTTCTTTTATAACTAGTTTTGTATTGGTTATAATTTTCGGTGAAAAAAAAAAACCCGATTTGTCGGCTGATCTTAGTGTTATTCTGAAAAATCCTTGGGCCAGCCTAGTCGACCGACCGAAAGCCCGACCCCCTGAAAATTTACACTGAAAAAACATAATTTTTTAGTGTAGTTTGACTATAGAATTGATCAGTTTAAATTATAAATTTGTAAATATTTTTTAAATATATAGATCATTCAGAGAGCAGATTTTCCGGGAATAGACAGTCCCAGGAAAAGAAGTCGACTTTCTAACTTGCAAATTTAATCATTAAAAAGTGAAAAATTCGGAAACTTTACATAAACAGTGGTAAATGTTATAAAAAAATTTTTTTAAAATTATGTTAGTAAAGAAACATTTTGTTCCAAAAATTCAAATTTTCTAGAACAAATTTAAGAATGACGTTTCATAATGAAATTCTGTTTTGAAACTTTGAACATTTGTTTACACAAATTGGAAATTTTTTACAGAAAATTAATTATTTTGTTCAAAAAATAAAATTTAATTGGAATAAAAAACGGAGGGTCGGGTCGGGTCGAAGGTTTAAAAGGAGAGTGGTATCAATAATTAAGGAGGAGTGAGCTTGATATTAGAGGGTGATTGGAGCTTGATATTGTATCATTATTATTCATACCAAAGACGCGCCTTAAAATTTCACACAATCCAGTGTATGTAGAAAATAAAACTATTAGTAGTCATTTTTTGTCAAACTCGCTTATGGAACCCTTACAATTCCCTTAAACCTCAAACACACTCGGACTTGAACTCGAAGGCCCACTTCCTTAAACTCGAGCCATCCACCTTAAACTCGAGCCAACTCTTAACTCGAGCCAACTCCCCCTTTATATCGAGCCATTTCAGACCCTTAATATCGAGCCCACTCCACTTTATATCGAGCCCACTCCTTTAAACTCGAGCCAACCCCCTTTAATATCGACTCACTCCCCCTTAATATTCGAGCCCACTTTCCTTTAAAATCGAGCCCACTCCCCTCTCAATATCGAGCCAATTCCTGTTAAACTCGAACCCACGCCCCTTTTAAAACTTCCCTTGAACAAAATTCTCCCTACTTCGACCCGACCGCCGAAAAAGTTCTCCGGGTCGCGGTTCAACCCGGACCCGACCTGGAAATTTCAGAAAAAAACGACCCGACCCGACCTGTCAAATTTTGAAAAATCCGATCCCTGATTCTGACCCTTGCTATTTACCAAAAGTGAAAAATTTATTTTCTTTTATGAGCACCACAGCACACAGTGGGAGTAGAGTCTTAGAACACTGATTTGTCTTAAATGACCTTAAATAAAAATTAATGAACTTTTTGTCAGGATAACAGTCTTGCTCCATTATGAGAACCTGATTTTTGCGGCAAGTGAACCGCGCCAAATTGTACCGTCACTCTAAGCGTTTTTGAAATAAACTTTTCTAAAATTTGAAATTAATCTGAATTGGCTGACACTTCGAAATTTCGAAAAATTAAAAGAAAATTAAAGTCTCTAGTTATTAACGCATTTAACAGCTTTTGATTTTCTCAAAAATAATTAATTGAAGTTTTTTTCTGTTATTGGACACTCTGCGTTAACCTTCAATGGTAACCACTAGATAATTACAGAGTAAAAAGGTCGGAAAAAAACTAAAAAAGTTTGAAAAAATATGTAGATCAAACAATTTCAATACAAATTTGTCTTTACTATTTTTTGAAGTGCCTCAAAACTGTTAAATTTCTGATCAACTGTATACTTTCTAACTATCGTAAGTATTAAAACAATTTAAAACATAAAAGGATTTGACTTCGAAAGATTTATCAAAATTTTGATATTTCTGTCACTAAACATCGTGAATGTTCTGCAGTATTTCAAATATTATTTTACATGAAAAAGGAGTTCAATGCTTAAAATCATCTCTGGAATACCAAAAATATTTGGGTTTTACTGAAACGTTTTGAAGTAATTTTTTTGGAACTTAGAAAAACTCTGATTCCGATTTAGAACACTAGAGTAGATTGTTACGGATTCAATAACATTGAAAAATGCCATGACCATGATATTAATGCATAATATCCTTTTTCAACCTAAGATCTTGAAATGAAGTTTATCTCTGTAGCGCGCGGGTTAAAATCTCATCCAATGTTGTCTTAGGTTAATGTGTTCAGTGATGGCCTTAGTGATTACGCACCAATCAACTTTGACGATCCAATAATTTGCCTATTATCATACGAAGAGCAGTCCTAAGAGAACACAAGTGGTATTTGAACACGCGCTATAAAGATACCCCTACACTTTTCAAGATCACTTAAAGATTTGGAAAATATATAATAGTCATGCCAATTAAATCCATGCTTTACATTTTGATGTAAATCAGGAATTTCAAAAGTATAAGGTCTACCGTGTATACCTTTTCGGTTGACGAATTATTGCTGCCCCGTGAGTTTCAAGTAGCTCGAGACTTCAGATTTATTCGTCATGCTATCATGCAAAAAGCATTGTATGATTTTGTTCAATGGGTTCTCAATCCCTCAAGTTATCGACAGATCTCTTTTGTTCTCGACGCTACAACAAACTCCCGGGTAATAAAGGCGCGTGAGAAAAAGGTCCAGGAATCCTGATCAGCATAAATATAAATTGACGAAAATTTTATCGTTTTTTAAATTAAAAAAAGATGCCGTGGCTGCTCCGTCCGTGGATGAACAAGCTTAATAAGTCACTTTGGGATGTCGTGAGAGGTGTAATAGGGATTGCTTGCAGTAGGTTTTTTATTCCTTTTTTTTGCGTATGTTTGAGCAAAACATGGCGGAAAATGAAGATAGGAAAATCCGTCGAGAATGATCCCTTTTACAACCCTGATCGTGAAATTAAATTAAAACATGCTAATTCATCAACAGTGCGGAAATCAGTTTACGATGTTTGTACCAGCAGCCACGAATTTGGTGAATGTCACGAAACCGTCCATTAGCGTTTCAATCATATCATATGACATTATGTCAATAACAAAAACTCACAATCCCAGGTTATTTGTGGTCTCAAATTTCGCATCAAAACTTCTAAAAAGCTGGTTCTCATCACATTTTGCTAATTTTTTTTTGCTTTTACCTCAAGAGACCAAAGCGCGAATAAAGGGGTTCCCGCTAAACTTAGGCAAATTTTCCAAAACAATTATCGTAGCTCCTAGTAACTTGTTTTTATTTGAAGAGAGACTCGTCTTTAACTGGGTTAACCGTGAGTGTACAAGCAAATTAGATTTTTAGAAGTTTTAACTCGGGTCGTTTAGCCATACGAGGCTCACAATTAAATTCACTGGAACTACCCCTAACATTTCTAATTTTTTTTGTTTCACTATTTTTTATTCAGAAATGAATGAAACAAGTCGAGTCAGAGCGAACATCATTTAGAACTACAATCAGCAGATTATCATATTTTTTTCTTCCATGCATAATATGATCAACGGCCCTCAGAGTATAAATTCCTAACTATTTGAATGATACAACAAACGCAGATATTAGCACCCAATCAAAACCGTGGAAATAGGAATAGGCCGAGTTCATTGGTCAGATTAGGAAAGAATCAACCAATCAATGCTCAGATTTCGAATTTTTTCAAATAGTATGGATTTAATACTCTGAGGGCCGTTGATCCTTATACCTCGAATAACTTTTTAAGGGGTTTAACTTTTGCAGATTGAAATTTCTACTTCTTTTGCGTAAATTATATCTTAAGTTCACTGGCTAAATAACCTAACAAGTTCACCACAGTTCACTCTGAATTCAATCTTGAAAAAAAATTCTTAGATTGAAAAAATAGGGGTACCTGACGAACGTTTAATTCAGGAACCATATATGCAGTGATCTTAATTTTTGCTGCATTTGAACTTTTGTTAAAGGTTTGCTTACAAAATAATGAAAAAATTTGAGATTTTGACCGAAAAAAAAATCAAAAAATTGCACAATTTCAGTTTTTTCTTCTAAGTATTTTTTCAATAATTGACTGAAACTCATGATATTAAACACCGGATCTGACTAATTTTGTTTGTCATTTTAAATTTTAATGCTAATACATCGTTAAAAATGAAAATTTTGGTATTTTATACAAAAATGATTTTGCAAACCTGAGAAAAGAACGTATTTTTGCCGAACTTTGAAGAAAAACTAAACTTCAAGCATCATCGTAATCATAAACTAACAAGGTATCAACAATTCTTTCGATATTCTCCAAATATTGTTCAATTTTAAAAAACGCGTTCTGGAAAAATATTTGACTTCAGATGTTCGGATTAAATTGTTTTTAGCCGTGATGTATCAAACACGAGGTTTGAGCACTTTTTTCAACGATTACGAACGAATTTAGATAATATTCAAAATTATTACCATATTCTTCTTTATTTTTTTAAATTCATTATATCACCTAAGAATAAAAAAAATCTGTAGTCATCTCGAGCAATTAAAATGTTTTAAAAAATGCGAAAAATCGACTTTTTTCTACCGGTACAAATACCGGTACAATCATACAAAAAACTTCTGGGTACTTTTTTGAAATATTTAGACAAATATCTCTGGGTCCCAAACTATGGAAACTTGAAGGATGTTATTCCGTCAGCACAGACGTTTAAAAATCACTAAATGGCGTCAGGTACTCCCTTAAGTTGAACAAATTCATACAAAAGTAATAAATTTTGAAATCCGTTTTAAAACTTGACAGAATATTACTGTTTACGACTTTAAAATGTTTGAGATAAATTCAGAATTTTTATTTAGTTTGAAATATGAACGTACACTGGACCTAAAAAAATATTTATCGTGGAGGAGATGAAAATTTTTCTGCATAAAATGGCATTTTTTATCCGCTGTTAACTAAATAATGGAGGACAATGAACCTATCAAATTGAATTAAATGTTTCCATCGAAAAAGTTAATTTAGGATGAAACTAGTTTTTTTGTTGATGTTTATTTTTGAAAAAGTATTGAGTCCACAATTAAGGGGTGGCATAAACCCGGCATCCTGGAGTCATATAACTTACGAAAATAGTAAGTCGAGTATATTTTTTCATGCTTATTATAGTTAGCTGAACCGATTAAAATATGTTTCAGCTTCATAAAATCATTTTTATCTATTTCAGGAAAGATATGAGTTCGGGTTTTCATCTTTGAAATCGTAAAAATTTGAAAAAAAATCGAAGCATTATGAAAATGTTCGCATTTTTCGTCCAAATTTTTTTTTTGTTTTAATAATTAAAATCTGTGGGTAAAAACCAAAAAAAAAGTCATTTTAACTTTTTTATGGATTCTTCATCATTTCTGACCGCTGTTTTGAAAACTCATAAATTTTTATTTTACATTTTTTATCGACTTTCAGAAAATATTTGAATTTTCCCAATCAGGTCCAAAATTTTTTATTTGTGTTTTTTGAACTCTCCATAAAAAATCATGCAGAATCACAAATTAATGTTTTGCATTCTATTAAATCGCCGTATGTCAACTATCGGTAGGTCGCGCGATTATCATTTCGAACATGTTGATGAAATTTGTAACACTTGACTGTGCACTCGATAGTGCAGTTCGGCACTGAATCTTTTGAAATTTTATTGGTTGTGAAAATTTCCAGATAAAATTGTGAGTGAATAGGCGCATTTTGTTTATAGTAAGGACATTTTTTTGATATCAAAACGCCATTTTAAGGTCAATTTTTATCTCAAAAAAGCTGTTCTGAAAAAAAACCTTGATATTAAGGAAATTTTTCGACTGTGAGAGTAAAAAGGTAATTTGCGGGGTCACCCGACAATGGTCTGAAGCTTTATTCAATTCATCGTCTTTAGACAAAAATTCGTATCAGTCGTGGTTTAAGTTGGAAATGTGCACAGTGCAAAGTGGTTTTTTGTATTTTAACTTATACGTTAGTTATGTTAGGAGAATAAAAATGTATACGTTTGTTAGATGAACACTTTTATTGATCATAAAAAGTAAAAAATTAATTTGACACTTTGTTTCTTTTAAAATATTGCTCATGAGAAAATGTACCATCTGCTCTGGACTTATGCCACCCTCTTAAACATGTTCTAACATACGGAAAACTTATCTTTATGAGACGTTAATTATATTTTTTGACATAATCATAACTTTTTGTATAAGGCCGTAGGGTCACGAAAAAACACTTGATAAAGACCGTGTTATTTTCATTTTCCCTAGTTTAAAAATCTGCTTCTATTTTCAAAAACAACTCAAAATTAAAATTATCCAAATTTTTAAAATTTGACGCACAAAATAGATTTTTTAGTTTTTGCAAATTCATCACTGTTTTTTGTTCTGCTTGAGTAAGTTTGGAACTAAGAATTAAATGCTGCTCTTTGTTAAAGATTTCATATTTAAAAAAATTATTTATTGAATAGATTCTATTCCTTCAGAAACTAAAAAAATATAAGCCTCGAGTAAAACATCATTTTGCGACAGCAACTCCTATAACACCATGGTCGGAGTACGAAGCAGATTGGGCATTTACGTATTCTTTCGGTTCTATCGTCTTATTTGTATTATGGCCAAATTAAATTATTTTTGTTCAACTTTCAGAGTGCGATTAAGCGATACTTTTGTTTCTCAAATTTCTATCATCGATCATAACCTTATCATGTATACGTTGTGACAAATTTTAGAAGACGGATTTTGCGGTGTTGTAAGAGTTTTAATAAATTTTGACTGATGACGTTTGCGTTTAAAGCCCTGCCCATAACATACTTAGCATAAGTTGCAATTAAAAGTTTTTTGAGCTCTACAAGTTTCACAACTACAAAATGATGAAATTGACATTGATAATGAGACTTGAGTAGCAACAAAATATTGATGCCGGACAACGACTAGTAAAACGCAGTTTTCAATTGGTTGATTAAGATTTTGATTTATATTAGATTTCAAATCTGTTAACTGTTTTCCAAACAAAATCAGCGATATTGTGCACTTCCGGCGATATTGCCACTTTCGGCGATATACGAACATAAATAATTAAATGATCAAACAGGAAAAAAACGCCCAAAATGTGTAAAATTACAAACTTTACCGAGCGCAATCAAATGAAAATTCAAAAAACTAGATTTAGGAAATTCAATCCTAAAATATGACGTCATTCATGACGCACTCGAAGTTATTTTCTATGAAAAACTCTAACGCAATTTCGGCAATATTGGATTTCAACGATATGGGCACTCACCGGAATAAGAATAAAAATCGTGAAATTGCGTAGGTTTTTTAAGGCGATATTCCCAAATTCGGCGGTATGGGCTTTAGGCCTCGTGTTGCTTATTCGCGTTTGGACCCTTTATTAGTCGCTCTTATTGGTCCACGACCTTATTTTCGACGCCTTCATTGGTCAAACGAAGGTGTCTAACGCGGGGCCAAGAGTTCCTTTTTTTCATATTTTACCAATATTGGGAATGGAAGGAACGTGATTCACGTTACGTGAAGAATTTAATATATTAAAGCATTTTCCGTGATCGAGAGCGTGTATTTTTGGAGATCAATCGTGATTAAACCCTTTTGTTTCTACGAAAATTCGGCCCTAATCAGAAAATGATGCTCCAAAATTAAAGTATTTGATAGAAAACTAATTTTAAATCTAGGGATCATCCTTGGATTTGAAGCGGTAGACCTCTCAAAGTAATATTTCTCAGAGTTCGATCAATTCGCGTTCACCTCGCTTAACTTTCACTATATAAACAAGGTACAAAATAGCCGAAAAGGGTTAAACAAATAACTTATAAGACAAACTCGATTAGATAAGAAAATCATTTATTCGCTCGAAAAAAACTTATTTTTCTATCTAGCCCCCCCAAAAGTTATAATCCGTTTAACTCTTGCAGACTAGGTGAATAACTAAGATTTTTCGAGTGAATAAATGATTTTCTTACCTTATCAAGTTTTGTGATCGCCATTTATCAAATCTAGGGGTACGGGACATATTTTAGACGAGAACTTGCAGTTTTTTATCAGAGCTTTCAAACAAGCTTACAAAACGACGTTTGGTCTGATATGATTCATTCAGGTTACATTTCAGGTTGGTTTTTTGGTCAGTTTTAGGCATTTTTCGGAAAAATTGTAAGCAGATTTTTTCTTCTTTATTAACATATCTTTTGACCCAGAGGGTCATTTGGATGTTTCAGAGACTTTCAAAATCGGTCCTGACCGACTTCGGCCACTCTAAATATCATATCATATGATATTCCAACCTGAAATTAAACCGAACTTTACTATAGTTGTCCGCATCCGAAATCCATTGTTGACATTTTTATCAAATTTATTAACTTCGAGCAACATTTCAGAAAAAATTGGACATATTTTCATACATGTTTCAATACATCATGGATGATAAATGAAATTTTTAGTATCGTGTGGTGATACGTTTTGTAATTAAGGTAGCTGTGAGTTCGTCATTTTAATTTTACAAATTGAACAAAAATTTCAAACTTCACCCTTGTGAGCACAAAAAAAAAGTTCCACCAAGGCACCAGAACCTATATCCCTTTTCACACTTTTGTGAATATCCCGGCCCTACTACTTAAAAACACACTACGTTTCCTAATCAGGGCCGGGATATTCACAAAAGTGTGAATAGGGGATATATAGGCTCTAATTTCCAAGCTTATAACAGAAAGCTCAAGGTGGTTGGAGCTTTAATTTTTCTTGCATAAAGAAGTTGAATGTTCTATTTTTGCATCCGACATTTTAAATTCTGGAATTTTGATTTTTCTAGAAAATTGAGTAACAAAGGCAGAGTATCGCATATGACGTCATACAAGCTCAAAGTCATGTTAAATTTTTTTTTTTCGAAATCGATGCACAAGAGTCTGGCCTAAGTCAACGTTTGGTCCGTGATTGGTCCGATTTGATCTTTATAATACATCAATCAAAAATTATTTTTTAAAATAGGTCTAAAATTTAGATGGAAAAATCACGATTTTCATAAAAAATGGTTTTTTTTCCCTATAAAGCAGGTAATTGCACTTCTGATATTATTTCAAAGGTCGATATAGTAATGAAGTAACGCTGTGGACAAGTTCAAATTGCTTAAATTGATTCTTAAAATAAATGAAAAGAAATTTTGTGGAATACTCAAATTGAAAATTTTGAATTTTCGCTTTCAAAAAAAATATCTGTTCTTGTTTACCAATTCATTTTTGTTTTATGTGTCAAGCATCCACAAAAAAAATTTCTAAAAACTGGCTACTTTCAGATTTAAATTGACTAAATAGGTCGAATTTGTTTTTTTAGAAATAAAAGTTAAGAGTTATTATTTTGGAATTGTCGCAAAAATTTTCATAATATAGTTGAACAAGAAAATTCTACGATGTTTTTTTTGTCACTTTTAAGATGATTTTAAATATGTTTGAGCCTATATGCCGATCAAAATGCCCGAGTAACTTAAAAATTCTATAATCAGGGAATTACCCTATTCTTTTAACAGGCAAATAAGATTTTTAAGTTACTCGGGTATCATAATGGATACATAGGCTCTGTGGTCACACGGGTTAACTGAAGTAGTCATTTTGAAAATTTAGAAAATCCAAAATATATTAAGTAGGAAAATTTTTGAAAATCCTAAATTATCAGATTGGTTTAAAGTTTGAACTTCAAATATCTGATAAGCATTAATAATGCTGCATTTTACTGAATTTGCAAACTTGGAATAAATTTAGGATGCTCAATGCTAGTCAAGAATTTTGACTCAAGATGGTCAAAGTTTGACCATCAAACTGTATGAGTCATACAATTTAAAATTAAATTAACAATTTTAAAGATCTGGCGTAAAATTCATAAATAATACATTAAGGGGGTCGAGTCCGCATTTTAAGGCAAAAATTTGGGTCTCAATGACCAATTGTAGCAAAAGTACAAATCGTCGGACCAAACATTACCTCTTTCTGATATATTTGAACAAAAATCTTGCATCCTAAAAATAAATCAAAAGTGACGGATGGCTCGTCCAATCAGAAACGTGCTTACAAAATAACGAATTATTTTTTTAAAATGTTTCTCTCCCTGAGTTTTTAGGTACAACAATGATTTATGGACTCAGATTTGATGATAAACGGACAGAACGTGAGCAAAACACCAAGTTGGGTTTTTTTGAAAATTCTTGGATTTGCTCTCAGTATCACCAAAAAACTGTATTTTGACCCTTGTTCAGGGGTCTCAATCAAAATGTATCCCCTCCCTGGATTTAAAAGTCAAACATTCGAAACTAAGATAAATGTGCAGCTGAAGAGTCCGTGCAAAACACCAAGTTGAGTTTTGTCTAAATTTCTGACTCGTTTTTCTGTAAATCATGTTTTAAATTTCCGAAAATCAAGAAATTTCAACTTTTTTCATACGAAATAGTTTTGAACTCATCAAAAAGTGCTTTCCTAGTCATCTATCAAAATAAAACGAGTACCAAAATGCTTGTGATTTTCCATATTTTTATAAAAAAGGCATAAAAATGAAATTGGGAAAATTTGATTCTAGAGCCTCATTTTGCGACGACGACCCCCTTAAAAAGTTGAGTTGCATTGTGGATCATGAATCAATTTATTTATAATCTTGAATTGTAATTATTAATACATAATTACAATATTTTCACTCTCAGTCAAAATGGGTCATTTCATACAGAATATTTATTCTGAATATATGAAATTGATCATTGTGACAAACATTGAAAACTGTGAATGTCCTTTAAAAGTTTGCTTTAGTAATACGAAAAATTTTATAAGACATCTTGGCCAGGCCAACTAATCATACAAAACACAATTAACGAATAAATTCAGGATTGCCAATTCCGGTCAACATAGCTTATTTTCTTGTTTTGAACTACTAAAGAATTCATAAAAATATACTGACAAACCCATCGTTTAGTTCTTGAGACATGTTCTAAATAACATAGTGCGTTCCTTTAAAAGAGTTTCAGAGTTCACTTTA
This sequence comes from Oikopleura vanhoeffeni, assembly GCA_004367855.1. NCBI lineage: Eukaryota > Metazoa > Chordata > Appendicularia > Copelata > Oikopleuridae > Oikopleura > Oikopleura vanhoeffeni. The sequence continues at coordinate 65,079 of SCLH01000899.1, forward strand.
TTAAAATCCTATTGAATTTCTGAACTTTTCTTCACCAGAGTTTTTCAAACATGAGATTAAAACAGCAAATTTTTTTTGTTAGTCTTCTTTCGATTAAGATATTCTGGTAAAATCTCAAATTTATATTAAAAAAAAATACTATAGTGCCACAATTTAATAAATATTCAGATATACACTGGGTACTAAAAATACCATAATTTCTCCCAGAAGTTCAAGATAAAACGTGTACCAATCGTATTTTCAGAAACTTCTCGTGAAAAAGTTAAGGTTTCCGAAACTACTTCCCTTGGTAACAAAACATAACATTATATATTGACACATAATGCGGGAGATGTTGAAATACTTAATTTTGCTTATGTTTAAAAAGGAGGAGAGTAGAGCGTATTTTCCAGAGTCCGTTAATGGTAACGTACGCGATAGGTAAAGTTTGACAAAAACTTCGCCTATACGCCGCATGCCGTTGCTGTATATATGAAGTCAAATCAATTATCTACAGAGTTACAATCTAATAAATATAATAGATTTTCTTCGAGAGAAATGTCAAAGCGAAGAATAATAAATTCGAAGGCTTTCAAGATTAGAAATACATCTTCGAAATAACTCAGTTAGCGACTGTAGCTCTGTGAATCGTATAGGATCCACTTTTACTAGGAACATTTGTTTACTCAATATTCCCTTTAACACCTTTTGGTTTATCTAGATATGCGGACTTGGAGGGAGTTCCAACTAACACTCCTGAAACGCCCCCTGGCACTCATGAGGCCGGCTTTTCAGCCCGCACATCCTAGATTAAAAAAAAGTGTTAAAGGAGTATAGGTAATAGCATGGAGATTGACAACATACTTCTCAATTGAGAGAGCGCCGCGCATCTTTGCCAAAAAAACTTGCCAAAAAAAGTTATAAGGTTCGACAAGAACTTTCTTTGCATTGCTTATTAAAATAAATTCATTAGTTTTAAGCATGTTCAAAATTGTTGCAATCATCGTTCAAGAAACTTATTTCTAATTGCTTCTCGAATTTTCGTTTAGAATATTTTAGAAAAAATATTCAGAGACAGGACTATTAGAGCAACGCTGACATAAATATTCACAATGTTTCCGCTATTATTGTCAGCAGAATATTGTGCATATATACTTAAACATAAATTATATATGCGGGAATGTTGAAATACTTAATTTTGCTTATGTATAAATACATAATGTGGCATATGTTCAAATTAATTTCCGCATACTGATATTATTCATCAAAAAAAAATTGATATCAATATTTCATTATCTTTTTTTTTTTCAAAAATTAATTGTTAGCTTAATATTAGTGAATCGAAACTTATAACGTTTTTTTACAAAATAATTTCTTTAAGGTTCTTAGAAAGGGACCGAAACCCGCGCGCTATAGGCATACCGTATAGGCTATACGGTAATATAGCGGAAGTGGAACCATGATGAAGACGTACACAGCCAGACGCATACCCACGACAAAGATTTCATTAATATTTAACACTCTAGGAAATTGAGATACATACTTACTTCTAGTAAAATTTCGAATGAAAATGGGCAGAACATAAAGCCGAAAGTTTGTCTTTACACATCCTACAAGGTGCATTCCGACTTTGCAATATAACTTTGGAAGAAGAAGAATATACTCGTGGTCGTTGTGGCGGTGAATGGTCAACATTAGCGCTTTGGTCGAAAGGGTTAAATTCTCCCTCATTCATCTCCTAACTCCTGTTTAGGTGATAAAACATAAGAATCTTGGAGTTACTTAATTTCAGAACTAATTAACTATTTTATAAGAACAAACTATCAGATTTTTTAGTAATTTTTTATAGTGAATTGGGACAGGAAGCCCTCTCATTACTTTTATCACGTTTATGTGTCGTTTTAATTCCGGAATCCCGAATACGAATTAACTCAGTACATTTAATTTGTTTATCACCGAATGTATTTCAAGGTTTTTTAATTGAGAAAGGCAACGAATGTAACCCGAGTGAAGTGGGACTATCATATCTTTTTAGACCAACTGAAACTCCAATCTCAAAAAAAGTCATAAGCTGATAGCGCGAGTTCGACATACCAACTAATGAAGTCTAGTGATGCTTGAAGTGTGAAGGGTAATTTCTGGCAGATTTGAATTATTTCAGTGATTCGATATTCTGAAAACTAAAAGCTTAAAAGCTGTATAGAAAAACGAAAATCAATTGTAAAAATTTATCCTTAATCTGCGAAAAAGTACATCACAAATTATTTTGACCATTACACATAGTCAGTATTCGTAACAAGGTGACACATTTCCCAACTGCAAAAACGATCTCTCCCCAAAACGTATAATCGATTGAGGGCTCGAACATTTTCACAGATCAACGTAACGATAGTATGCAGATTCTTTCTCGAGGGTTTTCTTTTGAGTGTCCGGCGACGGAACAATTTGCTAGAACGCCAATGATACCGATTCGGATTTCTTCACAAATTCAGACTTTCAAATGTATCTCTTTCTACGATATATTGTGCAAATAAAAAGGCTCAAATTTTTTATCAGTAGTCCTAAGAACAATTGTCAAGAGACTCCTAGGGGATAATTTGCAATTCTGAGCTAAACTCGATATAATGATTTTTTTGATCATTTCCAAAAAATTTCTGAAAAAAAATGCTTCATGTTTTCGAAAGTAGGCGTCAAAAAGAAAGCAGTGAAAATCTGATTAGAAAAGGTGCTTACGTTAAGGCATAATATTTGTGGAAGTTTGTAGTGGTCAAATTTGCGTAGCAAACTTAGTTGTTTTAGACTTCATCTTGTGTAGAAAAAATACTTAGCAAAAAAATCGAAAACAAATTGCGAAAATTTTCGAAAAAATTTTTTGATATGGGTTTGAGTAGCACTTAAGACTATCATTATGCTGCCGATAAATTTGGAAGCATTTTTAATTTGCTCCTAAGTCCTTTAGTTAATCCAACAGATGTAAGCCGCCCCGTCTAAGTGATTCGATACACTCGTCAAATTTGCGGTTCCGAATTATGCAAGCACCCTTGCCTTGTAATGCATACTGCAGACTATCACTAAGACAATAGAATAGGGTTCGAACACGCGCTAAGTAAAAGTAGCATAAGCGTTTTGTAGATGAGTTCCGTTTGGGGAATAAAAACAAGAAATTAAAAGTTGAAGTAAAAAAATTAAAGGTGAGTTAGTGAGTAGCGGTCGGCTAAAAAGTATTCTTTTGTACTCAATCTCCATCAGGGAAACAAAACTTTTTGAGATAATTGTCATTTAGTAGATCTTTCTTAAAATCTACAAAAATAATTCATCCAGATACGATTTTTGGT
>SCLH01000899.1:71824-82378 GCA_004367855.1 Oikopleura vanhoeffeni
AAAAACGATTAAAATGTGCAGAAAGTAAGGGGGTAACTTAATTTTTGAGTAATAACCAAAAGTAATATATCAATTATTCGAGTCAAAAATAATAGAAAACTTAAAAAAACTCAATTTTTTTTTCATTTCAATTTTTGACACCCGTCCGCTTCATCGATTTCCAAAAAAAAAATTTCAATTATATATTTTGTGCTTATCTTTTCGATAAAAACTAAACAAAAAAAATTTGCACAAAATTCGAGTCGAAAATGATAGAAAACTAAAAAAAATAAAAAATTATGTTTTTTCATTTTTGACCCCCGTCCGCTACATCGATTTTCGAAATTTCATTTTCAGAAAATGTATTTTTTCAGACTGCATCTTAAAAAAATAGTTAGACGAAACTAAATACCAAGCGCCTATTTTTAAAGTGTAAAAAACCTGTTTTTCGTCAATTTCACGATTTTTCAACTTCTATTTTGACCAATAGTAACCTTTTCAAAAAAATTTTCATATATTTTTTTGAACTTCTGACAAGTTGTTTAGTCACTTGAGTCATCTAAATATATCTATATATGAAATGTCAAATCGCATTTCCCACCCTACTTTAGCTACACATTCATAAAGGTTTCGCATGAGTAACTTTTAAATCCAATAAAGATTCATTTTGATTGATTTGAACAGGGTCAAAATACTGTTTTTTATGATTCAATAATTCAATGATCCAATAATTTTTCAAAATATTCTGATTGAATAAAACTCAGGAATGAAATTCATTTTAAACAAAAATATCGTCAGTTTTGTACGCTCCTTTCTGATTTGACGAACCATCGGTCACACTCGACAAGGTTTGACAAGGTTCATGCCGTAAACTTTAAAATAGCAAATTAAATTATTTGTTCTTTTGATTGTGTGGAACAGTGTTATATAAATGAGGCCCTGTCAGCACGGGTCGGCAATATCTGTCCTGTCCGGAATTTCAGGACAGGACAAGGACAGAAAAAAAGAAACTTGTCCTAATTTCTGTCCTGAGCTTGAGGACTGGAACGGACAGGACAGAAAATTTTGAAATTTGCTTGCCTCAGGACAAGACAGAAATTGTCAAATCTTGTGCCGACCCCTGCCTACCAGTGGCCCAGGCTTGTAAAGGGATGCATCCTCAACCAAATTTTTTATCCCCATCTCTATTTTTCCCTATCGTTTGCTAAAACCTACGTAAGAAAAAGCCCACGCAAAACCCATCCGTTTTACAAGCCTGCAGTGCTCATATAAGGTGAATTTTGTTAAATTAAAGATTTATCAGAGGATTCTGATAAATTAAAAAAATAAGACAAAATTAAAAATTGAAACTTGATCAATCAAGAAACTTTATTTATAAAATTGTTTCTATAAAAGTTTCAAACTTTGTAAAATTATTTTTTTTTCATTTATTGAGATTTTAAACGCTGACTTCTAAAATTAGAGCAGTTGTTGTTTAACTCGTGTTCCTGAAAAATGTAACCTCAAATTTGAACGTGTAAATTGAACTGATTTTATGTTCATTATACGTGACAATTTTGCGAAACACGATCTCTCGAATTTTGATGATAAGTTAATATTTGTGATTATCGAAGAAAATTAATCTTAGTTTTTTGGAGTTCATAATGAACTGTTCATTCATCTTCTGCGTTAGTTAATCATTTCATGTAATAAGTTGCATGTATGAATTGAATAACATGCAATCACGCATTTTAAGAAAACCATTATTTGTCATTTTCGTTGCAATAACGATTCGAGCTCCAGCGGAAAATGAATGTAAAACTATTTTAGACGATCTATATTTTTGCAAAGAATATTTATTTCAATTTAATCATTGGCGATTGATCAATTCACATTCAAACTGATGTGAAACCAGCTAACTTGTTCTGTTTAATTTCGACCAATAAGATAGCGAAACAAAAAATTTGAGGGAAAAAGTCAAAATTCACATGCGCGAATAATGGCGCCCGATCTTTCGCAAAATATTATAAAATTATTCAGACAATGTCAAAAGTCACATTTATGTGCAATTACAATTCGGGAATTTTCACATAATTTTAAGGTTATATTTGGACACTATTTTGATTAATTTGTGGCTTTTTTGACCTTTTTATAAGTCTTCTTTAAAAACAAAGTCATAAAGAGTTTGCTCAAATTTGAACACTGAAACTTGAAAATATTGTCTTGACGTTAGCCAACGTTCTGATCAGTGTTTCCGTTGCTTTTTTCACGTAACCTTGATAAATTCATTTTCGGATTCTAGACTTAAATTTTAAGAAAGCTCGTCCTTATCTCTCATGAATGTTCTTGGGGAACTAAACTAAAATTTGACCCATGTTGCAAATATATCATCGGAGAAAAGAGATTTTAAATGCCCAGATTTTCAAAAAAAACGTCGGTAATTTCCCGTTTGAAATTATTAAGTCGCCAGATCAAAAAAAGCTCGTCTTTAAAAAGTTCCGGCCAACCTAATCCTGAGCATATATTTAACATCAGTTGCATCTATATTCAGAACAGTCGTGCTTAAGGGCCTCGGTGCATTTTGACAGATTTGCACTTTTTCAATTTTTTTTGTCTTGATGGGAAACTTTTTGCCACTTCAAAATTTTCAGATAAAAACTTTTTCGAACACAAGTTGCCACTTTTCAGCTTACTTTGTTTAAGGGGGTGGCATAAGTCCAGCAGATTGGTACATTTTTTTCAGAGCAATATATGAAAGAAAAAAATGTGGAAATTTATTTTTTAAATTTTTATCGTCAATAAAAGTGTTCATTCTTACAAACGTTTACATTTTTATATCCTAAAAATAACTTACTTTAATTAAAAATACAAAAAACGACTTTGCACTGTGCATTATTTTCTAACTTAACCCGACTATAGAATTTTTTTAAAGACGATATTTATAAACTTCAGACATTGTCGGGTGTACTCCGCTAATGAGTTACCTAATTACTCTGCAAAGTCGAAAATTTTTTAAATATCAAAGGTTTTTTTCCATGAAAAAGGGTGAAAATTGGCAAAAAGTAGTGAAAAACAACTTTTTTTGAAAATATAAGAATTTTTCACCAAACCATAAAAATTTTAAAAAGATCAGTGCCGATGACACTTATTCAGTGCAAAGTCAAGTGTTTAAAAAAATTTCATCATAGTGTCAAAATGATAACGCGCGATCGACCGATTAGTTGACACACGGCAATTTAATAGATACCAGAACATTTAATAATTTTAATTCTGCCTGATTTTTTTTGAAGAGTTCAAAAAAAGGAAAGAGTGCAATAAAAAATTTTGGCCTTGATCTAGGGAAATTTTCCATAATTTTTTCTAAAAAAGTCAATTAAAATGAAATTTTATGATTTTTCAAACAGCGGTCCAGAAAAATATTAGGAATCCATGAAAAAAGTTAAATGGCTATTTTTTTTGGTTTTTTACCCACCACAGATTTTAGTTATCAAAACAAAAAAATTTTGGAACAAAAAAGCGGAAAAATTTTATAATGCTTTAATTTTTTTCAAAATTTTTTCCGATTTCAAAAGATGAAAACTGACTCAAATCTTTTCCTAAAAATTGATAAAAATTAATTTTAATGAGCTGGATCATATACAGGGTGTAAGGTTTTTACCCTTCTTTTTTCCAACTGGTTAACACTTGATTTTCCGCGTTTTGGATTAGTTGTCAGAAGAAGTTTTTTCAGATTCAACAATCAAAACGGCGTGAAATCAGTGTAACCAGTTTTGGAAAAGAAGGGAAAAACACCTTACACCCTGGTATATTCTGATTGAGCTAAACGATAATTTAGCACAAAAATTACTAAACTATTACTTTCGTGAAGTTTATATTGACTTCAATCTGCCGGGTTTATGCCATCCCCTACCTTCGTAAAGTTCTAAGATTTTAAAGTCACGCACATATTTTTCGATAAAAAAGTTCAATTTTAATATTTCAGGAAACAAAAAATTGTTGTCTCCCAGCCCTTCAAAATTAATGTTGTGAGTTATATTGTGTAATATATAAACTAAGGGGAAGGTAAATTGGGAATTACGCTAGAATTCACGTTTCAAAAGTGTCAGTTTTTTTTTCGAAAAACGCCGTTTTTGGGGGCACCTAAAGGAGTTTTAAATGGAAAAAAAGTCTATATGGAACTTTTTTTCCCCTTGGGTCGATTACCCCACCTCAAGGCATTTTTTAGATGATCTGAGACTTTCATTTTTTGGACTTGCCTCAATCGCGTCCACACTAATCCCCTTTTAAAAAATTTCATAAACTTTTTTGGAAATTACAACTTTCGAATAATTTTAATTTTGAACAAGGGGAAGCAAACATTAGCAGATTTTTTATTTGAAAAACTTGGTCTCTTAAAAGCTTATTACGTATATAAATTTATCAAAATAAATTTGTGTTCAGAAATTTAATACAAAGTAGCAAAATTCAGAAGTGCTAGGAACTTTAAAATTTTAAAAATAGTAGAAATAACCCAAAACAAAGGTTGATGTTTTGTTAAATCAGACCAACTTTTAGGTCAATTTATTGTATCTTATTGTAGCTACTTATTATAGTATGAATAACTATGAAACTTTCAGTTTCTAGTAAAGTCCATTGTTCTGACATAAACCGGCGAATAATAACGTTTCAATAACAAATCGGGCCCAAGGCTATAATAGGAAAAACTATAAGAATTTTGTCACTCTTTACAAACTCTCTCGGCTCGTTTTTGGTTCATTTTCACCAGGAATTTCTTGAATATTGATATTATCAAAAACTATATTTCAGAACTTTGTTGAACTTAACGTATCTAAAGAGTGTAATTAATAAAAAAGGTATTAACCATATTATGTTTTTCGCGGAAGCTAAAGAAAAGTTATCAAATTGACGTTTCTGAATAGAAATGATGAAAGATCAAATCAAAGTTTCAACGAATTAACATTTGCCGTTGAAATTGTAATTTTCCCGTTTTTTTTTTGAAAATTTCATGCGGCAATTAAAATACTTACATTATAAAGTTTTGAAATTATCTTTTAAATTGGTCGAAAATGTTTTTCTCGTTTGGATAAACTTTATGGAATTATTGGAATTGAAGACCCTTAAGGGGGTACTGGTCGCTGGAATTGAACTTTTTCTGGATGAAGAAATCAGCCTAACCGAGAAACTTGAGACAATTAAGATTAGCGATGTTGTAGATCTTCCCCTTAATCTTGTCAAAACCATTGGTCAATGACTTTTTGTTCCGATACAGCTCTGAGATACGTTACCGAGTAAAAGGGTCCCTCGACAAATTTCAAAATATATCTCCTCCAGGGTTTTATTTAGAAAGCAGCTCAAATTATAACAAATCCGTATGACTTATAATTTATAAGTTAAATCTAGGTCCTCTAAAAGCCTTTTTTTTCAAAAATCACTTCAGTTTTTCTTGAAATTGCAGAAAACTACCGATTTTTTGCGATTTTTAGCATTTTTTTTCACCAAAAATCCACTCCTCCTAGATTATATTTAGGAATCCACTCGAATTCGAGCAAACAATAGCACAGAACAAATAAAAGCTCCTCTAGAAGTCTTTTTTCAAATTTCGACCCCAAACTCAAAATATAAATTTTTGAAGGTCACGTGAAAAAATTTCCGAAAAAAAATGTGCTTCGATTTTTTCGAAAGTAGTATCAAAAGAAAGCCACGAAAACAATGATTAGAAAGTTGTCTCACGTCAAGATGATATTTTCAAGTTTAAGTGGTTAAATTGAAGCAAACGTTATTTTTGAACTTCATTTTCAAAAAAATACTTTAAAAAAATCGAAAAAACACGAAAATTACGAAATTTTTATTGATAATTTGGTCGGTAGTACACTTGGTTACCATCTCAAATCAATTTGGATCATTTTCAAAGCCCCAAATGCCTCATAAAACCAGCGACTAGTACCCCCTTAAAACTATCAAAATAAACGTCTTCAGATTATAAGCGGTATTGATTACCGGGTATTTGTGCAAATAAACTTGAGGACAAACCCTGTATTAAAGATAAACTAAAGGAAATAAACTCAAAATTGTAAAACGTAGCCGAAAGTTATCATTAAAAAATCATTACACAAAGATCGGTTTTCCGATCCAATTTTTCAAAAAGGGTTCCGATCCGATCCAATTTTTTGTGACCCCACCGATCCGTTACAGAGCCGATCCAAAAAAAATCAGATGTGCCGACTCCTGCTCAGCTAGATAGATCTTATTATTCCTATTTATAAGGCGTCACTTCGGCTGAATAAGGGATAAGTCATTTACGATAAATACTCGCCTTGACCGAAATGTTTGAATGAGGTGTTCTTCGGGCACTTATTGAAGCTTTTATAGTTGCCATAATAAATTTTAATACGTGTTTCAGAATAACACATTTACGAAATGAAAATAATCTTTTGATTGACAAAAAAATTGTAAAGAATAGAACAAATAAAGAACTTTTATATCAGTTCTATGGGCCATAGACTATGGCTTTGAATTAATTGTTGGATTTTTCGGAAGGGGATTTTTTAAAACTCAGTGATCCACACTATACTTTTTCATTGACATTCTACGACTTAGAATCCAAGTGGTCCTTTTTTGTTTAAACATTGTTGAATGTAAAGATTTTACAATGAAATAGAAAAAACAAACAATACTTTCTTCTATAGAAGGCCAAAAAAATTGTCATTCTTGCCAATCGTCTCCAGATAAAAGTGAGATTAAGAGAATGCCAAAGGTTTGAATTTTAATCGTTTGTTGATCAAGGATTTGAAGAAAGTCTTTCAGATTTTTTAACTGTTTATATTTGAGAAACAAATTAAAATTATGCGAAACCTGAAAATTGTGCATATCACAGAAAAGTGCGCGACATCGACAACTAAAAGCGTTTTAGGGGGTTGTAGGTGTAGAATGTTGGAATTGCTGGGGGAAATTGCCCACTTCAGCTGAACTGGAAGGGTCGATAAAGGGTAGATAAGAATAATTGAGAAAAACAAATACTTGAGACTAAAGCCTAGTAATAATTAAAAAAATACGGATGCCACCAAATGCTTCCTTGTGTATGATTTGCTGAAAAAACAGCAATCAAAGTCTGATTAAAAAAAACTGCGTTTATTGTATTCGGTTTTGAGGCACAAATATATATAATATTTTGCTATTAAAAATAGTTTTTTAACAACGTTTCGAATTTATAATTCATTTTCAGGTAATGAGTGAGAAATAGAAATAATTTTTTGAACGAAAGGTTGACGCAAAAAAAAAAAATAATAATTTGGCAAAACGGGCTCTCAAATTTGCAAAAACTGATTTTCTGCCTGTAGAGAAATTAAAAAAAATTGAATCAGAAATCATATCATATTTGCTTATATCGCGGAGTTTTTACATTAATATCTGGAATTATTTGTTTCCGGTACACATTTATTCTATTTGCTAAAATTCTCAATTTGCGACGCTTTTATTGAGTTGACGTCGTTAAATTTCCCGCTTTGAAAAATAAATTCGTTTATTTTGGCGTGAAGTGGTTTGAGCGATGAAAGTGAGCGATTCAATTAGTAACGCGAAAGGCTCTTATTTTTACCTCCCGTAAGATATCATAACAATCGTAACCTACGCGTGAACCAATATTAAACCAATATCATTTGTTAACATATTTTTGCTACACATAACGTGTTTGTTTCAATTTTTATTTTATTTTGGAGCGAAAATTAATTATTTTGGATTTTTTTACTTACTTTTTAATCTAAATTCATTTTTCTGAATTCTGAATTATCTTTTTTTACAGACATGACGTAGATTTTTTTATGATTTTCGAAAATTTCTAGGTCTGAGACGCTTGAGATGACATGATAAAAGTTTAAAATAACCAAACAACAGTCTGAAATTGAATTTTTATTAGCGAACAATGGGAACTTTGGCTAGTTATTCTAATTTTTACATAAAGTTTACTTGGATGATTTTTTTCATTTGAAAATTACAAAAGATTGAAATCTATTGTGATAATCAGATTGATGAATTAAATTTGCTCACTTGCATTAAAACCAACTTATTGATTCAAAATCAACTTTTCGAAAATAATTCGTAAGGCATCAAAATATTATTTTTGAAGAAATAGACTGGTAGAGAATGGTAATTATGGCTAGAAACCTTTCATATGACAGTTTCAGATTTGATTATTCATCAAATAAATGCATGTGATTTTTACAAAAGAGAATTTTTATCAACGAGTTCCTCCGATCCGATCAGAAAATTTCAAACTGAGCTTCTGATCCGATCACATTTTTTTCCAGCTCAGGTCCGATCCGATCAGCAAAAATATTGAGGCCCGAAATTTCCGATCTGATCTGCAATCAGCAAAGTCTGCTGGGATGCCCTTTCCTGGTCGAAGCTCGTTAAATAAGCTTGTGACGCGTCACTATTAAACAGTACTAGTCACGCGTCATGATTTTACCAATAAGTATTGATAAGCGTTGGTGAGATATTTTACGAAACACTACGTAAATTTAAGATTGACACCACTTTTGAGGATTTTTTGGAATAATTCATAAATTGTTCTTAATTTTGTTGAAATGGTCTGAATCTCTCGTGATCACTTTTTTAACTTCTCACTAATCGAAACATAAATTGAAATGATTTCCGAGCCAATTTGGATAAAAAGCAGGCACAAGGATTATCTTCGATTTATTCTAATTTGATTTAAAAAAATTTAAATCCTTTTTAATTTTTTAACGAGCTACCAAAAACCTTCATGGAAACTGAAACGTTACGCCACAATTTCTCTTTATTATCAAATAACGCTATTTGAATAAAAAATGAAAGTCCAAAAGGAATTGACCACAAATTATTTTATTGAATTTCCGAATCAAATAATAATCAACCGTATTTTTGATGATTACTGTTTTGTTTCGCATATTTTACTCGGTAAACCACATAAATTCGCCAAAAAATAGTTAAACTAAAATAATCGAGAGAATGAAAGTTTTTTTTCGTGCATATAAAGCCCTGGGCGATGAATTTCCACCTTCAACAGTTAAGTACCGACCTAAATACTTGGGAAAAAATTTCTTGAAAATGGCGGATATTGTTTATTTCTCATCGGTCAATTATATGCATTTTAGATAATTTTAATGAAGATAAATGAGATTCGCTAGAAAACGATGCCACCTGTGAAACATGATCGATTAATAAGCTGCATTTTTTTTCGATAAAATTCATCGATTATTTTTTTGAACTGTCATTTTTGGAAAAACTTTTCAAAGAATATTTTTCGATTGAACAAATATATGTCAGGATAGCAAATGAACATTAAATATTATTTAGATTAATTAAGAAATTACCCTGAATGGTTTTTCTGGTAAAAGAGCTTAAATTGAGCATTGCCAGTCAAATGAATTTTCTAGAAATAAATATACCCAGCGTGAACTTCTGTTAGTTCACATCACCTCATCGTTTGATTTAGGAATGAAAAGACAAAACCATTTTTAACAATTGTCTATTTTTATTTCCTGGTTATAATCATTAATTCGGAAGTTAAAGGAAGTAAAATAATTATCAATTGTATGAATTTACTATGACAATGGTGTCTGTAACTGTGACAGTGAAACATTAATTTTTTTAATAAAATATAGGCAGTCCATATCTTTAGAACCAGATGTTCGATTAACTTAATTTTCGGTTCTTTGATCTCAGCGTAGCTTATTCAGTCATATGAAATACAAAAATCGAGAGAAATAAAAAAATATTTAAAAAAATATTGAAATTTTTTAAGTGTCTCAAGGGGGTTGTGGGTGTAATGAATGCATGAGTGGAAGAAAATTTCTCATTAATGGGGTTCTGAATGTAAATTTGCTTGCACAAGTCAACTTTCTCTATTTGATAAATTGAACAAACAAAATATCGAACCCAGGTAAATCGGGGCTTAGGAATCGATTGCAACCAAACATGATGCTCTATTTCGCNAATTCGTACTTTTATTAATTATAAATGCCAAAATTGAACTCTCCGTGAAAAAATGAGCAGAAGAAATATGTTTAAAAATTTTTATCTGCATAATTGAAAGAAATACGACTTTCTTCTTATTTATAACGATAATAAAACTTGACTTATCAGAAAAGTAGCGGTGCGCGCTGTTTGTTTGATTAATCAAAATCAATGCCAATTTTTTTTTCGATAATGATAGAACTTTATTTTCAAAGATTTTTGGACAGTGAACATAAATAGAGGTTTAAAAATCTTGTTTTAGTCACCTCGCATGAAAAAACGAGGTGTTAAACAGATTTGGTTACGATTTATGAGTAAGACTTTTGCCGCTAGTTTGCAATAAACTCAGTGAAAAATTATGCCGGAGCAATTTCACGAGGTTATAGGTCACCCGCTGTATGTACAGCAATTTTATCGATAAATTGCCGTGTTTGGGCAGATGGCTTCACAACAAAGAGAACTTTTTGAAGATTTTTGTGGCCCTGTCATTGAACTGCCCGAGATTTCATATTCTATTAAATAGGTTTTGAATTCGGCCAGCCCAGTGCAGTGCCACGGTCCCGTTGAGATGGGAGGTGGTATATTTTTTGCATGGTAAAAAAT
>SCLH01000899.1:82576-98427 GCA_004367855.1 Oikopleura vanhoeffeni
AAAATCATTGTTCTTAATGATATAAGAGAAGATTTTCTCTTACTGGTTTACGCAAGTCTTTTATTTTTATTTTTTCATTTTTAGGAATCACCTGAACGTAAAACTAATTATCTCTTTAAACCGTCGTTTGCTCGACTGTTATGTTTCCGTGTTATTTTGGAAAAAGTTTCAACTAATTCGTATATCACCTGTCGAGTTTTTGACTGCGGGCAAAAATTGTGCATTTTTAAAACTCGTGTTTTCGTAATACGGTTTACGAATTTGTCACTAATGAGAAAAGATTTTTTGTGTTAATAAAAAAATATGAAAAGTGTTTACAGAACAATATATTTCTTTTCATTTTCATGTTTGATTCATTTTAATCACAAGTTACAGACTGTTGAAAAGTGGTTACAAATACCCAGCAATTACAGCAATTTACATTCAGAACCCCCTTAATTAACAGAACCCCCTTATTAAGTCTTATAATTTTCCCCAGCAATTCCAACATTCTACACCCACAACCCCCTTAAATTAAAAAATGTTTTGTGCGCTCGCGCTGGAACGGTGAATAATTTGACAAAAGTTTATACCGTTTCGAGAAACATTATACCTAAGATTCGTTTGCTGGTATTTAAAGCTTGATTCGATGGTGTGCGTCATATTTTTTTGAGGCCTTTGTAGAATTAATTTATGATACATTAATATCGATTATGACTAAAGTTGACCGAAGGAATCCTATGGTGGCAATTATTTTTTTCGAAACAATCTAGAACATAATCCAGAATTTTAAAAATTAGAATATTTTTTTGCTTTAACCGGCAAAAAACCGGTATTCCACCATGATATGAATACTTTTTATTGGTGAATATAACCCGCCAAAAACGATGCGTGACATTAAAATTATCGAAAATGTCTTAATCGAATTCTAAAAATTTCAATCATTTTTAAGCAAAAATGTTAAACCTAATTCCTATCGAATTTGACGCTGATTGGTTTGAAATTTCACTCAGCTGTTGACAGATATTTTGATCAGTAAACTCTCATCTTCAATTTGGTGGTACTTTTGTTCCAATCTAAGGAACTTTTTTTTTCGAACTTTTTATTTCCGGTTCACTTAAAATCAAATTTCTGGAATTCAAGGACAAAATTTAAAAATCAAAGCCGAAAATACTGACCACACTATTATTTTTTATATATAAAAAAGTCGGCGTTCCAGACGCATTCTAGAAAATACAAGAGCGAAATTCGAAAACATGGGCCAAAAATATAAGTGACCTCATTCATCCCGTACCCTTTGTGAATTTTCAGACGCGTTGTATGTGGGGTCTGATAGAAGTATTATTTTGAAAAAGCGTTTGGGTGTTCTAGAATTGACTCAGCACCTGGTGCTGTGGTGTTAAAATTTTGAGCATGAGATATGGAACTGTTAGACAAAGGCTAGATCTACAAACAAGTATCCTCAGATTTTTCACACCTGCCCTAGAATTATTCTGAGGCGGGATTGAAAGGTACCAGATTACGACGTCCACCCCCTTAAGGGGGTAGCGGTCGCATAAATGTACTTTTGTACTCCAATTTACCAGAAAACAAAACTGCTTGGAAACTTTTGAGAATAGCCATATGGTATATCAATCCTTGATCTACAAAAAAAATTGATCTGAATAATTTTTGTCGACCCTGGTGGCCACCATGCGGCGAGTTCTAGAGCACCTGACCTAATTTTCAAATAACCACTCCTCCCAGAGCTTGCATACGATGTTACTCAAACTTCCCATCAACCACGGAAACACTTATGGTTTTCATTTCAGGCAGCGGATTTTCGAATTACCAACTTGTTTTTTCTAGAACTGCGAAAAACCGCCTAATTTTAAGATTTTCGCTCTTTAAAGTACTACTCCTCATAGGTTACATTTCAGAATGCAGTATTAATTTGGGAAAAGATGGAGGAATATGTTTTTGTCAATTTCATGCAGCCGAATTTTGAAATGTTTTGTTGAATTCTAGAAAATCGGATTTTAGTAAACCGGAAGTGATATCTTGGAAAATGAAAGTCGTCGGATTTAGTCGAAATTACTACCAAATTAAAGCTTGAGTTTCACTGATCAAAAAATGGGTTTCAATGTTTTCCAAAAAATATACTCAGAAAAATTCTGAAAAAAATGAAAATTTCGAACTTTTTTTTGTTTTTTTTTTNCTGGCAATTTCGTGCTATTTTTACACCCCAAAGTACCCTAAAGAGAGTGCGACCGCTACCCCCTTAAGTTCAAAAAATAATGTTCAAAATATGGTCCTTGAATTTAAGAACTGAAATCAGAAATTCGGAATTTACCAGTCTCTTCTAAATTGCTTCTAAAATGTTCAATTAGTATATAAATTTTAGTGGCGAAAATGGCAAAAACGGGACTTTTCTTTATTTTTGAACCACTTTCAGGGTAAAATCGAAAAAGCAAATCAATCAGTTATTTTGTTTTTCGAATATACATCTGTGAAAAAAATCAAACTATCATAAAATAAGGTAAAAAAAATTTGCTCGCGGTTAACTTAATTTACCGGTTTGTCAAATTTTCAGGAATTTTTACAGTAGGAAAAAATTACAGCAGAATTTTTGTGAATACGAACTGCCATTCTTCAAATTTTAATAAGATTGTTATCAAGGAATAAAAAGTTATGAGCTCTTGAAAAAGCCATTTCAGCCTATACAACCCCTTTAAGTTATAACATGCTGGATAATTGAATCATATAAGTGAAACAGCCGTTTTTAGTCAAATTTGAATACACAAGAAATAATTTAATTAAAGTATAAATAACAATGTCATCTTCAAAAAAAATAATAAACTGAAGAAGAATGGGTATTGACTTGCTGACCTAAAAAAACATTTGAAAAAATTTCTGACTTCTATATTCGTATTTGAGTCTAATTCCAGTTTGACCGGAAATTACCAAGAAATCATTAAAAATATTATATCCCTTAAGGGGGTGGCATCGACTCGGTAACTTGCACAGAGTACTAACAAAGTGTGCCCTGACGCAGCCAGATTCCCTTCCAAATTAGAAGTGATCCTGGCCACACTAATGTTCGTTTATTAGAAAAGCAGCTCCAATTATAAACAACCGTATGACGTTTTAATTTATAGTTTATTTAGGTCTCTGAGCCTTTTTTTCTTCAAAATCACTTCAGTTTTTCTTTTGAAAAATCTGCAGAATACTTAACCTTTTTTGCCGTTTTTAGCCTTTTTTTTCACCAAAAATCCACTCTCCTTGATTAATTTGAGGATCAACTCGAATTCGAGCAACAATGCACAGGACAAATAAACAGCTCCTCTAGAAGTCTTTTTTTCAATTTCGACCCAAACTAAAAATATAAAATTTTTGAAGGGTACGTGAATTTCCCGAAACAAGGTGCTTCGTTTTTTCGACAGTGTATCCATAGAAAGCCGACAACTGATTGAAGTTGTAGTCAAGTGTATTTGTCAGTTTGTTAAGTTATTAGCAAACGTTATTGTTTACTCGATTTTCAAAAAATACTAAAAAAATCGAAAAAAACGAAATTACGAATTTTTTTGATAATTGGTCGGTAGTTACACTTTGGTTACCATCTCAATCAATTTGGATCATTTTCAAGCCCAAATGCCTCATAAAACCAGCGACCTAGTACCGCCTTAAACTATCAAATAAACTCTTCAGATTATAAGCGGTATTGATTACCGGGTATTTGTGCAAATAAACTTGAGGACAAACCCTGTATTAAAGATAAGCTAAAGGAAATAACTCAAAATTGTAAAACGTAGCCGAAGTTATGATTAAAAATTCATAACACAAAGATCGGTTTTTCCGATCTCAATTTTTCAAAAAGGGTTCCGATCCGATCCAATTTTTTTGTGACCCCACGATCCGTTACAGAGCCGATCCAAAAAAATAGAGATGTGCCGACTCCTGCTCAGCTAGATAGATCTTATTATTCCTATTTATAGGCGTCACTTGTCGGCTGAATAAGGGATAAGTCATTTACGTAAATAGCTGCTTGACCGAAATGTTTGAATGAGGTGTTCTTCTGGGCACTTATTAAAGCTTTTATAGTTGCCATAATAAATTTTAATACGTGTTTCAGAATAACACATTTACGAATGAAAATATCTTTTGATTGACAAAAAATTGTAAAGATATAGAATAAATAAAGAACTTTTAATCAGTTCTATGGGCCATAGACTATGGCTTTGAAATTAATTGTTTGATTTTTCGGAAGGGATTTTTTTTACAAAACTCAGTGATCCACCACTATACTTTTTCATTGACATTCTACGACTTAGCAACCGTGGTCCTTTTTTGTTTGAACATTGTTGAATGTACGAGATTTTACATGAAATAGAAAAAAAAACATACTTTCTTTCATAGAAGGCAAAAAAATTGTCATTCTGCAATCGTCTCAGATAAAAGTGAGATTAAGAGATGAAAGTTTGAATTTAATCGTTTGTTGATCAAGGATTTGAAGAAAGTCTTTCAGATTTTTTAACTGTTTATATTTGAGAACAAATTAAAATCACGCAAACCTGAAAATTGTGCATATCACAGAAAAGTGCGCGAAATCGACAACTAAAACACGTTTTAGGGGGTTGTAGTGTAGAATGTTGGAATTGCCTGGGGAAATTGCCCATCTTCAGGCTGAACTGGAGGGTCGATAAGGGTAGATAAGAATAATTGAGAAAACAATACTTGGACTAAGCCTAGTAATAATTAAAAAAAATACGGATTGCCAACCAAATGCTTCCTTGTGTATGATTTGGCTGAAAAAACAGCAATCAAAGTCGTTTAAAAAAAAACTGCGTTTATTGTATTCGGTTTTAGAGGCACAAATATATATAATCTTTTGCTATTAAAAATAGTTTTTTTAACAACGTTTCGAATTTATAATTCATTTTTCAGGTAATGAGTGAGAAATAGAAATAATTTTTTGAACGAGGTTGACGCAAAAAAAAAAAAATAATATTTGGAAAACGGGCTCTCAAATTTGCAAAAACTGATTTTCTGCCTGTAGAGAAATTAAAAAAATTGAATCAGAAATTCATATCATATTTGCTTATATCGCGGAGTTTTTTACATTAATATCTGAATTATTGTTTCCGGTACAACATTTATTCTATTTGCTAAATTCTCATTTGCGACGCTTTTAATTGAGTTGACGTCGTTAAATTTCCCGCTTTGAAAAATAAATTCGTTTTATTTTGGCGTGAAGTGGTTTGAGCGATGAAAGTGACGCGATTCAATTAGTAACGCGAAAGGCTCTTATTTTTACCTCCCGTAGATATCAATAACAATCGTACCTACGCGTGAACCAATATTAAACCATATCATTTGTTAACCATTATTTTTGCTACACAACGTTTTTGTTTTCAATTTTTATTTTATTTTGGAGCGAAAATTAATTATTTTGGATTTTTTTACTAATCTAAATTCATTTTTTCTGAATTCTGAATTATCTTTTTTTACAGACATGACGTAGATTTTTTTATGATTTTCGAAATTTCTGGTCTGAGACGCTTGAGATGACATGATAAAAGTTAAAATAACCAAACAACAGTCTGAAATTTGAATTTTTATTAGCGAATAAGGGACTTTGGCTAGTTATTCTATTTTTACTAAAGTTCTTGGATGATTTTTTTTCATTTGAAAATTACAAAAGATTGAAATCTATTGTGATAATCAGATTGATGAATTAAATTTGCTCACTTGCATTAAATACCAACTTATTGATTCAAATCAACTTTCGAAAATAATTCGTAAGGCATCAAAATATTATTTTTGAAGAATAGACTGGTAGAGAATGGTAATTATGGCTAGAAACCTTTCATATTGACGTTTCAGATTTGATTATTCATCAATAAATGCATGTGTTTTTACAAAAGAGAAATTTTTATCACGAGTTCCTCCGATCCGATCAGAAAATTTCAAACTGAGCTTCTGATCCGATCACATTTTTTTCAGCTCAGGTCCGATCCGATCAGCAAAAATATTGAGGCCCGAAATTTCCGATCTGTCTGCAATCAGCAAAGTCTGCTGGATGCCCTTCTGGTCGAAGCTCGTTAAATAAGCTTGTGACGCGTCACTATTAACAGTACTAGTCACGCGTCATGATTTTACCAAAAGTATTGATAAGCGTTTGGTGAGATATTTTACGAAACACTACGTGAAATTTAAGTATTGACACCATTTTGGAGATTTTTGAATAATTCATAATTGTTCTTAATTTTGTTGAAATGGTCTGAATCTCTGTGATCACTTTTTTAACTTCTCACTAATCGAGAACATAAATTGAAATGATTTCCGAGGCCAATTTGGTAAAAAAGCAGCCACAAGGATTATCTTCGATTTATTCTAATTTGATTTAAAAAAATTTAAATCTTTAATTTTTTAACGAAGCTACCAAAAACCTTCATGGAAACTGAAACGTTAGCCGCCACAATTTCTCTTTATTATAAATAACGCTATTTGAATAAAAAATGAAAGTCAAAGGAATTGACCACAAATTATTTTATTGAATTTCCGAATCAAATAATAATCAACCGTATTTTTGATGATTATACTGTTTTGTTTCGCATATTTTACTCGGTAAACCAAATAATTCGCCAAAAAATAGTTAAACTAAAATAATCGAGAGAATGAAAGTTTTTTTTTCGTGCATATAAAGCCCTGGGCGATGAATTTCCACCTTCAACAGTTAGAAGTACCGACCTTAATACTTGGAAAAAATTTCTTGAAAATGGCGGATATTGTTTATATTTCTCATCGGTCAATTATATGCATTTTGATAATTTTAATGAAGATAATGAGATCCGCTAGAAAACAGTGTCCCTGAAACATGATGATTAATAAGTGCATTTTTTTTTCGATAAAATTCATCGATTATTTTTTTTGAACTGTCATTTTTGAAAACTTTTCAAAGAATATTTTTCGATTGAACAAATATATGTCAGATAGTCAAATGAACATTAATATTTTTAGAATAATTAAGAATTACCCTGAATGGTTTTTTGGTAAAAGAGCTTAAATGTGAGCATTGCCAGTCAAATGAATTTTCTAGAAATAAATATACCCAGCGTGAACTTCTGTTAGTTCACATCACCTCGTCGTTTTGATTTTAGGAAAGAAAGACAAAACCATTTTTAACACTTGTCTATTTTTTATTTCCTGGTTATAATCATTATTCGGAGTTAAAGGAAGTAAATAATATCAATTGTATGAATTATAATGACAAGGTGTGTAACTGTGACAGTGAAACATTACAATTTTTTAATAAAATTAGGGCGTCCATATCTTTAGAACCAGATGTTCGATAACTTAATTTCGGTTCTTTGATCTCAGCGTAGCTTTTCAGTCATATGAAATCAAAATCGGAGAGAAATAAAAAAATTTAAAAAATATTGAAATTTTTTAAGTGTCTCAAGGGGGTTGTGGTGTAATGAATGCATGAGTGGAAGAAAATTTCTCATTAATGGGTTCTGAATGTAATTTGCTTGCACAAGTCAACTTTCCTCTATTTGATAAATTGAAAAACAAATAATCGAACCCAGGTAAATCGGGGCTTAGGAATCGATTGAAACCCAAACATGATGCTCTATTTCGCCCGCCTATCTATTTTAGATCTTCTATCCGAATATGACTATTTTTAAAAAAAATTATTATTCGTACTTTTTATTAATTATAAATGCCAAAATTGACCTCTCGTGAAAAAATGAGCAGAAGATATGTTTAAAAATTTTTTGTCTGCATAATTGAAAGAAATACGACTTTCTTCTTATTTATAACGATAATAAAACTTGACTTATCAAAAAGTAGCGGTGCGCGCAATTGTGACAAAAATTCCATACCGTCGTTTGTAAGCATTTTATTCGCTTAATATTTTCGTTTTAATAAAATCATTTTTAATGATATAAGAGAGATTTTTTCACTGTTTACGCAAGTCTTTTTATTTTTTCATTTTTAGGAATCACCTGAACGTAAAACTAATTATCTCTTTAACCGTCGTTTGCTCGACTGTTATGTTTCCGTGTTATTTGAAAAGTTTCAACTAATTCGTATATCACCTGTCG
Source organism: Oikopleura vanhoeffeni (assembly GCA_004367855.1). Lineage (NCBI taxonomy): Eukaryota > Metazoa > Chordata > Appendicularia > Copelata > Oikopleuridae > Oikopleura > Oikopleura vanhoeffeni. The sequence goes on from SCLH01000899.1 coordinate 90,643, forward strand.
AGTTTTTGACTGCGGGCAAAAATTGGTGCATTTTTAAAACTCGTTTTTCGTAATACGGTTTACGAATTTGTCACTAATGAGAAAAGATTTTTGGTTAATAAAAAAATATGAAAAGTGTTACCAGAACAATATATTTCTTTCATTTTCATGTTTGATTCATTTTAATCAAAGTACAGACTGTTGAAAAGTGGTTACAATACCGCAATTACAGCAATTTACATTCAGAACCCCCTAATTAACAGAACCCCTTATTAGTCTTATAATTTCCCAGCAGTTTCCAACATTCTACCCCACAACCCCTTAAATTAAAAAAATGTTTTGTGCGCTCGCGCTGGGAACGGTGAATAATTTGACGAAAGTTTATACCGTTTCCAGAAACATTATACTAAGATTCGTTGCTGGTATTTAAAGCTTGATTCGATGGTGTGCGTCATATTTTTTTTGAGGCCCTTTGTAGAATTAATTTATGATACATTAATATCGATTATGACTAAAGTTGACCGAGGAATCCCTATGGTGGCAATTATTTTTTGCGAACACAATCTAGAAACATAATCCCAGAATTTAAAAATTAGAATATTTTTTGCTTAACCGGCAAAAAACGGTAATTTTCACTTAGTTTCCATTGATGAATCTTGTTAATGGTATATAACCGCCAAAACGATGCTGTGGCATTAATAATTATCGAAAATGTCTTAATCGAATTCTAAAAAATTTCAATCATTTTTAAGCAAAAATGTTAAACCTAATTATCGAATTTGACTGCTGATTGGTTTTGAAATTTCATCAGCTGTTGACAGATATTTTGATCAGTAAACTCTCATCTCATTTGGGTGGTACTTTTTGTCGATCTAAGGACTTTTTTTTTTTTTCGAACTTTTTATTTCCGGTTCACTTAAAATCAAATTTCTAGAATTCAAGGACAAAATTTAAAAAATCAAAGCCGAAAATCTGACCAACCTATTATTTTTTTATATAATAAAAAAGTCGGCGTTCCAGAGGGATTCTAGAAAATACAAGAGCGAATTCGAAAACAATGGGCCAAAATATAAGTGACCTCATTCATCCCGTACCTTTGTGAATTTTCAGACGCGTTGTATGTGGGGTCTGATAGAAGTTATTTTTGAAAAAGCGTTTGGGTGTTTCTAGAATTGACTCAGCACCTGGGCTGTGGTGTTAAAATTTTGAGCATGAGATATGGAATGTTAGACACAAGGCTAGATCTACAAAAGTATCCTCAGATTTTTCACATCCTACCCTAGAATTATCTGAGGCGGGATTGAAGGGTACCAGTTACGACGTCCACCCCCTTAGAGGGGTAGCGGTCGCATAAATGTACTTTTTTACTCCAATTTACCAGAAAACAAAAACTGCTTGGAAACTTTTGAGAATAGCCATATGTATATCAATCCTGATCTACAAAAAAATTGTCTGAATAATTTTTTGTCGACCCTGGTGGCCACCATGCGGCGAGTTCTAGAGGCACCTGACCTAATTTTCAATTACACTCCTCCAAGAGCTTGCATACGATGTTACTCAAAACTTCCCATCAACCACGGAAACACTTATGGTTTTCATTTCAGGCAGCGGATTTTCGAATTACCAACTTGTTTTTTTCTAGAACTGCGAAAAACCGCCTAATTTTAAGATTTTTCGCTCTTTAAAGTACTACTCCTCATAGGTTACATTTCAGAATGGCAGTATTATTTGGGAAAGATGGAGGAATATGTTTTTGTCAATTTCATGCAGCCGAATTTTGAAATGTTTTGTTTGAATTCTAGAAAATCGGATTTTAGTAAACCGGAAGTGATACTTGGAAAATGAAGTCGTCGGATTTAGTCGAAATTACTACCAAATTAAAGCTTGAGTTACTGATCAAAAATGGGTTTCAATGTTTTCCAAAAAATATACTCAGAAAAATTCTGAAAAAAATGAAAATTTCGAACTTTTTTTTTTGTTTTTTTTTTTTTAATAAGTTTATGGCTTTCTGAGTGTTCCTGGCAATTTCGTGCTATTTTACACCCAAAAGTACCCTAAGAGAGTGCGACCGCTACCCCTTAAGTTCAAAAAATAATGTTCAAAATGTGGTCCTTGGATTTAAGACTGAATCAGAAATTCGGAATTTACCAGTCTCTTCTAAATTGTTCTTCTCTAAAATGTTCAAATTAGTATATAAATTTTAGTGGGGAAAATTGGCAAACACGGACTTTTCTTTATTTTTGAACCACTTTCAGGGTAAAATCGAAAAAGCAAAATCAATCAGTTATTTTGTTTTTCGAATATACATCTGTGAAAAAATCAAACTATCATAAAATAAGGTAAAAAATTTGCTCGCGGTTAAACTTAATTTACCGGTTTGTTCAAATTTTCAGGAATTTTTACAGTAGGAAAAATTACAGCAGATTTTTGTGATACGAACTGCCATTCTTCAAAATTTTAATAAGATTGTTATCAAGGAATAAAAAGTTATGAGCTCTTGAAGAAAGCCATTTCACCCTATACAACCCCTTTAGTTATAACTTGCTGGATAATTGATCATATCGTTCGGGCCTCCTCATCTTCACTTTTTGCCCTTTCCCTCTTCAACAACTCAACCCACGTTTCTCTCCGGACCCACGAAAGAGATCGTTTTTTTTTTGATCTGTGGCCCTCATCCATTTAAAAAAGTGCCATTTTTATTTCACTAATTATTCTTTCAGTTTTGCCCACGCATTATTTGGATTTGGGGGCCCACTTAGGTCATCACTTTATGAACATTTGTTTATTATATTATAGTTATTTGCCTTGACGATGGGCTTTGCGGGGGTCTGGCCAGCATTCATTTGAATTTGGGGGCTCCACTCATCACTTTTTTGACCATTTTTTGAAGATCTGAGTTTGGAGGCGCCATTGATCTCTACAAATAATCGCCAGAATAAGTTCACCTGGGACTATTAAAAAAGCAATTACAGTTATCACTTTTGTTAGTAAAAAAAGGTGTTCTTTCATTTTTAAAGATCATCAGGTAACAAAATTTTGGTCTTGTTATCTAATTACCCTCCTTGGCTTTTGGGGCCGAAATTCGTTTGTGATTATCTCGTTCCGCTTTTCCACAATGGCAGGGGGGAAACTGGTGAGTACTGAAAAAAAGTACCTTATTTTAATATCTATATTTGGAACTTATTCATTTTTAATAATTTATTTAAAATGTAACGCAGCAATTTACATTCTTGAAAAAGCCTCGCCGGAAAATTCGGAANCATCAGGTACTCGTATAGTAGGGCCTTTCTGGTTGAAATTAATATCGAATTTGGAAACTTATTCATTTTTAATAAATGTTATTTAAAATTAAACGCAGCAATTTACATTCTTGAAAAAAAAATCTCGCCGGAAAATATTCAGAACCAAATTACAGTAAAGGTTCTGCAATCCTGGATAATGTTTTAAGATGATTAGTTTGAAACTCTCCTTGAGAATCCCAACCAGCCCTTCTGTCTTTTATTTACGATTTTTAATAATTTGAATGCTAAAAATAGATTGGAATTGGCTTTTTAATCGAAAAAAATCAGGCTCAGGAAGTCCTCTTCTTTTTGAATTTTGAAAATAAATTCAAATCGACATCATTTAATTAGTTCTTGTATTTGTTCAATAAAACTAACTACCAGCTATTTCATATTTGCGTTTTCTAAAAAACTTACCTGCATGTAACCCAAACTAGATTAGGTCTGCGTAGGCGGACATTTCTCTCTCGCGCTATCTTCGTCGGAACCTGGGCCAATCGAACAAGAATATCCGAAAAACAAATTTCTAGATTTTCAATTGTCAGACTTGATCACTTCGACAAAATAACAACACCAAAAATAACAAATTGTTATTTATAATCAAATGGAAATTTTAATAAAAGAAAAAGCCAGATTTAACTGCGATTTTGATCCAGATAACTCATTTAGTTTTGAAATAGATGATAGAGAACAAGGCCATAATCGGTTCTGATAGTTCTGATGGGGAAATATCGATCTGGAAGACTCAGATGAAAGTGTTTGGATTTGTGACTCAAGGTAATTTGTCGAAAAACGCATTGAACTTTATCGTTGTTATTAAAGGAAAAATATTTATGAGGATATCTAAGGGGTGGGGGTGTTTGTTACCTTTTTGAAATGATTTTCAAACATCATTTCTCCGAGTGTGACATTACCCTCGCGGAGCTCCGTAGAAAACCACTCCCTTATAAAAGCAGATTAATACACTTTTTTATTATTTTCAAGTAAATATGGTAATGAAGTACAACTCTTGACAATTTTGATTGCTTAAGGGAGTGAGTGTCGTGATTTGGGCCTCTTCCAAGGTCATTTTCACGCCAAACTAGCAACAGGTGATATTCCAAAACATTTGTAACTAACAGAACAACCTTCGCGTAATTTTTGAATTTTAACAGTAATCTGATACAATACCACCTACGCCGACACCTACGCTTTTAAAAAGCCTCCTAAAAAGACACGCAGTTGATGCCTACTCCTTCAATTTTCATCATTTTTTTATTATTTTTTTGTGTCAGGCTCCGGAGAAGCCTTACGAATAATGCAAAAGCGCTTTTGTTTAAATATTTTGCTTCAGCGGACAAAACGCGATGATAAATTAATATCGGTTATGACTAAAGTTGACTAAGGAATCTCCATGGTGGCAATTATTTTTTTTAAACAATTTGGAACAAAATCTAGAATTTTCAAAATTCGAATATTTTTTTGCTTTAACCCGCAGAAACCGGTATTCACCATGATATGAACATTTTTTATTGGTGAATATGACCACCGAAAACGATGCATGACATTAAAATTATCGGAAATGTCTAAATCGAATTCTAGAAATTTCAATTATTTTTAAGCAAAAATGTTAAACGTAATTATCGAATTTGACGCTGATTGGTTAAAATTTTGATTAGCTGTAAGCCAACTTTTTGATCAAGTGAAATCTCAGCTTCAATTTGGTGGTACTACTTTTTTTTCGAACTTTTCATTTCCGGTTTACTTATAGTCATATTTCTAGAATTCTAGGTGAAATTCAAAAAATGGCTTCAAACATATCAGTAACCTCACTCTTCCCGTACTCTGTGTTTAATTTTCAGGACGCTTTGTATGTAGGGTCTAAAAGGAGATCCGTTTTGAGACGAAAAATTATGAAAATCAGTCGCGTTCAAAAGTAATTCTAGAAAATTAAAGAGCTAAATTCAAAAAAATGGCTCCAAACATATTTAGTACCTCACTCTTCCCGTTACTCTGTGTTAAATTTTCAGACGCTTTGTATTGTGGGGTTCTAAAGTAAGATCGATTTTGAAAAACCGATTTTAGTGCTCTAGAATAGACTTCACCACTGTGGTTGTGATGTTAACAAGGTTGACTTTGAGATGTGTAATGTTAAGAAGAAGCTCATCTGCAAACGAGTATCCTCGAATTTTTACAACTTGCCCTAGATTTGTTCTGCAGGCTAGTGATTGAAAGGTCCAGATTACGACACCTACCCCCTTAAGGGTTATTTAGGTGGTTCCTACATTTTCTGCAGTTATTATGTCATAAAATTTGGCACTCAATCAATGTTTATGTTTTGAAGCATCAAACACCCAATAAACAAAAAAAATTTCGAAATTTGCGTTTTTTCGATTTTTGTCAAGTATTTTCTCAAAATTGTTCACAAATACGTTGTGATAATTTGACCACTAAACTTCCGAAATATCGGGTAGCGTAAGCCACTTTCTCTTCAGTGTTTTCCTCAGCTTTCTTTTGAAGCCTACTTCGAAAAATCGAAGCACATTTTTCGGAAATTTTTCAACGTGACCTTGATAAAAATCTCATATTTTTGTTTGGGGTCGAATTCTGACAAAACGCCCACAAGAAGTTCTGCTTTGTTTAGAGCTAGCTTTGCAAAAATTTGCAGAATTTTTAATTTACCTAGGAGGCGATAGTTTTCCGATTAAAAAAGTCCAAAAAACGTCTATTTGGAGCCGGTTTTTCGTATTCTAGAATAAATTGATCTTATCAACAAAGCTCTACTACAAAGTTTTGTTACTTATTTACAGTTATGTTTAAAATTTTAGTTTATTTCAAAATAAAACCTTAGGAGATAGAATTCTTCGTTGTGGCCTTAGTGCTCTGTGCGCTCATGCTGTGAGGAGTGTGGTCTACACAAAAAAGGTTTTGACAAATTTCTTTTTTCGCAAGTTGAAGGCTATTTCTACAAAACGGCTAATCTTTAAGGTTATCCTTAAAGCCGTGTCTTCGCTAATATTTTATCGAGAATATGTCACATTAGGAAACCACCATTACCCTTAAGGTGCGAAAATGTTGACTCTTAGTCCTCGGGTTCTCACGGGAGTTTAAATGCGGTTCACAAATAAAATAAGTTTGGCTCGTTCAGCGAAAAGGTTTTTCTCGAGGCTGGTTTTTGCCGCCTTATCGGATATATCGGCTGCGTTCAAATTAACTGCGTGAACTTACATGTACCGAAGATGCACAATTATCGGTTTTCTGGAACCGGTTTTATGAACTAGGGCCATAAGTGACCGCAAAGTGGCGCCAGAGCGGAATTTGGATCCTGAGTTAAAAACCGAAAGTAAATTTTTCATGCTATAATTGACTCTATAGCGCACCTCGCGGTCACTTTGACCCATAGTTATAATATTCGTTTCCAGAAAACCGATAATTGCGAATCTTTTGGTACATGTAAATTATCAAAATATCACTTTCGGTACCGAAAGCTATACTTGACCGGTTAATTTTGACCAGCCAGTACACCCGATACCGCTGCAAAACAAAACAGGCTCGAGAAAACCCTCCGCTGTCGCGTCAACTTATTAAATTTGTTATACTGCTATTTTAACTCCCGTGAGAACCCGAGGACTAAAGGTCACTTTTCGCACCTTAAAACAGTTGTTTTGGAAAAATCTCAAAAACAGAAAAAACGTCTTAAAATGACCAGAAAAAAGATAGCTTAACCTATAGCTAAACACATTAAAACCGATTTTTTTATTTTTGAAATTCCTTATTTCAAATCGTCTTATTTGAAAAATTGCTAAGCATCTTAAAATTGTTTTTGAATTTTATACAGTGGGTGATGTTTATGGGCAACACACAAGTTTTTGGTAAAAATGATGCCCATTGCCCTCATAGGTCTGATAAAATCAAATATTGCTCTCACTCCTTGTAGTCGAGAGCCAATATCGTCGAAAATGCCTATTACCGTCCAAACTTTATTAATTCATTTTTGTTATAAAAACTTAATTAATTTTTTGTCCTTTTGTCAGAATTTGCGTTAAGTGCTCAAAAAGACAAGATTTGAATACAACGGAAATTCCGATGATCTCAACAAAATTTTCTGAAACGATTGATAACTAAATGTGCTTTTGGTGATTGTGCAGATATAATGTGTTTGACTCATACAATAAAAATATGTTTTACTGCAAGAAAGCACCCTACACAAATCAAATTACCTTTGCAAATAAACTTCCAAACCGCCGAAGAACTACATGAATCATTTAACGCTAATCTTCTATTCGTGTAGGTTTAATACTGTTTAAAGAATTTTAAGTAAGATTCGAAACTTCTGTATGTAAAACGTTAAGCTTGAGAAATCGAAACATTGCTGATATCAATTAATAAATATTTGAACTAAAGTTCTTTTTTCCAAAAATGTAATTTGCTGCGTTTAATTCTTAATAACAATAATTAGAAATAAAAAGGTTTCAAAATAAAACAAATTCAATCAGAAAGGCCTATACCGTATAGGCTATACGAGTGGCAAATATAAATAAGGTAC
>SCLH01000899.1:134748-156974 GCA_004367855.1 Oikopleura vanhoeffeni
TACTCACTTTTAAATTAATTTATTTTCTCTTTTTTACGAGGATTAGCTTATTTATTCACAATGATTATACGATTTCATTGCTGAAGTTTAACCACTGAATATATTATTTCAAGATTCACCCTAAAGACAGCATTTAAAAAAAAAAAAATTTAACATACAATTGTGAATTATTAATATTCAATTTTGAAAATGTTATCAAAAAATTCAACTTGTGATTTGGATTCTATTTCATTGCACCAATTGTATTTTGAATTGACATGTGCATTTCATCTGTTAATTCTTTCGGATGGAGCTCAACTTCGGGTAATTCCAAATATTGGCAATACTCGTTGCATCTTAAAAAACGATTTTATTTTATAATTTCTGAAATAATTGCGAGTAATTTCTAATTATGTTCAAAATTTTAGTTTTATGAAGTTCACCAGACTTCAACAAACAGTTTAACGAACAAACGAATCTTATTTTTTTGTTCTTATCACCTTCTTATAATTATTCTTATTACGTTCATATTAAGTATGCATAAAAATACGCAAGATGTGACATCTTAGATGTTGTATAAAACCTATTTTTACAGCAAAAACATTTTTTTCCATTTTATAATAACAAAGGATATTTAAATTATATAATCTGACATATATTTTCCCAATTTAACAACCGACGCTCCAGTCTACCTACAGAAGTTCGTAGATAGCTTTAACTGAGCAAAATTATCTCATGAATATAAACATTAAAAATTGGTTTAAATCGGACGAATGTTTTTAACTGTTTACTGAGATTACTGAAATTTTTAAATTATTAATTTTTTAATATTTGTTCTCTCACTCTCGCATTTTTGAGGGACCGAATTTATACGAGAGGGCAATATGGGGACAAAAATAAAAATTTTGATCAAAAAATGAAAAGCGCGTAAGCGTTCGTAATGCCGGCATATGTCGAACAATTTTTGAATTTTATACGGAGTTTCACAATAGATTCGTATAAAGTAAATCAAATAAAAGTTGTAAAGACTAGATTTGGGAAAGTTAATCCTGAAAATGACGTCATTCATGACCCTCAAAAAGTAAAAATTTTGAAAAATTTCGGCTATATTGGCAAATTCGGCGATATTGGCACTGGAAGTATTTGAGGAGGTTCTGAATGTAAATTGCTGTAATTGCTGGGTATTTGTAACCACTTTTTAACAGTCTGTTACTTGTGAATAAAATGATCAAACCTGAAAATGAAAAAAAATATTGTTTTGTAAACACTTTTCATAATTTTTATGAATCCAAAATGTTTTTCAAATAAGTAACAAATTCGTAAAGCGTATTACGAAAACGAGTTTAAAAATGCACAATTTTTGCCCAGTAGCTAAAAACTCGAGCAGGTAATATATCCCTTTATCACTTTTTGGTTAAAATGCGTAGCCACAACGTTAAAATCACACGTTAAAAGGTGTAGTGGCTACGCATTATAACCAAAAGGTGATAAAGGGATATACAAATAAGTTGAAACTCTCAAAATGACACGGAAACTTAACATCCGACCGAATGTTGGGCAAGAGATAATAAGTTTACGTTCAGGTGATTCGTAAAATAAAAAAAATAGAATTTCGTAAACATTGCAAAATCTCTCTTATATATCATGGAAAATAATTTTATCAAAGCGAAAATATTAAGCGAATAAAATTCTTACAAACGTTGGTATGGAATTTGTGTCAATTTGTGTTCATTTTTTTTATCACAGATACTGCGCGCACTGCTCTATTATGAAAAGTAGCGTATTAATCACATAACAAATAATAAAAGGCCGATTTTCCTTCAATGAAGGGATTTTTATGCTATTTTTATTAATATTTCTTTAATACCGGAATTTTGGATGAAACTAAAAAAATAGACTCTTACGTCGGAATAAAGATTTTTATAAGGCATAATAGATTTGTCAGACCAGATTTACCCATGCATGATATTTTTTATAGAATTTATCAAAAGAAGAAACTTTATTTGTGCATGCAAATTGACATGCAGAACCCCCTTAAGCTAACAATCAGGAAATCGCGTAGGTTTTTTTGGCGATTTCAGCAAATTTGGCGATTTCAGCAAATTTGGCGATATTGCGCCGGCGATAACAAATTAGCAGTTTTTGCTAAACTATACAGAAAAATGCAAATAGTACATAATGATAGCCCAATTTATGACGTCCCAATGAAACTGGTTAGCAAATTGCGTCATTTTATTGACAAAAATTAGCAACTTTTCCATTTACGGTTTGGTTTTTTTATACTGTACAGTGACTGTACTACAGTCTGTGGAAAACTGTCTATACACGTTTTTCAGAACAGTATTACCACTTTATTATCAAGTCTTGATTTACTACCTGTGAGACAGAAAAAATAATGCAATTCCGCGTATTCCCAAATTTCCATTTCCATAACCTTTACCGTCCATTGTATGAATCTGTGGATCAGTAAAAATGTTACCGACTCCTTAAATACTTTGAAATTAGATTTCCAAGAATATGATAAATAACCTTGAATATCGACGATTATTTTCTTGAAATCTGATTTCACGAAAGTAAAGTGCGAAAAAGCATGTGGTGTTCGGCGAATGACGCCTTCGTTAGAGGTTGGTTGAACGTATCCAGCATTTGAACTAAGAAAATTTTGAAATGAAGCTGCTTATAATTTTTAAACTGTCTACTGAGCATTGCTGAGCAACTTCTGAGAATAAGTGCTAATCGGCACTCAATAACTTTCAAAATTAATATTTAATTTCCTGCACATGTCACAAAGTTGAAATTCAACTTATTGTTAAGCTCAAACAATTTCGTATGAGATTGAATAACTACTGAAGCCTTATTTGATTCATGAAATTGATATTGTTTATATATCTGACGTAGCTGATAATACGTGACTTCCCTTAAAAAATCGGTTTGACGCAAATAATATCATAAATTGCTATAATAAAAGGTCTTCAAAATTTCGAGAAAAATATTTCCCAATTTTTTTGGAATTTCACGATTTCAAGTCAACTAAATTGCCAAAGTTCACGAACCAGGAAACACAGAAAAATAATTCTGAGAACAATTGATTGAAAATTGTAAAAAATTTCTGATGTCCCAAACATTTAAGATTGACCATTTAACGTAAAATTTTGCGCTGATGACGAATATGGATTTTTTCTCAAAATATCCACTATTCTGCTCGATCTAGATTGATTACAATTTAAGCCAAAAAGAATCAACGTTTGGACGCACTTATATTTTTCGAATTCGCCTTCAACATAAGATTCTGAATGAAAAATTGGCTGGAAATCTCTGTCAATGAATTGTAATACGCTGGACATTAAAAAATCAATTTTTTTCTTGGGTCCGTATCCATTAAATGTTTCTGCAAAATGTTTGGATTCTGTTTGCATTTGGACATCATTATAATAACAGTCATTTTCAACCGGTTCTATGGGTGGTTCCGAAACATGCTGAAGTTTGTTTTTGGTGATTTTTCAAAATAAGAAATTTTCGAAACCTTTCCTAAATATTCTTTGACTACAATATTTTGGGCATGAGACCAATCTATCAATTTCGTCGATGAATCTGTCAATTTGGCTTTAATTGCGCGTCGATTTGCTCCTTCATCAAACGATTCAGAAAGACATTTTACTGATCAACGGATTTTTTACAAAAAAATATATATCATAATAATCATTCAAAAATATTTATTGTTAATCCTTTGCTTTAACTTCAGTCTTATCCCATTTTTTCGTTTTTGTATTGAATGTGTGCCTAATAATAATTGTGAACTTTTCATGGATGTTTAAAGCTTTTTGATCTTAACTGATAACTAAAGAACTGATAACTAAAGAAAATTGATTCTTTAACTCATTACATCAAAAACATTTTTTTGCTGAGATTATCCACTGAATTACAAATAATATTTCATGCTGAACTTTGAAAGTATTTTGGTGCGCTAGAGAGCAGTGTGTATTGAGAAGAAGCGCGTTGAGTTTTGTACTATTATAATAATGTGATGTGTACGTGAGATGAGGAGACAGTCGAGATTTACCTTCAAAAAACCTTCTCGAAAGTTCGATTTTGGTAACCAGGATCCAAAAAATATTATCAGGGAAGTACAACATTTTAAATATGGCAGATATTTTTATTTTTCTCAAAAATGAATGCTTAAACTTACATGATCTACATACGGGAATTACGCAAGCAAGGCTAGATGTGATTGCAGTTCAAGCTTTTTTTTTAATTTTAAGGCGAACAAAGAAAAGGTTGATGATCGATTTGTTACTTGGAAGTTGATCATAAATGTTGAAATACCCGACTCTTTACCTTATAGCATTTTCTGCCTTAACTTCATCGAAAAGGCCTTCAAAAGAGTCGTCTGCGTGAATAGATCTCTTTCTAACGTCATTCCATTTATTTGCCATGATTGAACTTTAAAAATGCTAAAAGCTCAAACTCGATTTTAAAATACAACTTTTGTGACAAACTAAATATTATTTTTTTCAAATTGCCAGGATGTGATAATATAAAAAGTGGCTTTAAACGTGTTAATTAACCGTAATGAGCCAAATGATACTGTTACAGCTAATTCACTATTAGATTAAAGTCTCATATATGTGATGACAGTGAAATGAAGGTTCATTATGAACTGTTTATTCAGAACTGTTCATATTCAATGTATCATGATCAATTTGCTACATTTAATAAGATCGACATCTCTAGGCCTCGAGATTCACGTTCGCGTTTAACCTGTGTTCAACTAATGAAAGCATCATATCGAAAATTATCCGTATTGCGCCTTTCTCAGCACGCGTCATAACTTTGAGCCAGTGTTCAATAACAATACTCGATTGTCGACTTAAGTCAAGAATCCCGCGATTTAATTGGTCACTTTCTCAAAGTTATGACGCGTGCTGAGAAAGGCGCAATAGAGATAATTGTCGATATATTGATAAAGAACGCTCAGGGGACATCCACGCCACGATAGATTCTCGGAGAGAAATTGTAAAGCTTTGAAGAGGCAGGTTTTGCTTTTGACGATTTGAAATAAGGAATTTCAAAAATAAAAAATCGGTTTTTAAAGTGTTAAAACTATCTTGTAGCGAATTTTTTTCTGATCATTTTAAGACCCAGAATTTTTTTTGTTCTTCGAAAATTTTCAAAAAAATGGATTTTTCGGTCAATTTTTCGAGATTTTACAGGTAGTTCCCAACCCGGTTCTGGAGAAGCCGTATGAAATGCTAGAAGTCTGATTTTCTGGCCAGAGAAAATTAAACGTTTTTCGGTTAGCCATTTTTTGATTGAGAATGGCGACCAATATTTGACCTCTAATGAACCCGGTCCCCAAAGTTCAATTAAGGTAATCTCAAGTTCATCGATTAGACTTGCAAGTACCCTCAAAAGAACCGGAAGGGTCGACTTTTTGATGAGCGAATTAGAAACATAGGTTAATTAATACCGTTAGGTTGCTAGAGAGCCAAACTGGGCTTAAGATGACCTTGGTGGTTAATTATTATTTAAAATTTTCCGTTTAATTTGCAATCTTAAGGGGACAAGATTGGGCCTTACAGTTACCGTACTATAACATTGGTTCAATAAAAGTAAATTACACCGTTAATTTTTTAAACAATTAAAATGTTATAATGATTAACAAGTGTAACAATAAGCCCCCTTTTTATTTAATATAGTTTAAACAGATTTAAGTAAATTATATTCCAAACACTTGGAACAAATTGACAAATCTAACGGGCCTTTTTACCGGTTTTCAAAAAAAGAAATTATATTTTGTATGTATTTTCACCCATAATCCTGCCCCTTTTCAATAGCTTTAATAGCAGGACAATAAAATTCCACGTTTTTGGGACCAAGGGGAAATACAAATTTTAGTTCCTTTAATAGAATATTGATTTACAAGTTTTAATATCTATCCCGTATTAATTGGAATGTTTCCCTACTTTTTCCCTATCATGTATTACCAACTATATATATGCTTTCATTTTTATAATTTTTTAAAAATGCTTTCTCAATTGGTCATAATATTTGATTCCCTTTATGTTGACCTTTATCGTTTTTTAAAAAATTAAAACCACCAAGAGAAAAACCAATAAAGGAACTTTTTAAGAAAAAAATTTTTCCTAATCCATATTTTTATGATTCTTTTTGTTTAATTTTACATTAAAAGCGTCCCCAATTAGCGTTGGGTTCAAATCAGCCCCTATTTTTTATTTGAGAAATAGTGGGGACCTAAAAAACATCTTGGGATACTTGGATATTTTTTACTTTTTTATTTTTTGGTTAATATAAAGAAGGTCTTTAACACTTATTTCCAGAAAAAAAACTAAAGAAAAATTTTAACGTACCATATTGAATGAATTAATTAAATGGGGTGGCTTTTTTAACTAAGACGAAAGGTGTAAGTTTGAAAAAATTTTTCAAGCAATTTTTAAAGCTTTTAAGAAATTTTTAAAAACCGATTTTTCGACGAAGTTTTGTTATCCCCCGTTTTGAATTTTATAAGAATGAGTTTTCAGAAAAATGCTACTAAAAAGGAATAAAAAACTCTTAATTTCCCTCGGTTCTTTCCCGTTTTAATCATAATTTGAATATATATTATAAAAAATATTTTTCTTAGAAAATAAATTTTTTGACACGGCCTTTTCCAATGAATACGGACAGATCCCCTGCCCAATGCAGTGGGGTTCCAATAATTGAAGCGTCCCTATGGAGCGTTAATAAATATTTTAATGGGTGAACGGCCCATCGAGAAGAGGTTTCGAATACAGAAAGAAATAACCCTGGCTGTCTTAACAGAGGCCAAGAAGCACTATAAAAGTTTTTCCCTTTTACTATGTTTAAAAAATTTAATTAATCCCTAACTCGCCAATTCGTTTCTAAACTAATGGTTGATGGCCTAATATCCATTCTTTTTGTTAATTTTTAATATAGAGAAAATCCTTATATATTCATATATTTAAAAACCTTATTTAATAAAAAGCAAAAAAATAAATAAATTAATCAAATCTTTAACTCATTTTGGGGCTTTAATTTTCGGAAAATCAAATTTTTCCCGTCCCCATATCTTCGGTATATTATCAAAAAAAAACATCATTTCCTCAACCTTTTATTTTGTACTTCCCTGAAATTCAAATTTCATATCCTTCTCCGAAATTGGTTGATTCCAGATGAAATTTTTAATTTTGAAAAAAGTGGGAAGAAAAAATCGAGAATAAATTCCCCAGAAAAAACACGCGAAAAAAAAATACTCCAAAAAAATTTTTGGCATAATTTTTAATAACGCCAACTGTGGGTTGAAAATTACATTTTTTCCTTTTTTTAAAATAAAAAAAATCCCTGGTAAAATCTTTTAAGCAAACTTAATTTTATTTTTAAGGATAACCCTGCAAGGCATCCGAAGCGAGAGGCAACATAACCTCCGAAGCTGCCAATAAATGTCCAACTTGTCCACACCCTTAATCCCCTCACAGTTGGGGTTTTTTTAAAACGATCGGCTTAAAATTAATAACGGCTTTGTAAACTCCGGGCCCTTGCCCTAGATTTTGG
Organism: Oikopleura vanhoeffeni; assembly: GCA_004367855.1. Lineage (NCBI taxonomy): Eukaryota > Metazoa > Chordata > Appendicularia > Copelata > Oikopleuridae > Oikopleura > Oikopleura vanhoeffeni. Next base: position 142,297 of record SCLH01000899.1, read on the forward strand.
GCGGTAATTTGGGTTCGATTTCACCTGGGTCCCCCCAGAGATCGGGCCAAATGAAACTTAGGTTTCCTTGGGTTTATCCACCGAAATTTTCCCAGAAAACACTTTTCCGGGTCCTGGAATTTATAATCAACTTTTAAAAAATCGTGTAAAATCACCACTCCGAAATTTTAACGTTCTCTGATACTCCCAGTACCAACTATAATTCTCCTTAAAAAGAAACTTTATGAAATGGTTCCTTTGAAAGAGGATGTACATTGTAAAGTTATTTTTTTAAACATTTTAAACAGAAAGGAAACTTCCCCCTTTCTTAAAAGGAGGTTCCTTCCAGCCGAGAAAGATCCCGATTAATTTTTCCCAAACAAAAAAAAAGACTCTTTGCCAAAAAAACTTTCCCCTACACGAAAAAATAATTTTTGCAAACGAAAAAATCTTTGCCCACAAAAAAAAATTTTTTATGCAACAAAAAAAATTTTTACCAAAACATTTTTAAACACCAAACAAATCTTTCCATTAGAAAATGAAAGAAAATTTTGGCCTAGGTGCCATATAGTATTTTCCCTTTGCTAAAACAATTTTTAGAATCAATTACTTTTTCGATGGAAATTTATGTACTGAAGTTTAAAAAACCTACTTTCGGGAATGAGAAATTCCTTGCCCTGACGTTGGTGTAAGGTTTGAATTTCTTAACACACAGGAACTTAAATCATAGGATTTAATTGGCCGAAAAAACATTTATAAATTTTAAAAAGGTCATTTAACGGTGTTTTAATGGAAAGTTTTTCCACAAAAATTTTTTTTTTTTTCAACACAAAAATTTCCCCCTAATACAAAAAAAATATTTGTTTAACACAAAAAATATGTTCACACAAAAAATGTTCTCCCAATATGTCTCATTTTTAGCGGTTTCAATGCCCTATTCAGCCCTATTATAAACAACGATTTTTTTTTCCAAAAAAATAGAAAAAAAAAAGACAAAAAAATAATTGGTTTTTTTTTTCATTAAATTGACCAAGTTTTTGCTCTCTTAGCAACCTTCAGTACATTATTGACCCATAGTTGCTAATACGTTCATCAAAAAGGACGACCCTTCCAATTCTTTTGGGAGGTTTACCTTTTTCCAAGTTCTATAACGATTGAAACTTGAGATTGACCTTGAACTTTGACTGGTCATTAAAGGTCGAATATTGGTCGCCGACCCTCAATCAAAAAAACTGCTAACCGAAAAACGTTAAATTTTCACTGGCCAAAAAATCAGTTGGGGACTACCTGTAAAATCTCGTAAAATTGACCGAAAAATCAATTTTTTTTGAAATTTTTTGAAGAACAAAAAAAATCCTACGTTTTTAAATGACCAGAAAAAAATTCTCTACAAGATAGCTTAAACACATTAAAACCGATTTTTTATTTTTCAAATTCCTTATTTGAAATCGTCTTAGGAACGCTCTCAGGACATCTACGCCATTTTCAAATTTTCGAAACGCTCTCAGGACGTCTACGCCATTTTCAAATTTTCGGAACGCTCTCAGGACATCTACGCCAATTTCGAATTTTCGGAACGCTCTCAGGACATCTACGTCATTTTCAAATTTGAGGAACGCTATCAGGACATCTACGCCACTTAGAACGTTTAGTTCCGAACGTTGAGCGACAATAGCTTCGGAAATAAACTTCAAGGCGAACGCAAATCGGCAGTCCTAGCGATCACAATCTTTGATATCTTTTTCTCAACAAAAGTCAATCTTAAAAATGCTTACTATATTTATAGCGCGTGTTCGAATCCCACTAATGTTGTCTTAGTGATTGTCTTGATTATGATTATAGACAAGGGTGCTTGAAATTGGGAGCGCCAAAGTTGATTGGTTTTTATTCGCTCAAATAATCACTTAGACAATATATACGTATAAGTGGGATTCGAACACGCGCTATAGAGAAAATAAGCATTATTAAGATGGATTTAGGTTTGAAAAAGGATATAGGAAAAACCTTTTTCAAATTTAGATATAGAAATTTCTTACTAGTATAAGAAAAAATAAACCAGTATACTCCCCCCCCTGAATGCGATCAGGTAACGCGATTCGAGTATTGCTCAGCCAATCATCTTCACGCTTTCAGGATATTTTGTATCGGGTTTGTCGATCGCACACGGGGTGGAGATTCATATAATAACGTAATCGTAACTCAATTTTTTTTTCTCATAAAATTGGTGCGAAGTCTTTGGAGTCGAAACACAGATTTTTGAAGTTGTTTTGTAATTATATTCACAGATTTAAATATTTAGGCTTCATTTGAAATAACTGTACAAAGTGTAGCTCCAGAAGTTTTTGATTTCAATTCTGGTTTTGTGACATCTTTCGTGGGATCCCATATTTCTTATCACGTGTAAATATTTGTATACAAAATTGAAAAATGATAATTATAAAAATCACGAATTTTTACACAATTAACCTAAGTATAACCCACTGCAAGTTCTATATATACTATAGTTTTTCTTTCTGGTGAAACCAGGTCGTGGTGATTCGCAATAAGGTTGTTTAATACCTTTGGGCGAAGGTTTTTTCGGAGATTTACTCCGCGATTGTAAGGAATTATCAAGGTCCTCTGTCTTAAGTTTAATTTCACAGTTTAATTTTGAGTTTACTGAATAGTATTGCCTGTGTTTCAAGTGACATTGAGACCATAAGTGATGGGTTAAAAATGACATCAGAATAGGAAATAATTATTCATCTGATTTTCTGAAAAATAGTGTCGTTCGTCTTGTTTGTAATTCTCTTTCATTTTTAATAAGCGAAATAAAGCCTTAAAAGGCTCTGAAAGCGGCAACATCGGATTGAGTACTAAATTGATTTTTGCCTCAACGCCACTGGAAACTCAGGCGGCAGATCTATTCATTTAAATAAAAGTTGGAAAAATGTATTCTGAACATAAACCAAATTTCCTTGAATTAATCCCCTTATATTACTACCGGCAATAGATATATGTTGAACGCCTTTCTGAAAGACAGCACGAGCTATGATTAAAACAAGAACGAGCGTGGACAACAAGAACAGCAGAAGAATCGCATAATCTTAAAGTGTAATTTACCTTTAAAATTTAAGCCTTAAAGTTTAAGGTAAAATGTTTAAATAAAGCGCTCTTGTTCATATTACGATCCATGAATTTTACAACCAAATACGGTTTCGTTTATACCCCTCAAGGTTAACTAAACCCCCTTTCTAAATAAAAAAAATTAATTTATTCTTTAAACTTGGCCAAATTGTTAAGTGAAAGCAATTTTTTCACCTCAATTTATAAATAAAGATATTTTTCGATGTTTTAAAATTTTGTTTTCTTACAATTTAACTTTAATTTCCAAAATTTCGATTTTGGCGTGGAAATCATAAGAAAAATAATTTAATAGTTGAATGGTGGTCATCTCCGTCACCAGCGGTTATTGATTGATAGAAAATTTTTGACTTCAATTTAGACACCCTCTAGGCACAAACCTATTTCTCGTAAACAGCCAAAAGCAAATGGAGTTTTTTTCAATTTTTTGGAATCATATTCATACGCGATACATCCATCTCGGATAGTTCCAGTCACCATCTGATAAATTGCACCCCACATTCGCAGTAAGTGCAGAATTAAAAAGCACAACGAAAAAATAAGAATGCAGGCTACACTGACTTGGTCGTCATCAGGAGTTGGAAATTTCCTACAATTTGTTAATGTTTTTATTGGGATAAGTCTGAAAGTTCTCGGTCGTTTTTCCGTGTTCATGCAAAATGAACGAATCAATGTTTTTGTTTTTAAAAGCACAGTTTTTTTTTGAGTGTACACTTTAATATTTAGTGAACGAAACATACTGAACTAGTTGAACGAGTCTCGTTCCCAGTGTCAACGGTACAAAACTGTTAAAACACCAACCTTAATTTTTCCATACTTTTTTTTTTCTGTAGCATCATGATCTTTTGTGTACTCAAAATATTCACTTATCTGAAAAAAACTTTTATTAGAGTTTGATAAACTTGTTTTAGTAAAGATTTTGATCTTATTATTTCCAATTATCAATGATAATTTATCATCTCAAAATAACTCTGGAATTTTTAATTTTCCCGCCTCAAAACGGGAAAACAAAGAGCAGGAAATAAACGGATTCGGGAACTAAACGAATTCGGGAAATAACCGAATTCGAGAAAACACCTTTTTCACGCATTGAAAGCGGGAAAACGATCTCCCACCGTGTGAGACGTGCCGAATTTCTGACATTGTTTAAGTTTTCAGAATCACCTCATTTTTCTGAATGTGTTTCCGGTGAAAAAAGCATTGATTGTCATCCATATACTATTAATCATTGTTAATTTTGACATTTTTCTCCCATATTTATCAAAATAAAAATACTGAATAAACACAACAACAGAGTCTGTAAAATGGTCAAAACATGCTATTTAATGTTTTTCCTCAAAGCTTATTGTCAATAAGTTATTGATAAATTTCCAAGAAGTAACAATGAAAAATTCTCACCGTCAAGAAATATAACTGTTCTCGATTGCTTTGCGGCTTTGGTGCTCAACGCGTGTGTGGCGGGTCAGTTGCGGGTCAGGCAGCATCATACTTGTAAAATAGAAGGAATAGAAGGATGAGTGAACGAAATCCGAAGGGAAGGCAAAGAAATGCCAGCCTGATAATGCCTGACCTACTAGCACATATACTCGTGCGTCGAGCACCTAAGCCGCACGACGATCGGACACAGTTATATTTCTTAAAATTTTGAAAACAAAATTATATAAGAAACATCTTGCACAACAAACGCGAATTAATGATAATAACATCATATCCATTATGATGCCCGAGTAACATAAATATCTTATTTGCCTGTTTAAAGAATAGAGAATAAGATATTCATGTTACTCGGGCATCATAATCGATATAAATAATATTTCTTATTATTTTGCGAACGTTTTCGAATTTTATTTATAATTCATTATCAAGCTGTTTTTGATTTACAAATTGATATAGTAAACTTCAAAGTAATAATTCTCGAGATTCTAGAAAAATGCTTAATGATTATTATTATAATTTTTATCATAATTAGTTTTGTATCATACAAAATATGGTCATAAACTTTCATAACCATGGCAAAATTTTCAATATTTGAAAAAAATTATTCTTTCAGTTTAAAACTTTTCAAAATTCGATTTTCTTTTTCAAAAGCCCGAGCCGAAATTTAATGTGTTAATATTTTTATGTATTTCAAAATATTTATTTTGACCTTTCCTTCGAACAAATATGTCATTATAAACTGGAAAACTTTAAAACGCAATAAGTGATCTTTAATTTTGATGTATTTTTCTGCAGGAGCGACCTTGTTTATATCTTCCAGCATTGGTATGATGACCACTCTTCCAAAAAACATACGTTCCATGTGTGCCCAAGTCGTCATTATCAGAATATAGACTTTTATAAGCCCGAGAATAATAAAACTTAACGTTGAATTTCGATCATTTTATGAAAATGTCAGCACAAAAAATAATGACCCAAACAATTCGGAGTTTTTTTTTAATTATTCTGCTTGAAATTTTTTTGCAACGAAAATTTTAATCGGTAACAATTACAAGCATATATATTTTTGATGCAATAATTTTTAATTGAAATCCATTCCCGAACATTGTGAAATATAAATAATTGCTGGTAAATAAATTTGGTTCGAATAATTTGCCAGTCACTTTCACAAAATACGCTAAATCGGTCAACACATCGACTTTTTCAGGATTTATAATTTGAGCTTATTCAAAAAAATAAAGGTGTGACCCTTTAAATTAATCTTTTTAGAAATAATTCATTGAAATTAAACACATCTGTAATAACCAAATATTAATTTTGTTCATTCCGAAAAATTTCGTCTATCAGTGATTATTGATCCCTTTCTTAAATAGACACTGTTTTTTATACAGATCTTGTATGTTTAAAAACTAAACATGACTCCCTTTTTATAAATTTTAAGTGATATAAATTTTCAGGGAAATAAATTTTAATCGTAAATTATGTAAGAAAAACGTGTTCCGAATTTTTTCTTCTCGAGCGACATCTAAGATGTCACATCTTCCTTCGGAAAACGATAAACTAAAACAATTTTGTATGATTTGTATGTAATAACTAAGCTAATTTCTCAGAAAACCATGAATAAATGAACAAAAAAAAAGGTTTCAATTTCGAATTATAAAGTTTAATTTGTTTATATTCGCGCATAATTCTTGGATGAAAAATATGCTTAGTACTTTGCACCTGAGCGCCCTATTATTATGAAGTCTATTACTCAACCTACCCATCAAAAAGTATCAAGCCATAACTCGGCTGTATATTTTTAATTTAGTTGTATGGTCCGAACTATACTGATAGAGAAAAAAACTTTCGGAATAAAGAAAATTTACAGTCAGTTTAACTTTCCTTGCAAATTTCAAGTTTTATGATTTCAAAAACGGGACTTTGAATGTAGTAACTCATTTTATGAAAATCCGTTTCTGAGTCACTTAGAAGCGGTTCAAAATACTTTAGAAAGATAAAAATTCGAAAATAGATGACTCGCGTTGAGTCACTCGACTCATAAATAAGCTGTCCTACTTCATTAACACAATAGTTTTCCATAAAACCATCGAAAACCAGAAAATTGTGGTCCACAAAATTTACGGCGAAAAAATTTTTAGTAATTTACAGCCTGAGAAGAAATACAAAGAAAAAACTGAAAGTGTGTATTCCATACAAAATAATTAGTTTGTGGAGGCGAAGACGACACAAACTAATTATTTTGAATAAATAAAGAGTTTTTGGTTGGAATCAATCAGATGAGTATCGCGTGATGTATTGTTTTCTCGCTTATCAATTCGTAGGTTTTCTCTATGTTGTCCCGTCCTCGGAAATTGCTCGTGTCGCAAATTGCGCTTGGTTGTTATTGTTTTGGAGTTAGGGGCTTCATCAAAATAAAAATAATACGACTTATTAAATAGAATGTAACACAGGGTTCAAGTATCGGAGATATGTTAACATTTCTTCGATCTTCTTCTCGATTTAATGGTGAAACAAAAACAATTCTCAATAGTAATAATAAATCTAGAATTTAACTCGGATTTACCTTTTTATTGACAACATTAAAACATTGTAATTGGTCTATATCGATCATGATGCCCGAGTGACTTAAATCTCTATTCTCTATTCTTTAAAACGCAAATGAGAGATTTACGGTGTGGGTGTCGCAGATTTTACCTTTTACGAAGCTATTTGGATAAACTAGCGAGCTGATATCCCAAAAACTTTTGCATCTGAAAACAACTTTCACGGTGATTGTAATTTGACCGTGGTCAATATGAAAAAGTTGTTATGACTTTATACAGTTATTACATCTATAACTATTGACCGAGTCCTCAATATTTATTTGGACAAAAATTTACTTAACCCCCTAAAATTTTTCCTGAAACTACCAACATGGTTAAAATAAACAAAGTAATTAGTCGCAACCGACAGTTGAGCCACCTACCTAAGCATAAATTGCAAAGTTTTTAAGTCAGTTCTATGGTGATTTTAATAGTTTGGGGCACTAAGGGGGTTGTGTGAAAGAAGCAAGCGATGAGAAAATTTCTCTATTTTTCTTGAATCAGAATCAAACCACAGATTTCCGAATCAACCAATTATATTTCTTTTCGTCATGCTAGGCGAACAATGCAGACAAACCCAATAAATAAACAACACCATACTACTGTAAATAATTTTCAGCTGAACTCATTATACTTATAAAAACAAACAGAGAATATTTTTTTTCAACTATCTTTCGTGAATGTTGGCCACATTTCATACGATCTAAATATTTCTGTTTTATTTCAATTTTTTGAACAAAATTGACCGAATTCATCAGATTTTAAAAGAGAATTTCGAATTGATTTTTTTAACGTTTAAAAATCGAAGGAGATTTTTTCAAACCGGACATCCTGTCATTATTTGAAGACGTGCGTACTTCACGAAACATCTTTGTTGGTATCAATTAAAGCACAATGACCGGAGAATAACAATTTTTTGTAAATTGAGAAACAATATTTTTACGGTTTTTCAGTACGCATTGGTGAGCCACCCTTTACCAGAATCCAAAAGGTACTTGCAGTTTGATAGAGAAGGTTTTAGTCTCCAGTATTTTTTTTTCTCATTCATTTCTTAGCTGCCCGTTATCGACCCTTCTACCAGCTGGAGGAGAGGCTATTTTTCCCCGCAATGCCAACAATTCTACACCCACACCCCTAAGGGCGGAATGCGACTCTGATTTAATAAAGGCCTTAGAGCATAAAATGCTACAAATTAGCATTTTCGGTTTTTCTCATGAACTGTTAGTAATCAGGTATATTTCACCGAGAAAATGTCAAATCAGAGTCGCATACCCTTAATGGGTTTTTTCGTCAAACTCAAGGTGTTTCTATGGGCTCAAAACTATCCCAATCTCGCAAACATTTTTTGCAGCATGTTTGAAAACAGGCTTTAATAGAAGCCTGACTTAGATAACAAAAATCTTTGAGGGTACGTACGGTATGTCGACAATATATTATTAATTGTAAAGCGTGATTATAAAGATAGACTCTATTAGGGAAACTGAACGCTTTTGACTCTTTTTTGAAATTCACCACCAGAAGTTCATGGTGGACTCAAAAATAAACTTTTTGGACACCACTGTTATTTTAAATGATAGTAAAATAAGTCTTGAAATGTAAAGAAAACCAACATTCACTGATAAAACGGTCAATTTTAAAAGCTTAATATCGCCGAAAAATTATAAAGGGTCAACTTTTATAGGAGAAATTTTTCGCTGCAATAATTGTACATCTGATGAAATCACACGTGACAGGGCTATTGAAAAAACAAAACAAATTTATTTGAAAAATAATTTTCCATCCCATATATAATGGATCAAAAAATAANNNAAGCCATCTGAAAATAAACTCTGCAGAGAGGAAGATCGAAAAAATCCTGACTTAGTATTTCATACAATGTCCCTACCATTAACATCTTTTCGATGCCCAGCCGTTGCTTCACAAATATACCCAATTCTTAAAAAGGCTACTCCTAATTTTCGATTTTTAATCGTTTTTTCAACTATCAAGTTGAGCAGCGTTATTTTACCCAAAATGAAGGCGAAAAGGTCTTTTATAATAATTCAAACTGTGTTTACGAGTTTGAGTGTGATTTTAAAATCTGTATATATAGGCGAGATCAAAAAGTTAATACATTCACGAATTTTACAGCACCGAACAACTAAATCATCCCATGTTCATACTCATACTGATAACTGTCCTGAATATAAAGAAAGCTTTCGTAAAACATTTTGCTTTGATCCAGACAACGCTCCACCTGAACAATTACGCTCATTACGTTCTTTACGCTCTTTACGTCACGTTAAATAAACCTACGATTAATAAACAACACGAACATAAAAATATGAAATTTTTAAGTAAGTGATTTTTAACAATTGGGCTTTTAATTTTGGCAATGATCTGAGAGCCCAATTGCCAAATTATTTTGTTCCAACTTTCTGCGACTTAACAATTATTTCTTCATTCTGAAGATGATTTAATAAAAAAATCGAAACGTTAAAAAAATGCAATATTACTATTGAAATTTTATAATTCAGTATGTGTGAGGCTTTTTTGGAGCCTGACACAAAAAATAATGAAGAATGGTGAAAATTGAAGGAGTAAATACGTATTGAGTGATTTTTTAGGGGGCTTTTTAAAGCGTAGGTGTCGGCGTAGGTGGGATTGTATAACATTACTGTTGAATTACAAATCACCGTTAAGAGTTGCTCTTCAAGATTCAAAAGTTTTTGGGATATCAGCTCTGCTAGTTTATTCAAAAATAGCTTCGTAAAAGGTCAAAATCTGCGACACCAACACCCTCAAGTTAGTTTTATAATACAACTGTATTTTATACCATCAGGGGTTAACAATAACTCTTTTTGCTATCAAATTTTGATTCAAAAAAATAATGGTCGTGGAGAAAGCTTTTGGGATAACTTTTTTAAGAAGTTATCAGAATCCTGCGCTGAAATAAATTAATCAGCTTTATGATTAAGAGTTTGAGGCTGGACAACCTAATTATAAGCATTTAAAAACGACAACATTAAACTTTTTTTTGATAAACTCGAAGCTAGGAAAAAAGTATTTCTATCCAGCCTTAAACATAAGCAGATATGACAAAGATTTGGAACCAAAAATCGCCTTGCAAGAACGATCCATTGTAAAATAGTCCACATGTTTACTGTCTTTGATTGCACTTTGAAAGCTGTGGAAAATTTCTAAAAAAACCTTCCAGCGCGTTATAATAATAAAAAACATTTGACATATTATGCCAACCATTAAAAGCCAAATTCCATGAGAAGCTAAAAACTATTTTAACTGATAATAAGCTAATTAAAAATGATGAAAATATTGGTGATACCAAATTTTGTTTCAATTTGTTGTTTTTGAAGTGCGTGACGACTAAAAATACTCTGACAGCTTTCGACAAAAAATATTGCTTTGAGGAGCTACAAGCCCCGAGGTGTTTAAAAACGATTCTCGACCGATTTTAATAAGAAACCATGATGAAATAGGATCAGAACATGATATTATAACATTTTTCATGGATATTTCAATACAACTCTTCATTGGCGAATATTTTACAGATCCGAAAACTATTTTCAACCTAAGTTACAAATAACATGTTAAATTACCAGTATAGTTATATTGCACAGTACCTCCGATAGTTCATAAGATTATTGTACAGAAAAAAATCCTTAGAAAAAAAAATCGTAGAAAAATATGACGTCAAGTTCAACCAGTACACAATGATGTTCACAAGGCGGGTTTCGAGAAACATTTCTACCAATATATTTGAATATTTTTAGGAATTTTATCTAATTACTTTTAAATGATGGACCTTCTGACTTTCCAAAAATTATCAAAGCGCATAATCGAATGTTTAGTTATCACCGGATAAACGCCCAAAGTGGTGCCTCAAAATAGTCATTGGAGCATGCATTTTGAGCCTGCAAGGGTTAATTGATTTACAAATAAGATTCATTCATTAGCAACATACCCATTTTATATCTGGTTGTAACCAATCTAGGTTCACAGAAAGGAACTGTTTTCTCAATAAATGGACAAGAATAATTTGATATCTCCAGATTAGAACATATACATTCATATTTACATCCAACGTCTATATGGGAATTATTCCAACCATAATTACAGATTTTTTCTTTATAAGGGTTAAAAATTTCTTAATGTTCACTCAATGTCAAAGCATACCTATGAGCCGATACAGTTTGTATAAAGAATTTTTGGAACTTGGAGGTAAACTGGTTAACTACTGTAGTAGTGCAGAATTTGCTTATTATATTAATTTGTGATACAAATAAAAGTCACCTCGAAAATCAGTTTGAACCTTTTAGTGGAAGTTTCACGATGGCTTCAACTCAACAAACTGCTTTTTTTAATGTAAACAGACAGTTGTTTTGAAAACTTTAGGTTCCGATCCGGCCAAAGAGTTTGCAATTTATCAAAAAATGAATTTTAAATTAATTTAAAATTTTATATAAGGAGTCAGTCAAAATATTAATTAACGCGAGCGTATTAAATAATAGTAACAAAGAGATCTGGGACCAATAGACTTTTTATAACACTTTATATAGGCTCTACATAGCGTTGATTATAAATTTATCACCCGAGATATTCTTTTCCAAAGGAAAGTCCATCTCAAAAACGTTTACTATCTCTATAGCGCGTGTTCGAATCAAACTAATGCTGTCTTATTAATTGTCTTGAGTATTATTATAGGCAAGAGTGCTCGATATTGGGACCGCTAAAATTTATCGGTGTGTAATTACTCAAGCAATCATCAAGCAATCATTCAAACACGCGCTATAGAGATAGTAAACGTTTTTGAGATGGCGTTTCGTTGGGAAAAGGATATACAGTATATCATATACTACATTTTGAGAGGGTTTCAATACTTTTTATGTGTTGGAGGGTAAAAATAACTCCTTAATTGTTGAAAATCGAAAAATCGTGAATTCAAAAGTAACCGTAGGATAAATAAGCGATCAACTTTTAAAATTCTCTAATTTAATCCCAATATTCTATTCCGTGACTTAAAAAACTTGTGTTCATTTTTTTTCAAATTTAGTATCAGGGCATTTGTTAGTGAAACTAATCCTTGTTGAGTTTTTGTTCTATTATTAATTTTGATTTTAAAATCATTTTCGAAGAAAGGGTTTTTAATCGTAAATATTTTAGTTAGATTTGCATCTGAGTAATTTGGCAACAATGGGGATCGAAATTAGCTCATTATTTCCACTATTCTAAGTCAATGCTTTGAAAATACTCAATATTTATTCAAAGTAAAGTTTAAATATTTCAGTTTTGAAATAAATAATTTTGCAGTTTCCCAGGGACCTAAGGGGGTCTGAAACCACTGTGTTCGAAGTTTATATTAAACCTTTGACCTATTTTTGATCTCTGTTGAAGGACATCATCAAGGATAACATAAATATTCTCCATTAGTTATATGTCCGAATAATTTTTTCTTATTTGTTACAGGTTATTCTTCATTCGGTCTGAAATATTTATATTTCAAATTGATTACTTGATCATTTCATAATAATTAATTATCATAGCACAAAATGTTTTAGTAGATTGATTAGCATCTTAAAAAATAAATTATGGTTAAAAGTTTACCAGAGTCCTTAATGAGAATTGTTTGGTCCCTGAAGTGCATTCCTTTACAGTGCACTCCTTTAAAGTGCATTCCTTTAAAGTGCATTTCCTTTTTGGCATATGATTATTTTGGTCCCTCAAACTTTGAGGCTCAAGGTGCTTTTTAGAGTTATAACGATGATTCCTGCATAGACCAGAACGGCTTTGAAAGATTAGATAAATGTTTATCTCTTCATTACAATATTATAAAATCTCAATAATTTTAGATCATTATCTTTAGAAGAAATTTTGATTTTTCAAAGTGCTTCAAAAAAGGTGCCTTTTTTGCCACATTGGCCACTGAAATTATATTTTTTGATCATTTACTTACAAACTAATTTTAAATGTACGAAACTTTTTAGAACGCAATAAAAAATTACTGATAATTAATTATATTTTTTGTTATTTCATTTCTGAGTCCTATGATCACAATTCGAAAATTATTTTTTCACATCAAGATCATCGTATCAAGTTCCGTATAGCACTTAACGAATTTGACATATAGATTTGTTTATTGTATATCACTTTCGAAATTTCATGATCGTATATCCCTTTATCACTTTTTGGTTAGAATGCGTAGCCACAACGTGTAAATCACACGTTAAAAAGAGTAGTGGCTACGCATTCTAACCAAAAAGTGATAAAGGGATATATCTTGTTTATTACTGTGATATTTCTTTCGAATTCGAAAAAAACTGTTCACTATTATAACCGACTTATAATGGCTGTCCATTTTCTCAAACCCTGTTAATAAAATTTTTTAAAGTTATCCAGAACATCTTCCGTGGATGTTTTTCTCATTTTATAAACCATTTGATTGAATACTGTACCGAAAGATGACTTAAACGCCGAAATTAAAATTAAATAATTAAACATACAGTCTATATCATAGTATTTATCACAGTATATATCACAGTATATATCACAGTATATATCATAGTACATATCACAGTATATATCACAGTATTAATCATAGGCTCCATGTATTTATAAATCTTGAAAATCAATGAAAATTGAATAAACTGAAACAAATTTCGCGTTGAATCTTCAAAAAGCGTGAAAAAAGCTATCAATCACTTTCAAATTGACAGATATTAGCAGTCTATATTATCCCGTTAAGGTAATAGCTGATGTTATTTGCCCTTTTGAATGGAACTTCATGAAAATAAAAAAAAATAAAAACACCATTCCGACACTGCTCGTGATAAAAAGAATCTATTATGAGTATTAACTGATTTATATTGTGATATATATATGAGTTTCGCCTTTTTCCAGACTTTTATTCCTTTGTATATTTTGTCGATATTAATTTTTGTTTAGTGGCCAAAAATCGTTTTGTTGTAGAAATGCTTTTAAATAGAAATCTCATAATCAACAAATGGTGATAACGGGAAAAGCTTTTTTTCAAGCCTAGACTCTGATAGGGATTTGTGATAACAAACATATTTTTCTACAAAAAATATTGTATGAGAAAAAAATTAGTCACTTAATTTGTTATGCTTGTGATCGTTAGCTTTAGCTGATATTAGTATAATACTATTAGCGAAGCCTTTTGAAATCAGTTTGCTCTATTATTGGAAAGTTTTGAGTTTTTTGGAATTTTCAATAAGTTATAATTTACAAGCATTTTGAAATGATGAGATTTTTGGTCAAAAATGTTTTCTGATTAAAAACACTAACTTCCGCCGATTTTTACTTTATATTCACTTTTCAAAAGAGTTTCCATGTGAAAATTTCGGTACGGATTGAAATTCGTAAAAATGTGTTCATGATCGGTTCGGAAGAAAATTTGTAAAGTATGAGATCGGATCGGTTCCAATTTGCTAAGGTGCCGACTCTTCCTCTAAAATATCCCCGACAACAAATGTTTGAAACAATGATGTTGTCGCCTAGACTTATAGTCTATAGCTCTATAAGTTATAGACTATAACAAAG
>SCLH01000899.1:170950-185849 GCA_004367855.1 Oikopleura vanhoeffeni
CGGTTAAGGAAAATAAAACTTTGAAAATATAGAAAATTTTGAAAAATTTTTGACATCGAAAATTTTTTTTTATATTTCTGGAAGCAAACCAGCCACAAAAATGACAATGCAACTAAAATTAGCTTCCTATCACTTATGAGTCTCGTGATACAACCGCCGTCGGTTACCCCCTTAAACGTTTAAATTAATCTCGGTCCGAACCCTAACTTTGCTGTATTGTTTATGCATAACAAAACAAAATTAACAGTATTGTAATAGTATAGTATTGTAACACAAGGTATAAAACAATTTTCTTTACCTACCATTTGAACACTATTTTAATGTCCAACACAGTCTTTGAAAATAAAGCATTTAATTATCGGAAAAAAGTACATTCGTTAATTGATTTCAGAAACAAAATAATTCACTCAGAGCGCACCGCTACTGGCGTGAAAGTAATGAGAGGCTCTGATTGGCTGTCCCTTTAATATGATAGAAAACTTCGGTGCCCTTTGAGTGGGCAATTTCGTTATAAAATTATCCTCTGATTTTTTTGAAATTTTAAATCCAAAATGACCAGAATAGAAATTAGGGTCAGAAAACCGGCGTTGAGCTCCCAATGAAGACACCTGGCAAACTCAAAAATTTTAACACAACTCACCAGTTTTCAAAAATATTTTTATATATTTTTCGATTAAAAATGAGCATCCTCCTATTTTCCCTACTTCTCTTCACCTCTGATGTGGTGTCCAGAGGTTACAGCTTACTTTGGAAATGTATATTATAAAATTAGCACCAAATATCGCTCGAATAGTTTTGAGCGGAAAACCAAATCACTGTCCTCTGCAACTCGCCTCTGCAAGCATACTTAGTATAAAAACTGAATAATTAGGGTCAGACATCGATTCTTCCCCATGAGGGCCTGCAACTGACATTCAAATTTATTGAAAAAAGTAGAAATAATAGTGTTATTAACTTAATGACAGCGGACTTAAATAGCCATTAAAAAAGTCATAATAAATTGATCTTTCAGAATGCTGAACAATTTCAAAAATCTTATTAAGTCACTTGTCAAAATGAGACAACTTTAATCATAATTTTTCACAAATTTGAGGGTGAAGAACGACTTGAGCATGAAATTGTTACTGTATCAGAGGTCAGCTAAGCCTAAACTATTTTCTCTCGGAATGAATGAAGAAAAGCTTACATGACAAATAATTTAAAAATCACGAAAGCCTCGCGTTGCACGTTCGCGTTTGACCAAAGAGGGCACCTAGGGTGTTTCATCATTCTTTACATTTTTTTCCATTCTAGTATGAAAGAATTCACACCGGTTTTCTGTGATATTTTTACAGTTTATTGGCCAGTTCACGAAAAAATAATTTTTCATTTTTTAAAGTGCCATTTTTTATAGAAATATTAAGATTTGAAAATTTCCAGTAGTAATAAATGGTCCCAATTCCTTAATTGACCAAGATATCTGATCAATTTAATCGATTTAATAAATATCACGATGTTGCTATATAAGGGCTATAAGTTATAGCCTATAACACGGGTAAAAAGCGAACGCTTGGACTAAATATCTCCCCATAAACAAGTATATCTTTAATTATTTTGTTATTGAAAGAAAGATTTGGACTATTCGACAATCTCAAGGCGATTATTTTCATACCAGACCAGGCTGGTTATTAAAGTGTTTAGAATTTTGTAACATGATAAAAAAAATTTTCTAACATTTGAGCTACATAATTTTTATGTTATTATCAAACTTTGCTATTCACAACCGCGAAAGTAAACTCAGTTAGCTCGCCGTGAAATGACAAAACAGAATATAGCTGAATGGTAGAACCGAGCAGGGGTCTGCACATTTGAAAATTTATTTTGGTACAAATAATGGATGAAAATAATGTTTTTGTAAAAAATGGATCGGATCGATCGCCTTCTCGGATAAATTGAATTGAATCGGATTGGTAGCCTTTTCGGAAAAATTGTATCCGATCGATTTTGTTGATCCGATCCGAGCAAGCCGGCTTGGTTTGATTAAATTGTGCCGACACCCGATGCTCAATTCCAACATGTATAGTAGGTACCGAAAAGCTTTAGGGGTAAAACAACAACCTTCGATTTACAACGGTTTTATAAAGGTCCTTCATACTCTATGTTTTCGATCCAAAATTAACGTTATCACTGATACTCACGATGAAGAACCCGTACGAATTCAAAAATTTTTATGTCCGAAATATGATAAATTCTAAACCAACGTAATAAATTATGGTGATTAGAGATGAAGTATGATTATTATCAACCATTCTCAATGAGAATTTCTTATCTTTACCAAAAGATAATTACCTCTTTTTAATTATATTAACCATACTTGAATTATATCACACCATATTGAACCATAATCAACCATACTAATTATTAACCATACTGAACTCGTAGTATAGTACTAAACTACATTAAACCAAACTCAACTGAACTTAACCAATTTTATTTCTTCTACTGACGTCCGTAAAAATTGAGAAGTAATACATTATTAATGTTTAAATAAACTTTTTACCTTGGTAGACGACTGTGGATGCAATGTTAAAGTTTATTAAAATACATAAGTAACCATCGTTAAAACTTTTATTTTTCGAGCAAGTTGCAATTCATGACCATTTTTTAAGTACTGAAATCACATATTAACTCACGAATAGCAATTTTGTACGTTAATTTTTTTTTCAAATTTACAAAAATGCTAATTTTCGAATAACAGTACAAATGTTTTTTCTAAGCTTAATTTTTTGGTCACTTAAAGTCCAAGACTTGACGTCCTCCGAAAAAACAAACGATTTAATTCAACATTAACAAAATTTATAACTAAGTACTGTATCTGAGGCTTGATTACTAGGCTTTGCTAAAAATATTCCTTCATGATTCTCAAAAATGTAGTGGTAATTAGGGTGTCCGAGGGTTTGTCATCTACTGGTCATTCAAATCTCTGACAGTAAAAATGGTCGTTTTCGTCGAATAAGCCGAAAAGTCGGATAAGAAATATCTCTGGTGTAACAAATAACGTAATTTTATTTCCCAAAACCACTGAATATTGACCAATAAATAAAATTAAATTTATTGACAAAAAAAAACACTAAATAACTGCATTTAAACGGATTATTGGACCTGTAAACAAAATATTAATCAGACGCAATGAGTAGCAGATATCTGCAGTTGACGCATCATTGACGAACTGTCTTAGTTTTAACTTCTAACAGCATAAATTAAGGAGATTTTTAGGGTCAACTTATCTTTTTACCCTACCAAATAAAGCCATTATTCAAATTTTAGTGAGTAACTCACTGTGAGTTCACCGAAGTCAGTTTTCTTCTAAGGAAAATAACAAAATCAATTTCCGAAATTTTTTTTCAGCTTATTTGAGTTAGAAATGGCAATTTCAAGAAACTCATTTTCTTCGACCCTCGGAAAGGCTAAATTCAAATTTTGTTCATTTTCAGCATACCGTTCCTATATTTGTATACAAACTAAAGTTCAGCAATATATGTTGAAATGCACACAAAAATGTATTGAATAGGAAGATATTTCCCCCGGATAAGAAGAAGCTAAAAAACTTGATTATCATTTTATACTGTATAAATACTATGGTAGAAAGGAAAGCCCCATATGATATGGCCATATCATGGGCCATATCACTTTATCACCTCCCCTTCATCACACTTTTGTGAATATCCCGGCCCTACTACTTGAAAGCACACTACGTTTGCTCATCAGGGCCGGAATATTTACAAAAGTGCGATAAAATGAAATATGGATTACCGACCCTCAGAGTACAGAGCCTCAATATTTGAATGATACAAACAANGGGTCGGTTATCCATATCGCACTCAATATCGCCGAACAATACCTATGCTGCATAGGCTATGCAATTACAAAAAAAATTTGCTAAATTTCTGCGAATGCCCATATCGCCGAAATTGCGTGAGCGGTTCAGGTTTGTATTACAAATCACTTTGCGTGCTTCATAAATGACGTTATTTTCCAAGACTTAATTTTCCAGATCAATTTTTTCGAATTTATATTTCATAGCGCGCTATAGCGTTTCAAACGCAGCGTTTGTTGGACAAAGTGGTTTTACACATTTTGGTTTTATACTTCATTTGGATCACTTGTAAAAATTTTTAAAAAATTGAAAAACTTTTCGAACTTTCACGTCATTTCGAACGCGTGGGCTTCTTATTTTTGAACGAAAACAATGATTGATGTACCCATTTCTCCGAAAGTGGCAATATCGCCGAATTTCGGACCTCCCCTGTACTTAATTCATGAAACACTTACGAATTTATTTATTATAAATGATAGTAGAAATGTGCGCATTTGATCTCTATATTTCGACAAGTTCAAATTGTTGACGTTTCATTCATTTACTGTAATGAAAAACCTGAAGATGGCGAACAATATTTTAATCGAAAATTCGATATTTATTATAATTAATATCATTTGTATCTGAATTAATTAACAAATTGGTTCTGAATTATTAAGAAAAACATTTTTGATAGACATGTGTTTAGTTTCCGCAGGACACCTCAGTTTGTCTTTGTCAGTCGAACACTTGGCACTGTTTTTTAAAAACCCTCACAATCTGTCCTTTTCTGATTAATTTCGACTCGGATGTTTCGCTGAGATTAAATTCTCTTCTTTTGAATATTGTTGTGATTTTCGGCGATATCAAAAAAAAAAGTTTTTTGTTCAAAAATAAAAGAAAACCCGTGGGCGTTCAAAATGACGTCATAATTAGAAAAGTATTTAATTCAATAAAAAATTAAAAAATAAGTTTAAATGACGTAAAATACCAGAATGTGTGAAATTAAGTACTCCAAAATGTAATTAAACAAAAATTCAAACGAGTAGATTTTGAAAATTCATTCATGCAATATCGACGTCATTCATGACGCATTGAAACTTATTTGTAATAAAAATCTTTAACACCCACGCACATTTGGCGATCTTAAAATGCGTAAAGATTTTCCGGCGATATCGCAAATTAGGCGTTAGTTAAGCTGTGACGTCATAATTCATATTCTCCGTCAAATTTTGGCTAAGGGGTGGTCAAGGCAATCTGGACCTTCTTAAACTGCGCTCAAGAATAAATGGAGAACAGTAGTAACTTCATTCTACTTTTGTATGCAAGACAAGGTTTCGATGAATCTTTAAGATTAAAAAAAAATATTTTCCATGACCCAATTTTACGATTTTTCACGAATGATCATTTTATTCACGTGGGAATCGACGTTCGGCCCGGAATTTAGATTTTTTTTCCTAGGTGGCGCTAATCGCAAAAATGATCATTTTTTTAAATTTTTCACAGCATTCATAATCATTTTTGCGATTTAGCGTCACCTAAGAAAAAAATCTAAATTCTGGGCCGAAGTCGATTCCTACGTGAATAAAATGATCATTCGTGAAAAATCGTAAAAATTGGGTCATGGACGAAGGCTGACAAAAAATTTAAGAATTAATTTTTGGCACTTTTTAGAGGTTGAACAGCCTATTCCAAAACATGGGAAAATTCTATTTTTACTTCAAAGATTCATCAAAACTTTGTATTTGCATACAAAGTTATAATGAATTAACTAAACTGTTCTCCGTTAATTCTTGAGGCGCAGTTTAAAAAGGTCCAGATTGCCTGGACCACCCCCTTAACTAAAGTTTCATGACATTTTGATGCTGTTATAATTAATAAGTGTATTCTCTTAGGGGGTGGTCAACGCAAACCAGGACAAAAATATCTTGTGGTCTTTATTTCTCTTAGAACCTTCAAAACTTTATTTTTTCTTCATTTATAATCGAAACGCGGTATTTTCAGAGTCCTTACTACTCCAGAAAGTACTATAATAGCTCAGCTTCAAGTTGAGCATATTAATAGCTCTGTGCTATGACACACAAAAAACAACTTTGGTACCAACGTAAAACCACCTTTTTTAAAAACTCTGTCCTTAAAGCGAATTTCGAAAATGTTTTATATTTTTTCTTAACCTCTCAACTACGGCGGTCATTTTGATGCTAAAAATTCAAAAATCGAAGCCATCATTTTTTATTCGACGTTATTAAATTTGAAATAAACCATTCTAGAAAGTAATATTTGTATTCGAAGTGAAATTGAGCGTTTTAAAGCTTAGTCTTCAACGCAAAATAATAAAATCATATTTTTGGAAACAAAATTGAATTCTGAGCCAGATAGGCTATCTAAATTTTATATGCATGTTTTTCCAATAATATGACCATCATTTTGAATAATATTCCCATCTGTAAATTAATAATCCAACTTCTGTTATATTACTAACCCACCAATACGCGTGGGGATTAGTCATCGTTTAAATTACTAAAATGTCCCCAGGTCAATCTATCTCTTAATAATATAACGAGTGTCTCAAAAAGTT
The DNA here is from genome assembly GCA_004367855.1 of Oikopleura vanhoeffeni. Taxonomy (NCBI): domain Eukaryota; kingdom Metazoa; phylum Chordata; class Appendicularia; order Copelata; family Oikopleuridae; genus Oikopleura; species Oikopleura vanhoeffeni. Next base: position 177,364 of record SCLH01000899.1, read on the forward strand.
TTTTGGTTTCGGGATATTTTATCTAATATAAATGACTAAACCTATTATAAGCCTGTTTTTACAAAACTGTAATCCAGCTGTAGGCAGTAAGCCTTGGTTTCCCTGCATCTTATACTGAGCAATAAAAACATACATACATACATAAATTCATTTTTAAATAAAAATAAAAAAAAATTCTTTTCCGAACCAAAATTAAATTCTCACTTGTGATGCCGACCTCGATAGAGAGAAAATAAGAAATTCAATAAAAATTCTTTGAACGAACTGCAACAGATAATTGCTTGGTATTTCTGTATATGCTACTAAAAAATATTTTTGAAAGTTGAAGGATTAGATAGGTTTTGAAAACCCATGATTTTAAGGCTAAAATAAACGTTTTTAAGATTTCATGCGATATCCCTTTATTGCCCTCTCCCAAAGATTTGGTCCCTCAAAAACTTGGGGGGTGAGAAAACGACGCGTCATTTGAAAACGAGTCATCCAATTTAGTTATTTGATAGCTCAAACTGAGCACAATTATCTAATTAATATAAACATTAAAATTGTATTTAATAGGACCAATGTTTTCATTACTTTTTAAAGATCACTGAAATTGTTTAATTATTAGTTTTTGTTAGAAAATAGAAACAAAGGTCTGAGAGAAAATAGAAACAATGGTCTGATTTGGAACAATTTTTATTTTGTATTATTCACTAGATATTTGTGCCCAGTTTAAGCTATCTAAAAACCTAATGGGCTGAGTCGTTTTTGAAAACCCCGTTGTTTTCTCACCCCCGTGTTTTTGAGGGACCAAATCTTTGGGCAATACAGGGATAAATGCATCCAAATGTATAATTCTTTGAACAAAAAGCTCAAGATATGATCATAACGTTGATTATATTAGTACAAAAAAAATGCTGTCAATCGTGGAAAAAGTGCGCGAAAATGGCAATTTTGAGAATAAAAATGATAATTAGAAAATTTAAATGTCACCAAAAGATTTTTTGAGTATGATTTCTGGAAACGAATATTAGCAACTAGGTTCTGATTTTGACCAACGGATTCTAGAAAACAATTAAAGTTTTTCATTAAAATTATGATTTGTTTTCTAGCACTGTGTGTATTGAAAATCAAGACATAGTTGCTAATATCGTTTCAGCAAAACAATACTCAAGGAACTTTTTGGTGTTATTTAAATTTTCTAATTATCACTTTTATTTTCAAAATTGTCATTTTCCCGCACTTTTCCCACGATTACAGCCTATATGAATAAAAAATTCAAAAACAGCTCCTGGACACTCTTCGAGATACATTGAGGCTCTTATATTTCCAAAAATGGCATTCTAGCTTTTCCACAGAAAAGCTTTTAGACAAAATGTCCAAAACTGCCAATTTTTTGTCACCTTCGACCCGATTGCTGGCCCCTGAGGGCGAAATCGAAAAAAAAAGCTCCTGGTTTAAAAATTCAAACATTTCACCAAGACTTACACGAATATCAAAAATTTCCGAGCCTCAGAACTTGTTTCGGTAAAAAAAGCTGAGGAGCGCTTGTTTAAACCCACGTTACCCAGATGGTTGGTCAAAGTAGTACGTAACTGTCAAATGGAATCTTCGGGATAAAGGATAGATCTTTCATTTGTACTCCTCAGAAATGTCTCATCTTAATCGTCAGCCGTACGAAGCCTCCCAAAAATCACTAACACCATCCCCTTAAGGAATGGGCGTCGCGCTGATTTGGGGTTTTTGCTATGCCGATTGTCAACAAACAGACGGACGTAATTATTCAAAAACTTTCTAAGGCTTGAGAACAACTCTTCAAGAGCATGTTTGAAAGTAAAGTAATCTGATACTATGCACCAACGCAAACACAGAGACCTCAAAAATAGACCTTAAAAATTAGACTGGTCATTTTGGAGCATTATATTGGCCTCTAAGCCTTATAAAACGAGCGACCAGTACCCCCTTAAGGGAGTGTTGTCGCTGATTTGAGCCTCTTCCAAGGTCATTTCCGCCAAACTAGCAAAGGTGATATTCTAAAAACAATTTGTCAACTAACAAACCAATCTTCGCGGTAATTTTGAAACTAAACAGTATTCTGATACAATACCACCTACGCCGACACCTACGCTTTTAAAAGCTTCTTAAAAAGACACGCAGTTCGTACCTACTCCTTCAATTTTCATCATTTTTTATTATTTTTTTGTGTCAGGCTCCGGAGAAGCCTTACAAATAATGCAAAAGCGCTTTGTTTTAACATTTTTGCTTTCAGCGGACAAACCGCGAAAACCAAAAAATTAAAAATTTGAAATGGTCAGTTGGGAGCTCAGGCAAAAGCTATCTCTTCCACCAGTTTCAAAGATACAGTTTCGACTCATACTGCATCTGAAAGCACTAAGACTTGTTTGACAATAAATATGAAAGTTTTTTTCTTAAATTTGGCTTCGGCGTCTCTTGGGGGCCATGTCAACTTTTCATTTTAGCCAAATTGTTTAAAATGGTCAGTTTGGGAGGCACCAGGCAAAAGTTATCTCCTCCAATCAGTTTTTAGAGATACAGTTTCGACTCAAACTGCATCTGAAAGCACAAGACTTGTTTGACAATGAACTACAGAAGTTTTTTGAAAATTTTCATTCGGCGTCTCTTGGAGGCCATGTCAAGTTTTCATTTTGAGCCTAAATTTAGAAAAGCAGAAAAAAATGCTCCAAAATAATTTTTTCCGTCAATACAAACACTTTGAGGGATTTACTGCAATTTTAACTCGTTAGCGTCAAAAGAAAAAATTATCGCACTTTCAATTTAAATCATAAATAAATCAATAATTTTTGTTTTTGGTTTTTTGGATTTTTTGGCCGACGAAAGCAAAATTTTTCAAGCAAAAGCAATTTTGCATTATTTGTGGGCTTCTCCAGAGCCTTAACACAAACAAATAAATAAAAAATGATGAAAATTGAAGGAGTAGGTACGAACTGCGTATGTTTTTAAGAAAGCTTTTTAAAAGCGTAGGTGGTATTGTATCAGATCCACTGTTAAATTCAAAATTACCGAGAAGGTTGGTTCTGTTAGTTGCAAATGTTTTTGAATATCACCTTTGCTATTTGGCGGGAAATGACCTTTGAAGAGGCTCAAACAGCGACACCCACTCCGTTAAGCGCAGTACTGGTCGCATTTAGAGACTCAGACAAGAAATTTTTTAGATTATCTTTGAAATGTTTTTTTCTGAAAATATGGACAAAATATGATGATAAGAACTTCTTATTAAGTCTTATTATTAAGAAGTCTTTTTTTTTTCATTTGTCATGAAAAGTATTTTTCCAAATTTGAGAAAATATTTCTTTCATTTTTTTAAATTGGAAATTTCTGAGAATTGAAATCGCTGTTTACAAAAAAACGAGATCACAAAAATCAAATTGTGGATCTTGGGGGCTCTGCCCCATATCCATAAGGGGGTTTTAACAGGCTGGAAAGGCTTTTTTCGAATTACTTCAAATGGCAATCTGATAAAAACTTCAGGAATAAATGTTCCTTATCTCTTGGAAAACATTTAAGTTTCCAAGTTTTATCACTAGCATGTTTTGACAACCGGTTCAAATTGAGTTGAACCGCTAGCAAAATTTTTTTTAAAAAGTCGTTTTTTTCGTCTTATTCAAAACAATTTGATTTTTTTTCACAGAATGTAATATTTTCTTAACAAAAAAAAATGATTTTTTGTCTTTTTCCGCCATTTTCACCCTAAAAGTACTTCAAAAAATAACGAAGAGTGTCGTTTTGGCATTTTACAACTAAAAGTCGTATTTTTTTCGTTGTATTTAAGAATTCATTTCATTCAGAATAGAAATATTTTCGAGACACTTGGAAAAAAATGATATTGTCTGAGTGGTCCAAATTTCTGGTCTTAATCCAGGATCAACAGTTTTGAAAATTTATTTTTTTGAAAGTCAAAGGTCATCGTATCAAATTTTGGATAATATCAAAAGATCGCAAACTATCGTGGTAACGGGATTATAAACCATTGTCAAATTATTCCGTTTCTCGGCAATAGCAAAAAAAACATTTTCTCATTTTAGAACACTGGAAAAAATTTCAATATTTTTTCGCAAAAATTTTGATTTTTTTTTCACAATTTTTTAAATTCATATAAAACTAACAGGCACGTGAGAGTCAGATATCGTGAAATTAAGGTGTCAGCACTTCCAGTTCAATAGAATTATGGACTGCTATCAACCCCTTAAGATCGTATTCATACCAGTTTACCTGCGTCAAAAATCCAGGAGGAAGTAGTATTTTCCCGAGGCCACTCCAAAATAAGGCCAAAAAACAGTGTTTTGCTTATTTAAGCTCTGGATAAATTTTAGAAAGAGCAAAACGGACCTTTTGGTTCTTGCCTACGTTTTCTGTGTCAATGAAAACTATAAAAGTACTCTTTATCAATTAACTGAGGATGAGTAGGCTTTTGAAGTGAAATATTGCCACTTTGGGAAAAGGTCGATTCACTGATTGGTCGCCGCAATCAAAGAGGCATCCGATTTGTTTTGTAGAAGCAAGATTATTGTTCAATTTATCCCTAAACTGAAATCCATTTGTTCCGTGCTGTTTTCTAGTATTTCATGAGGCGACGCTGAAAATCCTGTTTTGGTCTTAAAATGCGACAGTACTCCTTAAACCCTTGGAATCATAGAGCCGATATATCGGCTCAAGCCTACCTAAAACCTTCTAAAAAGGGCAAAACATGTCACAGAATTGTTTCTCTCAGAATACATTATTAAAAATTGTGGCGCGCGGTGATTCCGGAAAACTCATTTTTGTTTTGGAATATTTTGTTTGAATATTACGGGAGTTGATTTTTGAGATTTTTCGCCGAAGTTTACTCCGGGAAAATTATTTCGAAACTAGACATTTAATACAAATGTGAGATAAGCCAGTTTTTTAGGAAAGTGTTTTTTGCATACCAAAAAACTTAAAAGTAAAATTTATCGTATCTTGGGACAGATATTTTTTTTTGGGAAGTGAAATTTCAAAAATTTTCATTAAAGTATTCCATGAAAACAATAATTTATTAAAAAATTTATTTAATATAGTCAAAAAATTGTCTACACTGTCACTTGATTATAAAAAAAATTAAAAATAATAATAAAAAGTGTATTAAGGGGTAGGTGTCGCTTTTTGATACCTTTCAATCACGCCTCAGAACGTTCTAGGCAGTTATAAAAAAATCTGAGGATACTCGTTTGTAGATCTAGCCTTCGTCTAACTATAACACATCTCAAAGTCAACCTTGTTACATACACAACCAGGTGTGAGTTCTATTCTATGTAGCTAAAAACGGTTTTTTGAAAATCTATCTTCTTTTAGACCCACATACAAAGCGTCTCAAAATTCACACAAAGTAGCGAATAAATGAGAACAAAAAAGTGATGAGGAAGGAATTTTTCGATTTTTTGATTTTTTCTTCTAGAATCTCACTTAAACGCCCATTTTTCCAGTTTTTCCGACTTCAAACTCATCTTTTTTTAGACGAATGTTAGAATGAAGCCATTTTTGACTAAGGAAGATAAATATATTGGCGGTAAAAGTAATCAGAAGAATTTTGAATAAAATTCTAGAATTCTAGATGATTGAATGAAGTGAACCGGAAATGACCAAATTGAAGCTAAGATTTCACTTATCAAAAAGTTGGCTTACAGCTAATCAAACTTCTACCAATCAGCGTCAAATTCGATAATTAGGTTAAAATTTTGGCTTAAAAATAATTGAAATTTCTAAAAATTCGATTAAGACATTTCCGATAATTTTAATGTCATGCATCGTTTTCGGTGGGTCATATTCACCAATAAAAAATGTTCATATCTAGGTGGAATACCGGTTTTATGCGGGTTAAAGCAAAAAAATATTCGAATTTTGAAAATTCTAGATTTTTTTCTAGATTGTTTTGAATTCTTGTGGGTCACTTCAGTCATAACCGATATTAATGTATCATAAATTAATCTATAAAGGGCTCAAAAAAAACACGACACCCATCCCTTAATCTGCTTTTTTTTTTTGGAAAATTACCATTTTTCAATAAAAATTTGTGATTTTTCATCCTTTTTTTACGTTTTTAAAGATAACTTTTGATTAAATATATAATAGATCTAATCGGATTAAAGATTGACGAAGGGCAGATACTTGTGCGTTGGTACCATAAAAATAAAAATTTGTGAAGACTACGAGAGCACGTACCACGTGATATTCTCCACCATGGTTTTCAAAATATATTTTTTAGAACTAAAAACATGATTCTAAAATTTAAAATAATTGATGCAAAAATATAACTTTCAACTTTCTATTGCAGGACGTAGCTTGGAGCTTCAACTACCTTGAGCTTTCTGTAACAACGTCCAAAGTAGAGCCGATATATCGGCTCTGTTTCCTTGGGAGACTTTTTTCTGTGTATCCAGGGGTCAATCCTGTTTCCGATATTGTTTAATTTTAAAAATAGGTTTTCTGGTGTAATTTCACCTTTGTTGTTTCGTTTCCGGGGTTAAAAGTGATTTTGCGCATTTTTATTTTTCAACCAATCAGCGATCGGCAAAAATTATGATTTTTTTTCGAAAATAAGCAAAATTGAATCTGTAAAAAAAATCCTTTTTTAATGATTATCTTTATTTATTTCAAATGTTGATCTGTCCGTAAATGCTAAAACTGTGGCGTTGTTGACATCACCAAAACAGTAAAATCGCCTGTAGCACCAAATGTGGACGTCTAAGGCCATAGTTCTAATACCGTTTCCACAAAGTCGATGATTGCGCATCTTTTGAGTATACTCAATCATGGACTGAAATAATTTCAAAACATCGGGGAGCCTCTTTTCTCATTCTAAGAATCACTAAAAAAATCTCATAGTTTTTTCGGGCGGGGTCTAGGCATCATTTTTTTTGCTGGATTATTGAAAGTACATTCCTAAGCTAACTTATATAAAAAAGTGGCTCGGAAGTGTCAAAATTTCTTCAATGAAAAAAGCCAATTTTAACAAAAAAAAATGGCGTTAAAAACCGTTTTTTGGTCAGTTTAGGCATTTTTTCGGAAAATTGTAAGCAGATTTTTTCTTCCTTATTAACATATCTTTCGACCCAGAGGGTCAATTTGGATGTTTCAGAGACCTTCAAAATCGGTCCTGTACCGACTTCGGCCACTCTAATGATCTCCTTCAAATTTTTTTTTGGATAGCTGTCTTGATTATTTTGAGTGTTAGCCTTTCACATACATTCTAATAACTAAATTTCGTCAAATTGAAAATGGACAATTTTTTCGTTCTGAATACCCTGAATTCCCATTTCTGATTCGTGAAAATTTTAAAAGTATGGTTTTTAGTCTAATTTAACCCTAACAGTTGAAATTTTTGGGGTCGAAAGTGACTATTCAGCAGCTTTATTTTTCAACCAATCAGCAAAAATTTCGAAATTTTTTTCTGAAAATAAATAAAAATGAATCTCATAAAATTCTTTTCTGTGCCTATCTTTATTTATTTCAAATGTTAACATTTCAATAGCTGAATACCGTGGTGTTGTTACACCACCAAAAATAGAATCGCCTTTAGGCACCACCTGTTGTCATTAAAAACTTCAGCTGCTAATACCGGTTCCACAAAAATCAATTCTTGCACAATCCCCCTTTTTGGAATTTCATTTATTTTAACTTTTCCGGCAGCTTCAATGTTATGTGCTACACCACGTGTATCATGTCCTTCATGAAAATTTTAGCGTCAATCATGGAGCATAATTTTACGTTATCCCAAAAGGTGAGTGCATTGCGAATAAATGCAAATTTTGCTCTTTTTTTGAAAATATAACCTGAGGCACTCCAACAGCGCCCCAAGTGATGACCCAAAAAATATTTTCGACAAAAATTCCAGCGTGAAAACTTCCATAATCCCCTAGTTTCATCGGTGTATGGGATTTTTTAAACAGATAGCGAATTTTTGCTCGGAAACCTAGTTAGATCGAAAAATGATGCAAGTGTAACATCCGATCTAATACAGTTAAAATTTCACCCCCTCTCCGAACGAGCCAATAAAATTTCTATTTTTACCCCCTCCTGCGATCCGATCCAATACGATTTTTTTTATCTCATGCCATGCGAATCTAGGGTGTTACAGGTTTTTTAATTACGCATGGGAATTCACGATATTTATGAAAAAAATTGAAAAAAGTACAATTTTGTTCAAAATTTTTCAAGAGACCAAGAAAATTTTCAAAATTTTCAAACCCATCCGGGCTTCTTCAATGGTCGAAAATCCGAACTTACTCAAACTTGAGAAACATGGTTTGCGGAGTGTCCTCCTGAAGTTCTCCAGATCCGATAAACAATTATTATTTTTTTCGGCTAATATTTGGAAGATATCGGCAGTTAATAATTCAAAAATTGCATTTTTTGAGAAATTACGCACATTTCGGCAAATAAATTGGTCAAAAAATTCGGCTGTGGAAATAATGCGACTAATAACTTAAAGATAGCTTTTCGTAGAGGCGCAC
>SCLH01000900.1:0-71536 GCA_004367855.1 Oikopleura vanhoeffeni
CATCCTCGAAGATTGTCACAAAAAAATTACCTTTTAAGCGGGGTGGGGTGCGCTTTTTGGTACCTTTCAATCAGCCTCTAGAATCAAATCTAGGGCAGTTGTAAAAAAAATCTGAGGATACTCTTTGTAGATCCTAGCCCTTCGTCTAACGATACACATCTCAAAGTCAAACTTGTTACAGTCACAACCCACCAGGTGGTGAGTCTATTCTAGAGCACTAAACGGTTTTTTCAAAATCTATCTTCTTTAGACCCCACATACAAAGCGTCTGAAAATTTTACACAAAGTAGCGAATAAATGCGAACAAAAAAGTGATGAGAAGAATTTTCCGAATTTTTGACTTTTTTTTTTTTCTAGAATCTCACTTAAACGGCCCGATTTTGCCAGTTTTTCGACCTTCAAAAACTCTATCTGCTTTTAAGACAAAATGTTTAGAATGGAGCATTTTTTTCGATTAAGGGATAAATATAATGCGGTAAAAGTGATGAGAAGGAATTTTCGAACCTAAAGTTCTAAAGAATTCCTAGAAAATTGAATGAAAGTGAACCGGAAATGAACAAGTTCGAAAAAAAAAAGTTCGTCTGCCTCGGAACAAAAGTACACCAAATTGAAAGCTGAGATTTCACTGATCAAAAAAGTTGCTCACAGCAATTAAAGTTTTAACCAATCAGCGTCAAAATCGAATAATTAGGTTTAACATTTTGGCTTAACAAATAATTGAAATTTCTAGAATTCGATTAGAAACATTCCGATATATTTTAATGTCATGCAATCGTTTTCGGTGGTTCATATTCACCAATAAAAAATGTTCATACATGGGGGAATACCGGTTTATGCGGGTTAAAAAGCAAAAACATATTCGAATTTTTGGAAAATTCTAGATTTCGTCTAAGATTTGTTTTGAAATAAAATAATTGCTAACCATGAGATTCCTTGGGTCCACTTTAGTCAATAACGATATTAATGTAATCATAATTAAATTCTAAATAAAGGGCTCAAAAAAACCGACACCCTCACACCCTTAAAATCCACCAAAAATTCTTACTCTGACCACCCCTGTTAACCCCGTGTTAAGCACAGAAAAAAAAGTTCCGCCAAGGCACCAAACCCTATATTATATAGCTATCTTTTTTCAAGCGCATTATTAACAGAAAGCCCACAGGTTAGTTGGAGGTTTCAAATTTTTTCGCATTGAGGAAGTGGTCAAAACGATATATTTTTGCATCCGACATTTTGATATTCTAAAATTTTTTATGTTCTAGACAAGTTTAATGATAAGAGCAAAGTACAGCATATCACGTGATTACAACTCACAGTGGTGTTCAAAACCATTATTTCGCTATTGAATCGATGCCACAAGGATCTGACCTATGTCCTCGTTTTTCTGATTTAGTCTATTAAGAATCATCAAAAATTATTTGAAAATAAGGCTAAAAATTTGGAGAACAAATTCGACAATTTCGCAATTAAAAATGGTTATTTTCCCCTATAAAAGCAGATAAGTACACTGCTGATATTATTTTCGTGGTCCGATATACTGAATCAAGTGACTCTGTGAACAATATTTATTTGCTCGAATTAATGTTTTAATAATTAAAATATTTTCGGTGAAATACTTAAAAATTGAAAATTTTGAAATATATCCCTTCGAAAAAAAATATCTGTTGCCTAGTATACCGAATTATCTTTGTTTTGAGTGTCAACCATGGACAAAACACATTTTCCGTAAAAACTGGGCTATTTTCCAAATTTTATAATTACGCAATAGCGTCGCATTTGAATTTTTTTTAGAAGTAAAAGATTGGAAAAACATTCCAAAAAATTGCAAACCCCCGTTATAACGGTAATAATTGAACAAAAATTCGAAAAAAAAAAATAAGTTAATTTTTTGGAGATTGTTTGCAAAATTCTATAATGTATTCGACGCAGACAATTCTACGATGTTTTTTTCTGCAGTTTTTAGAGTGATTGTAATATGCAAAAGCCTGTTATAAAGGCTTTGTGCGCAACGGGTTAACTCAATTACATGTATAAACTCTAGAATACTTGTGTTAAATTGACCAATACAACGCTGAGTGATTAGCAAGTAGTTTCTTAAGCAGTTAATCAATTTAATTTCGCGGTCTCATGCTAAATATTTTTTGCTCAACACTTGTGAATGTATAGAGACGGTAAATTATTCATACTTATTGGTAAGGCTAAAAACTATCTGAATATTTAAAGTTTTTTGCGCAATTTGGGTTAAAAATTAATCAGTGCAAAACAAAACAAAAAAAGCACCTGAATTTTTGCTTCAGTTTCTGTTATTAAATTTACCGTAAAAAGGGGCTCTCAGCTTCTACAATTTCGTTCACCATCCTCTTTGGTTCACAGCCCCGGCGGTCTTCATGCACTGACACATCGTAAACAGTTTACGTTGACCTTGCTGATGATCGAAAAAAGGGGTTCTCGAGTAAAACTGGCACATGATGATCAGGTAAATACAGTATAGAGATCTTGAATAACCTCTGAGAGCCATTGAAACAATCCGAACAGATCGCCACTCGCGTTTTATAAACGCTTATTGTAGATTGAAGAATTCCTCGTATACCAAGGCGATTTAATGCGGTACGACCACGCCTAACTCCTGTTGGAGATTCCAATTCCTCCTGTAGGAAAACCCAAATATTGGCAAATAGGCGGAACCAAACGACATAATTTTCGAACCGGTTAACGGCATTTTACTGCATCCACTGAAATGTTAGCTTCCAAGCCAACTGGTTGTGGCTGCTTGGTTCTAAAAAACGTAATAATAAAGATAAGTTGAAAAATCAAATCAACATAAGTCTCGACGGCCAATAATAAAACAAAAAGTTATCATTTTTTAAATAAGTGTATCCTCAATTATCGTTGTCTTGTAATTTATATTTTTTATGTATTATAGGAAAATAAAATAAAAATAAAAAAGTACTCTACATATGCCTCCCTAAAAGGGGGTAGCAGCGATGTGGCAGATTGTACAGTTTTTTTCGGAGTGATTTTTTTGAAAAGAAAAAAATGTGAAAAAATTTTTATTTTTATTTTTATCTAAAATGAAAGTGTCCAATACTTGCAAACGTTTATATTTTTAAATTTTTTACATACTTAACGTATCTGTAAAAACATCAAAAAAAACCACTTTTCATTACACTCCATTTCCAAAATTTGACCCGATGTGGGATTTTTTTTTAAAGGCGATATTTAATAAAACTTCAAGACATTGTCGGTGTAATATGCACTAAATTAGTGGGAGAATCATTATCACATGCAAAAATTTCTTAAATATGAAAGTTTTTTTACCCATGAAAAAGAAAAAAAACAGCTTTTAGGAAAAAAAAATTAACCTTCAACTTGAGTTTAAATATAAAACATGTCCGACCTTTTAAAAGTTACGTAGCCTATTACACCCGAATTTTTAACAGACTTTTTTTAAAAATAATCAAAATTTTTATATAAGATTGCGTGCCAAATGGCAACAACCCGTGTTCCTTAAGCAAGTGTGAATTTCATCAGAAGTTCAGAAACGATATTTCACTTGAACCCTTGCAATCGGTGAAATACGGAAACCAAATAGATACCAGAAAATTTCACAAGTGGATTCGGCCTGATTTTTTTACAAGAGATTTCATAAAAACTACAATTAATTTTTTGGAACTTGATTGCGGAAAATTTTCATAATATTTCTAAAGAGTCGACAACAAAATGACAAAAAACATTTTCATGATTTTCAAACAGCAGCAGAAAATATGTAGACAATGCATGGAAAAAAGTTAAAAGTAGCTATTTTTTTTCGTTTATTTCTAACAGTATTTCATAAAAATTAATCAAAAAATTTTGCCGAAAAATGCTTAAAATTTTCATAATGATTGGAATTTTTTTCGAAAATTTTACGAAATTATAAAATAAAGTTTGAAACTCAAATCGTTCCCTTAAATAGATAAAATGATTTACTGAGCTGATACAGCATTTTTTGTGGTTCATGCTAACGATAATAAAGCACAAAAAATAAACCAAGAAACTAATTATTTCGTAAGTTAAATTGACGCCAGTCCTGCCACAACGGCTGCTCCCCCTTAAGTCAAGACCAAGAAAAACAAAACGGAAATCTCACTACCATTTTTGGTGAGAACAAAAGTTCAAGGTTTTTCTTCAACATCAGCGTGGGGGAATCAAAGTAAGCCTCGAAAGTACGACAATTCGAAAAGCTCCACACGCAATTCTGAATCCTCCGCTGCGTTTCCAACATATACGAAGGATACGCTGAAAATCCAAACTGAAGGCACAGTCGTAGCTAAAACAAATGTATATTAAAAATACATATTTAAAATCGGGGCTCCAATTAATCACAAAAAATGTATTAACGAGCTCTCATAATTAAGCATTTTTTTTTCACAGTTATTTGCTAACAAAGATGCTCTAAAAAAATGTTTTATTTTCAATATTTTAAATGTCTCACCTAATACACCAGATTGAGAAATGCTCGCACAATCATATTATAATTGCGCCCTAGTGATCCATTGTGCGATTATCCACATGGCAGCAAATAAATAACGACCTAGAATTTTCGGATTGTGCCCATCTTCCGGGACAAGTAGAAATGATTATACCGGTCAGCAACGTATCATTCTCAAAACTACGTGCATCATAGCGGCCTTCTGTGCACTTAAGGGGTATGGGGCCAGTTTGAGAAAAATCGATAACATTTTTTCCTACCAAACCTCCACGCTTGAACCAACCGGAGTAAGTTTCTGTCCAAAACAACGCACACAAAACGATCAACCTACCGTGTTGTCAAAAAAAAATCCTTATTCGTCCACTTCTAATTGAATTCTTTTCCGACTGTAACTTACAGTGTCAAAAACAGACTAATTGTTTATTGAAGCAATTAAAAAGTCTCAAAAACATTTGACATTCTAGAAATGTTAAAAAATGCGTGCTTTATACACCAAAATAAAAAAACGAACTTAAAGGGAAAAAGCGTAATCTAATATAAATAAATAAAATAATTTATAAACTGCTTTTCAAAAAATTGGAAAGGTTCTGTCTCATCGAACTGGATGAATTTGGAGGAGGGTGTGTGGCTTTCAAAGAGGGTGCGGTTGGTTGGGGTCGCTCGGTTCTGGTGGTGATTTCAGTCCTGTCCTATCCTTTGCACCAAAAGTCAAAAAAGAAGGAAAAAAATTTGCCTTCAAAATACTCAACTGAAAGGACACTGAACACAATAAAAACAAACAAATCAGCCAACAGAAAGACTTCCTCAATAAAAAATAACACATGCCTTTTCACCAACCTTAGGATTCCTCTTATTACTTTTCCACTTTCTAAAAAATCACCATCAGCATAAATCGAAGACTTCGAAAGTATTTCGAAAATGAAAACCAATGTATAACTGGGTGGCTCCGTCTTTTAACCCACGTTAAGGATGAGTGCCCAACTTGTGGCTTCTGACCAGTTTTTTTATTTTTTGAAATACTTTCTTACCCAAAGACAAATAACCTATCGGTATTAAACCACAAAAAGGCGTAACTTTACTAATCGTAATGAATCAATAAAACTGAAAAATATAGAAAAAGGGAATTAAAAAAAATAATTCTATACAAATACAAAAAACATAAAAATATATTATTAATTTTTTCAAAATTAATTTGCGCCAAAAACCTTTTTACTATGTCTGCATCCAAAGTCTGATCTCGCCTCTTGACATCAGAGAACCATTAAAATAACCGAAAACGGTTCTTGGGTCTCAGTGCGATAGATACTTCAGATCCGCCCGTGAACCTAATATGATTGCGAGTACCCCGCCCAATCTAGTGGTTTATCGATAAAACCGTCTGGCCAATACACGTGGTTACCATTAAGCCTCACTGGTTAGGAATTCAACAAAAATAACGTGACTTGGTGGGTCTGTTGTGGCTTTCTGTCAAGTAGCATCATAAGTCAACTCATTAAATCGTAAAATAATCAGCTGAATCACCTCACGAAAATTATACGGGGTGACTTCTGTGTGATTTCATTTCAATTTATGTTAAAAAATTGTTCTGTCCAATCACATCTTGTTAATAAAGTTGTTACAGTTTACGGAAAAAAAAATTAGAGCACAAATTTTCCCAGCCGTAACGCCGTATAGGTGGAATTACGCGGTAAAGTGGAATTAACCGCGGTATAGTTGGGGATTTTTTGGCAAAGAATTTCCCAACTATACGCCGCCCCCCCTGTACTCCACCCAACGCAAATTCACCACCAAAAATTTCAAACAGTAGATAATTTACTGTAGAATTTCAAAAATTACAATTTTTTAAATATGCCGTCATATATGACGCACTTCAAGCAATTTATCAATAAAAACCTCAAAACGCCCAGCAATATCGGGTCTTTTGGCGATTTGGACCACCTGAAAAAATTTAAAATTAGGAATTGCGTAGGTTTTCGGGCGATATTGTGGCCCCCCTGTATAATTGTTCCGATGAATTTCCAGCAAAACTTAAATCCATGACGGGAATTGTGATCGACGAATATCTTTTCTTTGCCTAAGTTCTTTGATTCATAGCAAGGATGCTGATATTGAACCGCCAAAGTTGGATCGGTGTTAATCACTCAAGGCAATCACTAAGACAACATGAGTGGGATCGAACACGGGCCGCTATAGAGACTGTGAATCATTTTAACATGGATTTAAGTGTTGGAACAAAGGGAGTTTTTGAGTTCGAGTTTACATCTTTAAAAAATCGTAAAAAAATTTCAAAAAAATGTCAAAATATTATGAAAATTTCCGCATTTTTTTGTCCAATTTTCTATTTGTCACTTTAATTTGTGGGAAAAAACAAAAAAATAGCCGCTTTTACGCGGTTTTTCATGGAATGCCCTACATAATATTCTGACGCTGTTTGAAAAAAATCATAAAATTTTAATATTCCATTGTTTTTTATCGACTTTTTTAGAAAATATTACCAAAATTTTCCGCAAATCAAGACCAAAAAATTTTTATAAGGGTTTTTTGAATTCTTTATTAACATAGGCAAGAATCACTTATTTATAATTTTCTGGGTATCATACAGAGTATTAATCTCTGTAGTCAACTAAATGAAGTTGGTCGCGCGATTATCATTTCTAAACTATCGATGAAATTTTGAAAACACTTGGCTGTCACTTGATAAGTGCCGTTGGCACTAACAATTAAAAAAATTATGTCCAGCAAAAAATTCCCGATAAAAATTGCGGGGTAATAGGCGCCATTCTACAGATTAGTAAGAAACAATTTTTTTTCAACAAACGCAATTGCACGTCAATTTTATCCTCAAAAAAAGTTTTTTTCTCTACTTTTTGCCATTTTGACATTTTTCATAAAAAAAAAATTTTTGATATTAAGGGGTACCCCCATGAAATGAGCTAACGCAATAAATTTTTCCAAGATTTGATTTTGAGACTATTTTTTTTTCAGAAAAATATGGACAATTTAAAGATGACTGGTAGTATTTTTAACCTCCCATACTTAGCCAGGCACCTACTTTTTTCTTCAATCATTTTTTATTATTTATTTTTTCATTTTCCACCAAAATTTTGATTTGAAAAATGTAGGACAGCTTTCGAAGAGAAAAAAACATAAAAATTTAGATTTCGATAGTACCGCTCTCCGCGGGGTCATCAGCTTGTTCATTCATATAATGTTCCAATATTGTGACAAAAAATCTAGGAAAAAATAGGCTTTCCGCGAGCCTCCTAAAATCAGCTCAAAATCGTTTTTGGCCGTTTTCTTGAGCGATTTCGAAATTGTCAAAAATATAGTAACGACCTGCGTGCGTCTTTGTTCTATAAAATTGAAAATTAATTTTCTACCCCATAAATCACAAAAAAATTAGGCTTTTTGCCAAATAATGACTCTACTTTTACGCTCCGTTCCTGATTGGTCCGAGCACATCAGTGATACTTGATTATGCTTTGAGATGGTGAGATTCAGCGTACAATAATCTACCAGGCTAACAATTAGGTATCACAATGTATAGTTTTCCCAAGATATATGGCCCCTCAAAAAACCCATGAAAAACGGCATTTCCCACGAGGGGTACCCCCTTAAGCGAAAATTTTTTACTTTGCGAATTAAACAAAGACTTTTTTAGCGAGTACAATCCCGGCAATGTCTGAAGTTTATTAATATTGGCTCAAACGAAAATTCTATAGTTAGGTTAAGTTGGAAATGAATGTACAGTGAAAAGTGTCATTTAATATTTCACAGATAATTGAGTTATGTTAAGAAATTAAAAAATATAAACTTCTCAAGAAATAAAAACCCACTTTTGTTGTAGATTAAAATTGATAAAAAACATTTTCACGATTTTTTTTTCGTTCCATAATATCGCTCTTAAAAAAAATGTACCAATCTGCCGCACTTAAATGGCACCCCCTTAAACCTTATTCCAAATAACTAAGTTTGTCAGTTTGTAGAAACCATACGATTTTTTACACGAAGAGTAGGGGGTTCGCTTTCAAGTTAAAATCTTGCGAATAAACTCATATACAAAAATTATAGCAGGATAAAAACTGAATAAAATACAAAAAGTACTTCCGGAGACGCATGAGCTACGATTTTTTATATTGCAAACGGTTGAAAATCCTGAATCGGGTCTTTCTTTGTAATTACTTTCGATTTGAATGAATTCCCTTCATTTTGGTGGAAAAAAACGCCCCACCAAACCGCTTTTAGAAAACACATCCAGCGTCACCTCAAAATCCAGAAAACACCAAAACTGTTCCATTTTCCGGACCTTATAAATATATTTAATAAAACGCTTAAACAGATTGTTTGTTTATGTGGTGAAAATTTTGAGTTACAAAATTTCAGTTACAAATCAAAGCAACTTCAGTATGAGGAACTATTAATGGAGTATACATTTTGGTCGAAAACATTTTTTAAATCACGAAATACAATTTTTGGTCGACATTCTGATTTCTTTAAATTTTTTTGGTCCGACATTATAAATTTAACTTTATCGAAAAAAATGAAATAAAGTTAATTTTAAATTCGAAAAAGATTTATCCGAAAATCGTTAAAAAATCGTTAAAATGTAGGAAAAAAAAACAATTATGCTCACAGTAAATCACTCTCAGAAAACTAAATATTTTTATCTGAATAAGCCCATTTTCAAGCTAGCCGACATTGTCTGCGAGACTTCAAAACATGTTTTTAAACTTCTTGAAATACCGACACTTCATTCGTCAATCTGAACATGTTTTTTAAAAAATGTTTTTTAAATTGTCGCGCCGACCGAAGAATCTTGGTCTGAAAATATGGTTAAAAACGCCTATCTTTTGCCTAGGAACGTTCGAAAAAAAACCCTATCTTTTGGCTACAACTATACGCCGCACGCCAGGAACGAATAAATTTAATTTTCAAATGCGTATGTTTTTGCGGAGGCTTACGTAGGTGGTTGCGTGGGTTCCAACTATACGCGTACAACTATACGCCGCATCCCCTGTACTTACATCTACGCATTTTGGTAATTCCTACATTTAAACCTGTTGTAAAGTTCCTTATAAAAAAAAAATAGCTAAATCATGACGTCATTTCTAACGCCGACGCGTTTTTTGTTTTTCAATGAAAAACTTTATTTCTGTTCTTATATTGCCGAAATTGCCAATCTCGCCGAAAATGCCCAATTTCACCAAAACGATTTGGCAAAAAACTTTCGGCGATATTGAAGTCCCCAATGTAGCAGAAATACACTTTCATAATTATATTTTTTTCCATCCACATATTTTCCATAGAAAAAGGTTGTTTTCTTACAATAACCGAAAAAAAATTGTCAATGAAAATACGTCCTAAAAGTAATATTTCTCACCGTTAGCCCGTGCACTGAACAGGTGCCGATTGGCAATGTTGGTCATTCAGATATACACCCTTATATGTATAAAATGGGTTTTTATTAACAATGAACTAACTAGTAGCTAGTTATTAAAATCATCGTGGGCTCTTAATAAATGATGATTTTTTTTTGTCGAGCTGCACTTATTTTTGCAATATTTTCATGTGAATTTTCCATATCTTTTTTCAATCTTAGTGGATCTTCCAAATGAGGGTTTCTTTATAGCGCGTGTTTGAATCCCACTGATGTTGTCTAAGTGACTGTCATGTGTTTGATTATAAGCAAGGTTGGGAGCGCCAAAATTAATTGGTGCGTTATCAATAAGGCAATCACTAACACAATCACTTAGACAACATGTGTAGGATTCGAAAACGCGCTATAGACATAACCTGCATTTTCAGGATCCCTGCTCCTACGTTTTCTGCAGTTATCATGCACGGTGCTTTTTTTGAGAGTGAACAGGGAACTTGGGATTCCTATGATGGATTAAAATAAAAAATAGCGGAAAAGAATCATCTCGCGAAAAAAAAATTTTGCCCGAGCCCTTTTTTTGAAATACGAGTCTGTGATTAAAAATTTTTATTTCTCTGTGATTCTTCCTGTGATTTTTCTGTAATTTTTTCTGTGATTTCTCTGTGATTTTTTTGTGATTTGAAAAGTTTCATTTGCAATTTTGAAAGGTTATAAAAGACATTTTTCCAATTTTTTTTATCAAAATGCTTTGAATCTCGCAGGGAATACGTTAGTTGCCCTGGTTTAGCGTCAATATGTCCCAATAAGGTCCGCCAATCAGCGACCAGGGATTTGAAGAAAAGGGCTCGGGCAAATGTTTTTATCGCGAGCTGATTCTTTTCCGCTATTTTTTATTTTAATCCATCATAGGAATCCCAAGTTCCCTGTTCACCCTCAAAAAAAGCACCGTGTCATGTCATAAATGCACCAAATCAATTGTTTATATTTTTAACGCATAAAACAACCCTAATGACAACAAAAAAATTCTCGAAAATTGTGCATTTTTTTGTTTTTTTTAAGTATTTTTCTCAAAATTATGTTCAAAAATAACGTTAGTGTCAATTTGACCACTAAAACTTTAAAATATCAGGTTGACGTAAGCCAAATTTCTGTTCTGTGTTTGCCCGGCTTTTGAGGCTACTTTCGAAAATCGAAGCTTAATTTTTTTCGAAAATTTTTTACGTGACCTTGAAAAATTCATATTTTAAGTTTGGGGTCGAAATTGCAATAAAACCCGCCACTGTAAAGTTTCTATTTGTTTTGAACTAGGTTTTGCACAATTTTGAGCTAATTTACAAATTTAACCTGGGAGGAGATAGATTTTCCGATGAACAAAGTCCAAAAAACGGTAGTTTATCGCAAATTCTAGAAAAAATATAGCAGTTATCAACAAAAGCGCTCCTCAGAAGTTATAAAACTAATTTAACAGGTTATGTTTTAAAAATTTTAGGTTCATTTCAAAATTAAACCTTAAGGAGATAGAGTTTCCGTTTTGGCTTAGGTCTCTCTGTCTCGCTTATGTGTCTGGGAGTGTATGCATGCAAAAAAATTTGACATGTTTATACGCAAGATCAAGGCCAGTTCTACAAACTGGGCTAATCTGAATTATATCCTTGAAGCTCTTTTGGCTAATATTATATCTGAGAATATGTCAAATCAGGAGCAGGGATACCCTTAAGTTTTAAAAGTGTGGTGAATTTGATTTTTGACACCTTGTGCACGAGTAACATAGTTCACGAGTGACATATTGCAGAATCTAGTCTAAAAGTCATGTAGAATTATAACAAAAAATTAAATCAAATTGATTTGTCTTAAATTATGGCTTCTTTCAATGATCTTAGATCATGGATATATTCAGGTGACAAACGCTGACACTTCGATGGGGTCTTTTTCTGGTCAAGAAAACATGGAAGATAATTAACGTGCATTTTTTTGGTACAACTTGGAATCTGACTTTATACAGTGTATGAATCATTCGGTAGGATTTATATCTTATGCGGCCAAATCCATGATTTTCAAGTCAAAACCTTCAAAATGAATTGAATGTGCATCAGAAGACTTCGCCGAGAGCACGACGTAGGTTTTTCTTCAGAAAGTAGTCTAGTTTGTCTAGTAATTGGATTTTAATTTTCGAAAGATTTACATTTTTTTTCAAAAATGATCAAAATCTTCAAATTCTTGTCAAAACGAAAATTTGAAATATTTTATTTTACAAAAATTATCCAAATTCTTCAACGGATGCTACCACCGAACTCGAAGTATTTTCAATCCATGAAAAAACCAAAAAAATGATCCATGTGATTATTTTTTTTTGAATTGTTTTCAAAACTGAAAACTTTTGATTCTTGCGTGATTCGGTAGTTGCATTTGCTTGCCGCTAAAGCTAATTGATAATACAAATTCAGGGACGTATTTAACAGCTTCGAAAGTCAATTTCTCTTTTTAAAGTTATTAAAATTAATTTTTCAGTTTATACAAAAAAAAACTTCAGAGATCCTACGGTAGATTCCTACCTTCCATTATATTTATTTTTAAATAAATCCCAAAACTGCAAAAATTTATCATCAAGAAAATTAAATAAAGAACCAAATTCGTCTGTTGGCAACAACCTCCAAAATCAAAACATACAAATCTGATGATTCGCGTTTGGAAAATTTTCAATAATTCCAAAATGAATTGACCAAATGGGTTCAACATATTGCTGATGGACCTTAAATTCTTCTTATTCAGTATGTTATCTGTTTATAGCTGAACCCACTTATCATTATGTAATCACAATAAAATTAAATCATACAAAAGGAGAGAATATATTGAATTTAGCATTTAATGAGCGGAAAATAATTGCCCCTGTGAAATTATACTAATTTATTTGCATTCGGAATAATCAATAAATAATGACACAATAAAGCTGTTATCAACTATGTTTGTTGTTCTAACTAAGCCACTTTTGAAAATTTTCCTTATTTCTTGTTCAGAAATTTTCAAACTAATTTTCTGAAATAACTGGTCACATAAATTGAAAATGCCCACTTTAATTTTTACAAAGATGTCCTCGTTTTGTTTCAGCGCTTTTGTTCATACTCTAAATTATAATTTTTGCAACAAAAATATGGTTGAGTATAAATTTATCGAAGCACTCTTTAATCAGAAAAAAATAATTTTATTTAACTTAAGGGGGTTGTATAGGCAGTCCCTATCTATTGAACTGGAAGTGCTGTCAACTTAATTTCACGATTTCTGATCTCAACGTGGCCTGTTGAGTAATATGAGTTTTAAAATTTGTGAAAAAACAATTTAACTTTTCCAAAAAAATATTGAAATTTTTTCTAAGTGTCTAAAATGAGAAATGTTTTTTGCTCTTGCGCGAGAACTGTAAATAATTTGGCCATAGTTTATAATCCCGTTGCCAGAAACATGATAGTTGCAAATCTCTTGATACTACTGAAAATTTGATACGATGACCTTGACCTCGAAAAATAATTTTGAAACTGTGATCCTGCGAGTTAAGGCCAGAAATTTGAACATCGGGCAATACTATTTTCTTCTAAATTGTCTCAAAAATGATTTGTATAAATGAAAACGAATTCATAAATACAACGAAAAAAATACGACTTTTAGTGCCAAAAATGATCAAAAACGACACTTATCGGTATTTTTGAAGCATTCTCAGAGTGAAAATGAGAAAAACGACAATACTTTTTTTCGTTATAAAAATATACATTCTTTGTGAAAAAGTCAAATTATTTTGAATTAAGAGGAAAAAAATACAACTTTTAAAAAAAATTTGCTCGCGGTCAACTCAATTTACCGGTTGTCGAACATGCTATGAAAAAAATCAGAAGTAGAATGTGTTCCAAAGATTACGAACTACTATTCCTAAGATTTTTATAAGATTGTTATGAAGGAATAAAAAGTTATGAGCCTTTGAAAAAGCCTTTCCAGCCTATACAACCCCCTTAAACTTGCCAAATTGTGAAACCGTCTTATCCACCGAATTTTATTTTATTCATTCATATAATGAAAAAAACTCCCTTCGATGTGTGAAATTTCGGATTTTCGAATTTTTTAAAATTTTTAAGTCTCGATTTTCCCGAAAAAATTGTAAATACACAAATAAAATAAAATAAAGTTAATTCGGTGGATTGGACCGTTTTCTACAATTACTAATTAATAAAGAATAAAACAAATCATTTTTTTTTCTTTTAACTGAAACCTTTTATTGACAATCTACAGTATAAGAAAATAAATTGTACAAATTAACCGCACAACAACAATCAACCGTTTTTAATTGTTTTTTCAAAAGACGATTTATACAGTAAAAATTTAAAGTTTGAAAAAATCAGATTAAACGAAGTGACCTCAAAAGTGTCACCTTCATTTGATAAAACTTTTATTTTAAAATTCCGAATAAGCAAAAAGTTCACTATCAAGAGAAAAATGAAAGAGTGCAAATCTGTCTCTAAGCACCCTCAAGGAAAATAGTATAATACCATTTTTGAAATTTAAGGATTAAGTTTTCTAGCTTCAATCATATTTAACTGTTTTGTTTTTATCATTATTCAATGAAACTTTTTTTTAATACGGAATATTCAATTTGAAAACAGTACAACCTTCTTCAATTGTGTCAATTGTGCCATTTCAGCTTTTCGGAATTATCAAAACTGAAGGTATTATCATACATTTTTTTATAAGTCTCCTAAGAGAATGACAGGATTTATACATAATCTCGGTAATCGAAATGTGTCGTCAATGTGTCAAAATATGCGTAACAAGTGTTTTGTCAAACTGTATTCTGAAGTTGAAGTGTTCTGTCAATTCATATCCAATATATTTTGCATAAATTATTTTGTGCATTCGGATTAAATTTGAAAAATATTCAAANAAATGCGACGGGGTACCAATCAGAATATATTGCGGTTAAAATATGGGTTTTCACGGTCGATTTGATGAATTACTAGAAGAAGCACAAACATATGAGTTTTCGAATATTTGAACACAAACGAAGTTTCATCCTTTTCAAATTATTTAGCAGTAGGTTTAAGCAAAAGATGGGGGGAAAAGGGGGTAGGATCTCGACTGAAAATTTGATAGCGATGCGGTGAAATTTTTTTAGAGGGAATCTACTATTATGCACACAGTAACTAAAGTTTTTTTTTAATTTAGTTTTAAAGTAGTTTCGAAGTGTTTTGAAAATAAATGTTCATAGTTCCGTATGCACAAATAATATTTCTGCTTAAATTGAACTATCTTTTTTAGAGTTAGAGGCAGAAAGTATTTCAAATTATAATTCTTGCTTTGCATTTGAGCAGAAGATGTTTTTCGCATGACCCAACATTACAGATTATAAGGACTTTTGGTAATGTTTCTCAGTAGAAGATCTCAAATACTCACCCCTGAAAGTTGGTCACAAAACATCTTTTATTCAAATATTAATTTGTTTGTCTGAATACAGTGCCAGACTTTTATTACAGAAAAACCACTGTATTCAAGATCAAATTTTAATATTTCATAAAAACATGATCTTTGACCAATTTTTGGTTCAGTATCCGATGCAGGGCAAAAACTGGAAATTTATTAACTGAAAATAAAAATTTAATTATTTATTAAACAAAAACTGTAATCTCTGTCGGGTTTGTTTGTGGTTTTGATTGGTTAGAAATTCCAACTAAAAAGTCCAGCTCGAAAATTTCAACTTGAAATTATTTCATTTCAATTTGGTTTTCGAAATCAAAAATGTATTTAGGAGTTTAAATTTAAAATAATTTTCAAGTAAATCGACATAAACTTCCCTCACAGTTGTTTTTAATGGTAGATATTTGAAGTAATAGGTAAATTTTTATATTGACCTTTCAAAACGAAAAACGGTTATCAGTTAAGACTTAACTGTTAAGTCATTTAGAAGTCTCAAATTGAGACGTACTTATGTAAAATTGTTACAGTAACAACTTAATTTACCAAAGGAGGGGGCGAGGTTGTGTCACTAAATAAGTCGAATTGAACATATTCGTGCAAACTTAAGTGTACCAAAAAATTCTTATTAAACATTTCACATGAGATTTTGTGGCAGAGATTTTAACTATTTTTAGCCTCAGTTTTTTCTAGTGAACTCAAATATTTGTATATATACATAAAACATATGCAGCCTATGATATCTCGCTTCAACTTTTACCCGTTTTCTTAATTCAAACCACATGAAAATCACAAAAATTCCATGTTTTTTCAATTCTATTCGATAAAAATGTTTTTAAATTTTGGAAAAAATAATAACCTCCGATCAGGATCCTGACTCATTTGAGTATTGATATCTCTTCCGAAAATAAAACCACTTTTATGGCTGTATGCCTAGGAAGGTTTCAAAATACAATTTGAATTATTATCACTTTTAGCCCTCGAAATTCGCGCAGGATGTCGTAATTTTTTTTGATTTATGTTACTAAGGCTGTTTCATGCCAGAGCCATCCAAAAATTAATATTGCTAAAGCAAGTGATCCCGAACAAATGCTATTAAACTGATAAAATTTTGAACACGAGTTGGTGCCTAGTTTCGGGCTAAAAACACAAAAAAATGTATGTTACGTTTTATCGCCTCGAAGTCAAGTTTTCGTCGATTAACACATTTTTTGATTTTTAATACTACACATTGTATAAAAAGAAGTTCATCTATTTATGTGCCATTCAAGGTGTTACCATAAGTATGGCAGATTGCAAGGTTCTTCAGTCCACTTTACAATGAAATAATGATTTCATTTTCAAACTAACGTGAAACTTTTTTCATTTTTTGAAAAAAGTGACATATTGTTATACAAATGACCAATATAAAAATAAACGATATCGTTGATATTATATCAACTTTATGGTTGGAGTTAGGACCCGGAAATTGAGAACGTTCAAATGAATGAATTAAACTTGAAAATCGAAATTCTGCTGAAGAATTTCGAAACAAAAAAATATAAGAATAAAAATTGAGGTAAATTTTGCAGAGCTCTATGCTTTTATTGCCATTATTGAGAGCCTTATCTGCCTCGACATCAGGTTATTTTATATAAAAATGAGTTCATTTATAGCCAGTAAGATGTGAGAACATTATCCACAAATATTTTTTTATTCTTAGAAGCTTTATAAATGTTTTTCTATAATTTCAATTGCCTAAATATTTTCGAACAAACCTTAAATTCAAAAATTATTTCTGACCACAGGATGGCTCCTATGAAAGTAATGAATATCTAAATTAGTATGTGTGCGGTGAAAGTCTCACCGTGAGACTATCACCCGAAGGAGCAACAATTTCTGTGGAAAAATCCATCAAAATTAAACGTTTTTATTTAGATTTGTATTCGTCGAAGTTTTTAAAAGAATAAATTGTTCAACCAAATATTAATCTAGTTTTCCACGGTCATTTCGAAAGTTTTTTACCGTTAAAATCCAAAACAAATTCAAAGTTTAAAAATACTTTAATTTTCGTAATCAACGCCAAAAAATTTCACGTAAGAATGATAGAATTTGCACGACTTAAGGGGGTTGTTCATGCTGGAAAGGCTTTCGAAAGCTCATAATTTTCATTTCTTCATAACAATCTTATAAAAATCTTAGGAATAGTTTAAAGCGGTGGACTTGAACAAAGGAAGCTGTACAATGAACGTTTTTTTTACTGGACAACTGAATGATCACAGAAATGCCAACGAAGATTTAAAAAAAAAACAGAATATAATGTTTTACTGTATACCCTCATATTAATGCGCAACAACAACTTTGAGATAGGCTTCTCTGCTCACTGGTGGATATGTTTAAAAACCAATGTATAACCTAGTGTCGGTAATAAGCCTTGACAAGTACAGGGTTATCTTGGCTAACTGGTAAATGGTTTAATTTCAGAATTTGGAAACCCAGTCTACCAGACAATTACTCACGTTAAGTAAATGGCTGATTTAGCCCGCTTCTTCAATGTAACAACAGTCATCAAATAAATGCAAACTCAACACAAAACAAAAGTAGTTCGTAATCTCTGAACACATTTTGACTTCTTGAGTTTTTTCATAGCATGTTCGACAACCGGTAAAATTGACCAGGTAAACAGACCATAAATTTGTTGATGTCGTTTCCAGCAAACCAAGGAAGAATTTTTGGTGGCATTTTTAATTGTCTAATCTTCTCACTTTCATATTCAAAAATTTTCGATTTCGCGCATTTTTTGTCGATTCACAGCCAAATCGAAAATCTTGCAACATCTTGCTCACCACCCTTTGGGCTTGTGACATTCCGAAAAATGACGTTGTTTTGAAAATAAGGCGAAAAAGAAATAGGACTTTCCAAAAAAAATTGCTCGCGGTTAACTCAATTTACCGGTTTTGGTCGAACATGCTATGAAAAAAGTCCATAGTAAAATGTGTTTCAGAAATTACGAATTACTATTCCTGAGTTTTTTATAAGATTGTTATGAAGAAATAAAAAGTTATGAGCCTTCGAAAAAGCCGTTCCAGCATGCCAACCCCCTTAAGACAGCATAATTTGAGTATATTTTTTGACAATAAAGATGAATCTTCTCTTTACAAAAGAATAAGTGACTATGTATCTATCAGGCTTAAAGTATGATTTGAACAGTAATCTGGAGTTTGACTGTATCGATTTTCATGATTCTATTTGAAACTTATAAAACC
This sequence comes from Oikopleura vanhoeffeni, assembly GCA_004367855.1. Taxonomy (NCBI): domain Eukaryota; kingdom Metazoa; phylum Chordata; class Appendicularia; order Copelata; family Oikopleuridae; genus Oikopleura; species Oikopleura vanhoeffeni. The sequence continues at coordinate 18,542 of SCLH01000900.1, forward strand.
TTACATCTCAAATCCACAAAATAATCAATGTCAAAAAATTATATGATCTACTTTTCAAAAGTTCAATTCAATACCCCCAAAAAGTCTCAAGTAGAGCTGGTTAATTGTTAATCGCTAAATTCCGAAAACGACCAAAAAATATCCGGATGCAACAAAAAAATTAAACAAAAAAGATGAAGAAAAAAATGTCTAAAAATCATCAAAACGGGAGTGGCGGCCGAGAACTAAAAATAGGGCGTTAAGGCGGTGCAAGGGAGAATATGGCTTAAAAAATGCAAAATTGAGTTTATTACCCCATTTTTGAATCAGGACAGAGACTGAGGAAAATTGCAGTTTATTATATCAACAGAAATTAAAAAAACTGTCAAATCATTATGTTCACCAAAAAGGAAATGGCCGACCTACCCTTATTTTTTAACTGGTTTAATTAACCCGATAAAGAATAGATAGCTGTTATTTGGAGGTAGTTCAAAAAAGAAAAAAAAGTAGATTTTGCTCAGTCAAAACACAGAGAAAAATAAATTTAATCTTAATTTTAATGAGCCCTTATTCGAAACAGTATACTGAAAGAGTTTCGCGAAAAGTATAAAAAACCCACAACGAATTTAGGGCCAAAATGCAAAAACGGGACTTGCGAGTAGATTTAATTTTAGAAGTTCAGCCAAATAAGCAGCCGGTATTTATACAACGAGAACAGTCAGATTCAAGACCATTATATCAAGGAAATGGATTATCGAAATTTGTTTTTAATTTTTCTAAACCAAAAACTTTTTATTTAATACTATTGATATCCCCTTTTCACACTCGCCGCAATATACCGGTCCTACTTCGAAAAACACACTACGTTCACTATACAGGACCGTGATATTCTAGATAGTTTGAATGAGGGATATTTTTCACTTTTTATACATTTTTTTATAAAATAATTTCTATTTATTTTTTTTGGTATGTAGAATGTTTTTTCCTTTTTAATTTTTTTGTTGAAATTTCTGTAGTTTTCAAAATAAATAAGATAAATTACGAAGAACATTAAAAATGCTCCAAGTTCAATTACATAAGTTGATAAATCATTTTTATTTCCCGTCATACTAAAGGTTTTTGAATGCGTTACGCATTATGCGTATAAATTTCAAATATAATTTGTCACAGATTTATGAGATAATTGAGAGAAATCAAATACACAGATTTGTCCGCTAAGAGTTTTTTTTATCAGATACACACATTAAAATAACACAAAATCGCCAATTTGATATAGAAAAATTTGATACAAATAATTAAATATTATTTAAATATATTTAATTGCAGAATCTGGAGAAAAATGGATTCTCACCCGATTCTTCTTTATTTATTAATAGATATATTTTTCTCAATTCGATGTCTTTATGTTACTCAACATAAAAATTTGATTTGATAAATCTGGACGTTTAAATAGGGGACATTTATCACATGGAGATTCGTTTAACAAGTAAATAATTGACCCAAAATTCACCATGAACCCGGATTAGGGCATTCAAGAAGAATTGTACTTTACGCTGCAGATCGTGTGCTGGATCGTGTTTAAATATTAAAATATTAATTTTTTGATCTCCGGCAGATTAGATGCCGTAGATTTTTGTCTACGCATTTCTAGGAAAGTTGAATTCGTCTGTATCCGTCGACGTGTAGACTTTCTGGTCAGACAATTACATGAATTGTATGAGCTTAATAACTGAACACTTGAATTAACTAAGAGTCATAAAGCGTAGGCTTAAATAAATTTCCGAATTTAAAAATTATTTTCGAAAAACATTTATGTCAATTTTTATTTTGAAATTTCATTATTTTTTGAAATAATACTAGGCTATTGAAAATCGCGTAAAAGTTATTATTATGAAACCGTTTAAATTTTTTCGGAAACCGGTAGTTTGACCAGTGAAATTATATTCTACAGGTTTTCGACCAAATAACATATCTATCATGCCATTTAAAAAAAAGGGGACGGAATAAAATTTGATATCAAACTTTTCCTTATCATGCATTTATTTTTTTCCAATCTTCAGCCGCCAAATCGTATTGTTTTCCTGAACGTTTTTCAGAAACGAAATTCAATCAGTCAAAAAAATTCGAGCAAACTTCAGGCTGTACGGATCTGCTAAAATAATTCGGTAATTTTGACACTTTTAGTAATTAAATTATTCAGCTTTTTATTGGTCAGATAAAGAAGTCACTCAAATACACTTTAAATAATTATAATGATTAATTCAAACTGTATGATTATTTTGAACAAAGTTTGAAAAAAATTTGGATTATACGCAAAAATATCTTAAGCTAAAATATGCAAAATGACCGGTTTCGATAATCTATTACAGGAAATATTTACGACACAGAATTTAACGACACAAGTTTCAATTCAGGTATGTTAGGAATATCCTTTTCCCAACCAAAGTCCATCTTTAAAATGCTTAGTATCTCTAAAGCGCGTGTTTGAATCCCACTCATGATTGTTTTGAGTATTGTTCTAGGCAAAGGTGCTTACTATTGGGACCACCAAAGTTTATCAGTGTGTAATCACTTACGCAATCACTAATACAACAGTAGTGAGATTCGAACACGCGCTATCGAGATAGTAAGCATTTTTAAGATGGACTTCGGTTGAGAAAAGGATATGATAAGTGGTCTGGGTATATTTTTCAGATAAAAAATCGATGTTTCTTCGCATTTGAAAATTTTCATTCAACGATTTTATGGAAATTATCCTCGAAAGTTCAGATTTTTCATTCAGTACCCTTTTTTTAAAGAAGAATAAACCACGTTTTTTATGTTGTTTCAGTTTTACCATAAGTTTAAATACACAATATATTTTTTCAACTTGCGAAATGAAAATTTTTGTTAATGATATGCCCGCCTATGTAAGATGTTGACTAACTCGATTTTATAATTTTACCCTCACAATCGATGATAGCTTAGTCTTCGAAATAAAATCACTCTAAGTAACATTTTTCATCGGCGGGAATTTCCGTTACCATAAAAATGGCAGTGACAGCTAAGGTAAATGTCAAATAGGCATCTCTCAAACATTTGGACCAATCAGAGCCGATAATGGTTTGAGAAGAACCAACGAGACACTAGTATTTGTGAATAAAATAACCAATCAGCGAGCGTTATTCCATAAAATCAGGAAATAGCTTTGAAAGAAAACCCATGATTTCAAGACTCCCCGGTAATTTTCGGTTCCCTTGGACTCAATATAAAAATGTACACGATTTCGTTTTTTTGTCTGGGTTTTGACTAGGTTATGCAAAAATCCGACTCTCATTGTCATTAAAAATGGCTGAAAACCAATTTTCAAATTTTGTGGATTCTAATTTGAAAGTTACCTTAGCACATAAATTATGTGACATAATGTGCTGCACATTATTTGTTGTTCAGTCAAAAGTTATCTTTTTGGTGCACTAACAGTATAAAAAGTTATCCAACATCAAGTAAAAACAAATTAAAAATCGAATGTCGTCATCAGACAAACCTTCGTCTTGAAATATATCTTGATTTTCTCGAAGATCAAGTCTGACCAAAATCTAAGGCTAATTTTGAGCATCTCCATTCATTTTAAAAGGCATCCAAACTTTGAAGAAATTGATTTTGTCATTTCGTATTCTTAGAAAATTAATAACGTTCGTGTGGAATTGATGCAATTTTGAGTCAAAAACTATATCACCTTATTTTGGTAGTGAATATTCAAGCGATTACCAGACTGATTACAGAATGTATCTTTAATAAAATGCAAAAATGGGTTTCTCAGAAAAAAACGCATTTGTCATCTGATGGTTCTAATATGCCGTTTTAAATTTTTTATTTTATGAAATTACCATTTCAGAGTATAAAATATTTTTCAGCTGGAATTCGCAAAAACATAATTTTTGTCTTATGTCTTGTTCTGATTAAGGGGGTACTCAACGGTTTCTTGTATTTTGAATCGGGTCTCAAAATTAAACAAAACAAGTTATAAACATTTTAAAGAGGCGAATTTGAAGATCTGACTCTCTGCTTTTAATTGAAGGTAAAAATTTTGCATTATAAGCACCACAGCACCAAGTGGGAGTAGAGTTCTAGAACTCTGATTTTATCTTAAATGTTTTTTTTCTCAATAACGGCGGATTGAAATTTTATGAATTTTTGTCAGAATAACAGTCTGTACTTCATTTATGACACCCCGATTTTTTTTTGGAAAATTTCGATCGGACATATTCTATAATCAGAAAAAACCGTAATTTTTTGAGGTTTTCAAATTTGGAGCTTGATTTTCTCAAAAACAGTTCGACACAATTTTTTTTAAATTTGATATGAGTTTGAGAAATTTAACTTCTTACTTTTCCATATTTTTGTTTTATGGATCTATGCACAGAATTCTGAAAAATTGCGATTTCGTGAAACCGGAAGTTGATTTTAAGATTTCTAGAAAAGTTAAGTTGTTCAGATTCAATTAAAAATACCACCAAGTGAAAGCTGATGATTAACTGAAAAAATTTTTGCTTACATGATATCGAAATTTCTGTCCGATATATTCTAGAATCATAAAAACGCCAAAATTTCAAATTGAACCTTAAATTTTTAGAAACTGGTTCGACAAACTTTTTTCAATTTGAGTATAAGTAAGAGTGATATGTCGTCTTACTTTCTCATAAGGTTTTTTTGAGTTCTATGCACGGAATAATAGAAAACTGCATTTTAGGTCAGCCGGAAGTCGATTTTCGGAGTTTCTAGATAATAATTACATTCGATTTCACCGAAAGTAACCTCAAATTAAAGCTAGTGCAAAATTAAACTAAAAATGTGCTAATCACCTTTACATTTTCTTAGCATTTTTCATTTAAATCGAGATTTATGTATTTTGTCCCAAAAAAATACTTAGAAAAAATTTGAAAAACCTCGAAAATTTTGAGAAAATTCTCAATATTTTTTTTTCTGGTATGACCGGAAATGCAGTTTGTGGCGTTCCTGAGGCCATTTGGTGCATGTCCCTAGCCTGAAATAAAAAACTGTTGAGGTAAGTGTCTCTGGGGGTAGTGTCGGTGAAAAAGTTTTTTTGACAGTGAGTACTACACTAAATCGACGAAAAAAAATGATTGGTGATGATTTCGCGACTTTTCATAAACAGGTTTTCTCACCAGAAGGCGCCAAACTTGAAACTTAAGGTTACATTTTTCTTGTTAAGTTCTCATTAGATGAAGTTTTTTTTTGCGATAACTTAAGCTTATCAAACTAAGCTTGATTAAACTTTGGTTTAGTTTTTTGAAAAAACTTGGAAATTACAAAAGAAGATAACCTCCAAAAATGTGAATTTTTGTCCACTTAGGTACATTTTCTCAGAAAACTGCTCATCAGAATAAATTAATGTTTTGGAGGTTTTATTCCTTATACAATTTTGGAGCAAAACTACGGACTATTTTTTTCATTCTTGTGATCTAAAAAGAAATATAAGCATAATTATAATGCCAGAGAATTTTTAACCGATATTTGTGTACTAGACAAAGAAGAAAAATATAAACTATCGGTTAATTTGGTGCAATATATTATAAGAATTAAGTCAGTTTTATTTTTGAGAGAAAATAATGGCTGGTTAGACAGTGAGAGTGATTTTTCAAAAAATGTGTTAAATTCTAGAGATGGCGCTAGCACGAAAACCGCGCACCGCAGAGATGCGAAAGCAGCACCAATCGTTTTTTCTTTGCCGACTTAGTATAGATCTCTCTCTTTTAGAAAAACTTTTTCACATACACTACCCCCTTAACCAGAATCGTACAATAAAATTAAAATTCGCGGATAATTTCCAATAAACAATTATCATTAAAAACAATGAATTTATATTTTATTTTCGATTTTCAATGGTGAAAAAATGGCAAAACTTGATGATAAACATACTTCAAAATACTTTATATTCACAGTATATTCCCTTATCACACTTTGTTCCAATCCTGGCTCTACAACTTAAAAACACACTACTGGAACAAAAGTTTGATTAGGAGATATATCCCCTGTTAACACTTTTGTGAATATCCCGGCCCTGCTATTTAAAAACACACTACGTTTCCTCATCAGGGCCGGGATATTCACAAAAGTGTGAATAGGGAATATATTCACAATACGCATTAAAAAACCACACTGAAAACAAATCGAAAATGAGTGATTTTGATTTGTTCAGATTACAACCAATCATGATCCGCCCAGGATGTCACTATCAACAAATAAAAAAGTTTGAGATATGCAATAGTTTTTTAAAATGCTGTTTTTGGATTTTTCATATCTGTTAACAGCCTATCTCATAATGAAGATGATGTCGTTTTTTATAGTAAAAATGACATATTTTTAACTTATTATTAAATAAATCTTAGAAATAAGTTAGTTGAAAGGTTTTATTTTAGACATCCATTTATCGGATTCGGAATCATCAAGTTCACGAGGAGAAGGCAGCGATTCCGATGGGAGATTCAAAAAGTCAGATTCGATTTTTTCATTACATGGCGACAGAGCAAAGGTAACGCTGACATTTAATTTAAATGCAACAAAAAGCTTAACATTTTTAACGATTTATTTTTGATATATTTGTCAATATTTAAAGTATGCTCTCGTTATTGTTGAAAATGAGAACAACTGAGTTCACATTTTGGTCAACATTTTTTCGTTGACCTTTCTTCTCTAAAAAATTGCGTCATTTATACAAAAACTGATTAACGCCTAGAAACAAAATTTCAAGAAATCGGCGATATTAGTTTTTTTGGCTATATGGGTACAGAAATGATCTAACCTGATTATCGTGAAATCGCGCGGCTTTTCAGCGATATTGGCAAATTTGGTCCATCTTAAAAATGCTTACTTTCTCTATAGCGCGTGTTCGAATCCCACTAATGTTGTCTAGGTGATTGTCTTGATTATGATTATAGGCAAAGGTGCTTTATATTAGGACCGCCAAAGTTGATCGGTGCGTAATCACTTAAGCAATCACTAAGACAAAATTTTTTTTCGATAAATGTAAAACTTTATTTTAAGATTTTTGAACAAATAAGGTTAACATAAACAGAATTTGAAATCACGCTGTAGTCACCATTTATGAAAAACCGAGGTGTTGAGCAGGCTTCGATTGACGATTTATGAATGTAAACTTTGTAACTACTTTACATAAAACCATCTGACAAAGTTTTTTGTTTAAAATTCGCACAAACTGTTCGAAGGTATTCACTGTATTTCCGCGCTAATTTATCGATTACTAGCTGGGTTTAGGTGAAATACTTCGCTACAAGAGAGCACTTTGAGACAAAAATGATATAATGACCACAAAATTTCATGTTGTTCTTTAGAAATTGTGTAACTAATTCATAGTCTCCCCGCTCGTACCTCAGCAGGGTAATATACGTGAGAAAATTTTAAACAATGTAAATAAGTAGTATTATAAGTGCTTTCACCGTAAAATTTATTGCAGGCCACACTGGGTGTCTGATATTGCCAAATTTGTATTGAATTTTCTTGATAAAAATAATCGCTCTGAACATAAAAAGTATTTGTGTATAATTGTGGTTCAAAAGCGCCAAAAGTTGGATTTGAGCACAATATAGAGATAGTTAGCACTTTTAAGACGGACTTGGGTAGGGAAAAGGATATGGAACACATAATGTGTTACACATCCCTGTACAGTATACTTTTAAAATTTTTATCAAATAATTATGAAAACATCATTTTTTTGAAAATTGTCAGAATTTAGAAAAGTTTATGATTCACATTTTTGAGAGAACTTCTATGAAACAAAATTTATATCGTTGCTCATTTAGTAACAGTTACTACTTCACCAGCTGAAAATTATAAATTAAACATGCTGACTGTGAAACAGCAGAAATTCTGAATTAATAAACTCAAGCTTTTTTAAGTTTATTTTAATTTATGAGTTTTTGCTTCCGTTTTTGATTTTATGTTTTGACAAAAAGTTCAACTTGAAGAATCTTCAGTGAAGGTACTTAGGAAATCGCAACTTTTGGCAGACCACTTCCAACTTCAACCAAATGCACTTGACCTGATCCCGCACCGCATTTCCAATGAGGCGGTTTTGGAATTGAGATATGCGTGCAAACGAGAATGTGGAATATTTTTTTTCGCCGTTGAGTTTTTCTCCTCTCATTTTCAAATAATTTTTGTCTTTTATGTGAATTCTCAATGAGGACTTCTCATAACCATAACTTATTGATTAATAATCCATGATTATGGTTAATAATTTTTAACGAAATGATTTTCTCCAAACCCTCAATGAGTCATTATAACCTCAACGAAGCAAGTTTAATAATCAATGGTAATTCATGGGTAATCGGGAGAGGGTTAAAATTTTGCTGTTGTAATAGTCCTTCAGAAGGACTCCTTTTTCAAAAAGAATAGACTTTAACTAAAAAACAAACATACTGAAAGTATTATTTTTAATTCAATTCTGATTCATATGATGTTTGAAGATACCTTTATTGGAAATTGTTATTGAAAATAAACAAAACTGAGTTTGAAAGTAGTTGAACATTTGAACATATTATTTTCAAAATTATAATTTTTTTCTGTTTATTTTCTTCGTAGATTCCTCAATAGCAGGGATCGGCACATTCGATATTTTTTGGATCGGTAGACTCTACAAAAAAGTTGGATCGGATCGGTAGCCCAATTCAATTGTGTCGAACCCTGCTCAAAAAGTCATTTATCAAATAAATAGAAAATATTTTGCTGTGAGGTCAATTTTTTTGAAAAACATGCAGGTTGAGTTTTCATTTTTATAGGGCTTTGACCAGACCAAAAAATAGAAGGAAATTCTTTTTCCTTTGCTATTTTCGATCAGACTCTAGACTCAGTACAGCAAAAGCAAATAGGTTATTATAAGAAATTGGAAACTCAACCAGTACTTTTTTTTGCTATTCGACTCCGTTCTCGTCCAATTTATTTTTATAAAAACTCACACCAAAATGAAAAACGTTGGTTTTAAGATATTCCCTGCAATCCACTGTATGTCACATTTTTGCTCATATTCTCGGGTTTTTTCAGAAATATGATTGACACCGCTGATTGGTCAATTTATCAATAAGCATGTTAATCTGTACAAAACCTACTTGTTTGTGAATTTAAACGTTTTGATTGGTTCCAGCACATGTGACATGCAGTACAAATTTCATTGAATTGTGAAAGTTTACAAATCGCTATTATGAAACAGCGCTCAAATCATCAACCTTTTTTGGGATATCTTAAACCCGGATTTCGATTTGCATTTAAATGTTTTTTACTTGTTTCGATATTATAATTTGTTTGACAGATCAAAGTATGGATTTATTTTTAAGGCCGATTGATATATCGAGCATTTTGAGCAAGAAATTAAGACAGACTAACAGAGATAATATTCAAAATATCATGTCCATATTGCATTAAAACTGCATTACAATATGACAAAAAAAAAACAATAAACTGTCTGTTGATATGTCAGGAAACCATTAACAATTCTCGCCTGAAGTTTAAGTTTTACCAGGATCAGAAACATAAAATTCACAGGAATAGTAAATATACTCACAAAAAGTACTTTTCTTGACAAATATATAACTGATCCAGCTTGAACTTGAAATTCAGTCAAGAATTTTAAATGTGAAATGATGAATGTCAGAAACTGTTTAAAACATAGTAGGTGCTGAAACCGGTCAAGTAACAAAAAAGTAGATTCGAAGATTACAAATCATATAAAATATTTACAAATATTTTGAATACTACTTATTACAAAGAATGACAGTTTGAATATGAAAGTAAAATTCAATACAAATATCATCAAGGTAAAATTAAGCTTATTTTAAAAATTTTTGCCATATTCACTGTTTTTCAAGGATCCACCGCGCGCCACTATTTCAATGAAAGGTGATGTGGTTATCTCAAAGAAATAATACAAATAGTATGATTTTAATGAAGATATATGTGTTGATATGTCAGGATACCATTTACAATTCTTGACGAGAATTTCTCGCCTAAAGTTTGAGTTTCACCGGGATCAGAAATATAAAATTGACAGAAATAGTAAATTTACTCACAAACAGTATGTACTTTTCCTGACGAATATATTTTTGTGGTCCAGCTTAAACTTGATATTTAGTCAAGAATTGTTAATGTGACAAACAGAATGTCAGATACTGGTCAAAACACAGTATGTGCTGGAACCGGTCAGATGAAAAAAAAGCAGACTACAATATGTATGTTGCAATTATTCCGAATATCACTTACTACAAAGAATTTTTATAATAAAGTAGAATTAGATTTTATCAAGGTAAAATAAAGCTGATTGTGCGATTTTCAAATTTTTTGTGTTGATCACTGTTTAACGAAGATCCCACAGCGCGCCGCTTATACAATAAAAGGTTATGTGGTAATCTCACAGAAATAATAAAAATTATAGCGAATGATTATAATGAAGTTACAAGTCAACTTTATATGTTGAACGTAAAAAAAAATTCTCAAATACAAATTATTGTTCCACATGGTTGAACTTTTTTGAAAAAAAAATATCTCGATAAAAATTGGCTTGTTCAATATATAACACTCCAAAAAAAGCATATAACAGCTTTTAATGACATGCTCACTAATTTGATGCTTGAAAAATTATACGAAAGAACACTTCACGATTTTTTAGAGTAAGCTAGGCCCGACATAATTTTTTATTGCCAAGGGTAGGTGATTTTTTGAAATGTTCTAGGAAATCATCAATAAAAATGTTTCATTGTCACCAGGAAAGTGTTTGAAAACGCAAACCGTTTCTGAATTTGTCTATTTTTTGGTAGGCTCCCAGTCGTCCGCGTCCAAATATACTCTATAAAACGGTGTGGTAGGGTTAGGGGAGTGGTAGTGTGGTAGAGCTAGCACTGCGATATTTTTAAATAATGTATAAGGAGTTTTATATTTGAGATGTTAAATTGAATTATCACTTATATCATAAATTAAACTAAATAAATAAAAAGGTCAACTCGATAGAACGCAGAATTATTTAATTTTTTTTGAAAAGTCATAGTTGGCAAAATTGAACAAAATTTAACAATTATACAATAGTACATATTGAATTATTCCAAACAGGTGGTCATAAACCCCATTTTCAATATCACAAAAAATACCAGATGTATAGGTGAGAACTTCTTAGAAACAAATTTAAAAAAATCAGCTCAGAGGAAAGACGCGGTTTTTAATGACTTTCAACTTGATTGACCGCGGGCCGACAAAAAATTCAAGCATAAATTCAAATTAAATAAAAGGCAAAAATATTTCGAAAAATGCGGATTTTTCGAAAACGCGACATAATTTTTTTCCAAGAATTTTCTGAGCACAGAAACTAGAATGCTTCAAAAATGAATCAAATCTGAGTCGATTAATTTTTGCCGTTCTTACTTTATTGTGAAATTAATTTCATATTAAAAATTAAGATATCGGCGTGGGATGCTGGCTGGAACGTGACGAATGCAATTCAAGGAATGTTTGTCCTGTCATTACCGTTTGCTGTAAAACATGGAGGTTATATGGGCTTGATACTTATTATAGGAACCGCAGTAATATGTAATTACACAGGATTAATTTTGGTTGATTGTTTGTACGAAAAAGATGTTAACAGAAGAAAAGTTCGAGTGCGGAATAGGTATGATTTTATAAAAACAATTTTTCAGTAGCAAGAAAAATTAATTTTTAATGAAAGAAAATTTTAGTAGAGTTTTAATTGAGAGCCTTCGGAGTATATTCAAACATATGATGGTAAAACAAATATTCTTTACTGAAATGAATTAATAATGTTAAGATATTCTCGTTAATTTTAAAATGGAGATATTCTTAACATACTGGGATAATTGAGGATAATTCAAGCCCCTTTTTATTGAAACACTTCTTCACTGAAATTTTTTATAAATCTAGCGCGGTTGATTTTTGGCTGATTTATACAAAATGACGTATTTAAAAAACGTCTTTTTCGATTTCGTTTCAAAATGCGCAAATGAAGATTCCTTACCAGCGGTCGGAACATTCGAAATTTGTCTTGTATCGGATCGTTGGACCCACCAAAAAAAACGGTTTTTCATGAAAAGTGGCCTTGTCGAAAAAATTGGATAGGAACGATAGCCTTCTCGAAAAAAATGGTTCGAATCAAATTGGTTTTTCGGCACCGATCCAATCAAATTGTGCCGACCCCTGTTCCTGACTATCAAATTTGATTAAAGTCGATTTCCGACAGAACAGAAGATCAAATTTCTCCAAAATAGAAAAATTTAAAAAAAAAATCATAAATTTTTTGTGATAGATTTAAAAGTACTTTATTTTTTATATTTCCAACGCTGTTCTGAATTTTCGGAGGTTAAAATCTCTACCACTCTACTTGAGCATAAATTTGTCTCCCACATTTTCTAATTATAATGGTTTGTTCAAATTCTGTATATTTCGTTTTAACCAAGGACTGAGTAATTTATTCATGTAATTTGCTTATGTGTCACTTTCAAGGGGAATTAGATTGAATAAATAGTCGATTTGAAATACTTGAGATCTCTTCAGTTTAATTTAATTTATTGATAATTTTCTCAAATTAATTTGAAAACAAATTTTACCGGAATGCTGAGTCAGCTTTTAACCGCATTGATCGTCATGACCAGGAAATTCTCCATTAAAAAATAAAGTGCTAATTAACTTATGAATAGATCTAGAATTCATTCTCATTACCCTTGATCAGCATTAACTTTCGGTAGAATTTTTGATCAGTCACAGTTGTCAAGCACTTTCAACGTGCTTGATAATGTTTTTGAATCATCCATGTTCAGGGCTTAATCTGAAAATATATATTACGGTATTTGCTGAGGCTTATATGCCACTTATAGCTAACATTTTTATATAATTCGGCAGTTGAAAACGACTCATCCGATTGATTTCTAGATAGCTCAAACTAATATATTTGGAGAAAAATACAATGTAAATATAATCAAAATAGTTGGAATCATACCATTGTTTTTCAATTTTTTCAAAAAAAAAAAGAATAAATTTAATAATTTTTTTTTTTTTTTAAGCAATTTCATAAATTTCGGAAAAAATCAAAAAATTGTCCGATTCGGACCATTTTCATTTTGTTTTTCATTAACTAGATATTTGTGGTCAGTTTTAGCTATCTAAAAACTTAAGGGGGTTGTATAGGCAGTCCATATCTATTGAACTGGAAGTGCGGTCAACTAAATTTTACGATTTCTGATCTCAACGTGGCCTGTTTAGTTAGATAAATTTAAAAAAAAATATATAATACCGTAAAATTTTTCGAATTGTCTAAAATGAGAAATGTTTTTCGCTCTTGCGCGAGAACGGTAAATAATTTGGCCAGAGTTTACAATTCCGTTTCCAGAAACATGATAGTTGCGAATCTTGTGATACTACTGAAAGTTTGATACGATGACCTTGACCTCAAAAAATAATTTTCAAACTGTAATCCTGGGAGTTAAGGCCAGAAATTTGAACATCGGGCAATATCATTTTTTTTTAAATTGTCTCAAAAATGTTCTGTATGTATGAAAATGAATTCATAAATACAACGAAAAAAAAATACGACTTTTAGTGCCAAAAATGACCAAAAACGGCACTTATCGGTATTTTTGAAGCATTTTCAGACTAAAAATGAGAAAAACGACAATATTATTTTTTTCTATAAAATATACATTCTCTGTGAAAAATCAAGTTGTTTTGAAATAAGACGAAAAAAATACGACTTTTACAAATTTTTTTTGCTCGTGGTCAACTCAAATTTACCGGTTGGTCGAACATCTATGATAAAAATTTGAAATAAAATGTGTTCCAGAGATTAGGAACTTTTTTTCCTGAAGTTTTTATTTAGATTGCCATGAAGGAATAAAAGATATGAAAAAATTGAAATACAGATTCATTCGAAAATATTTTGTTCCAAAAGCAATTTAGCGAATTCGAGCCTATAGTTTCGCAACATTAAGCTCGATTCGTTCAGAATTTTTAGGTAGCTCGATTTGCTAAATTTCTTTTGGAACAAAATATTTTCGATGAATCTGTATTTCAATTTTTTTTTCTCACTCTTGATAATGGTATAAACCGAAACGTTGAATTAAAAACAATTTCTGAATTGAAACTTATATATTCTGACTCAGAACTTTTGACAATTTATGACAAATTATATTCAAAATCAAATACAAAATCACTGATGAAGAAATTGAAAATTTAATGAGAATTACTCGAAAAGACTATTCCAACTCCCAATCGGCGCTGCTGTGTGTTTGAACACAAAGACAGAATGCTTCAAGTAATGTCCAAGCTTGATAAACTGCTAGCTGATTGTAAAGGCTTCAAAGGCTCCCCTTAATCGGATGAGTCGTTTTCAAAAGGCCGATTTATATCAAAGGTTGGTTAAAAAGTGGCATGAAACCCAGCAAGTACCGCAATAGATATACTAACTTTGATGACTGTCATCTTTAAGCTTGAAACATATTCAAAAGTGTCTGTTTGACTTTTTGTGATTGAATTGTTATCACTTTCTGATCCACGTTTCATCACTCAATAAAAATTATGAACACAATGGTCGCTAGAGAACTAAATATTATTTTAAAGTAAAAATAAAAAAAAATATGTTACAATCAGCATAGCAGTTTATCAAGCTTGGACATTACTTGAAGCATTTCTGTCTTTGTGTTTCAAACACACAAGCAGCGCCGATTGGGAGTTGGAATAGTCTTTTCGAGAAATTCTCATTAATTTTCAATTTCTTCATCAGTGATTTTTGTATTTGATTTGAATATAATTGTCATAAATGTCAAAAGTTCTGAGTCAGAAATATATAAGTTTTCAATTCAGAAATGTTTTTTATTCAACGTTTCGGTTTAATACCACTATCAAGAGTGAGAAAAAAATTGGAAATACAGATTTCATCGAAATATTTTGTTCCAAAAGAAATTTAGCAAATCGAGCTACCTAAAATTCTGAACGAATCGAGCTTTAATGTTGCGAAACTATAGGCTCGATTCGCTAAATTGCTTTTGGAACAAAATATTTTCGATGAATCTGTATTTCAATTTTTTCTCTCACTCTTGATAATGAAATAAAACCGAAACGTTTGAAAAAAAAACAATTTTTAATTGAAACTTATATATATATCCCTTATTCACACTTTTGTAGATAATCCCGGCCCTGATTAGGAAACGTAATGTTGTATTTAAGTAAAGGCCGGGTAAATGCGGTAAAGGCCTATTATTAGTAGGGCCGGATATTTACAAAAGTGTGAATATTGGATATATATCTCGAAACAACCCTACAATGAGTCAAAATGACACGATCACCGTATCCGATGATAAAAAGTGACCCATAATTTATGGCCATAACTTATGGGCCATAACAAGTCACTTTCAAAAAGTAACCTGTCGAAAGTAACTATGCGAAAAATAACTTGTGAATGAATCAGTAGACTCGCCAAAAATATTAAATCAGAATCGGTTTCTTACTATATTATTCGGCTTTTGAAAACGACTCATCAAACTGAGCACAAATTATGTATTGATATAAAATATGATTAAATTGATTTGAATCGTCCATTTTCTTTTTTTTAAAGATTACTGAAATTGTTTGATTATCAGTTTTTGTTAAAAGATTAGGAAATAATGGATTCGGAAAATTGTTTTTTTCAGTTATTTTTTGCGTTTAAAATTTGTGCTCAGTTTGAGCTATCTGAAAAAATCAAATCGGATAAGTTGTTTTCAAAAAAGCCGAATATCTATAAATATTGGCTGAAATGGGCATAACGCCCAAGCAAGTATCGATAGATATACTTATTACAATACTAAAATCAAATTTTTAACTTATTGAAGATATATATGAGTTTCGCTTTTTTTCGAGACTTTTTTTCTTTGTATATTTTATCGATATTAATTTGTTTAGTGGCCAAAAATCTTTGTCTTGTAGAATTTCTTTCAAATTGAAAAATCATATAATCAACAGATGGTGATACCGGGTGAGCTTTGTTTCAAGCCTAGATAGAATTTGTGACATAACCAAAATATTTTTCACAACAATTGTGTATGAAATAGTGTATGGACAAATAGTGTATAAACTTTGAAATAAAATATTTTTTGAAAAAAAATACGAAAATTTTTTCGAGCACGATTTAACCCGTTCCGATTAGTTGTTACCGACTCTTGAATTTGACATCTGAAGTCCGTTGAACGACATAAGCTAAATTATTTTTGTTGAACTTAACTTATAAATCATTTTACGCGGTTCAATTTTCAATTAATGGGGTGGGGTNAGGGCCGGGATATTAACAAAAGTGTGAATAAGGGATATATTTTTGACTCAGAACTTTTGACATTTATGACAATTATATTCAAAATCAAATTACAAAATCACTGATGAAGAAATTGAAAATTTAATGAGAATTACTCGAAAAGACTATTCCAACTCCCAATCGGCGCTGCTGTGTGTTTGAAACACAAAGACAGAAATGCTTCAAGTAATGTCCAAGCTTGATAAACTGCTATGCTGATTGGTAACATATTTTTTAATTGCGGTACTTGCTGGGGTTTCATGCCACTTTTTAACCCAACCTTTTAATATAAATCGGCTTTTGAAAACGACTCATCCGATAAAGGGGGAGCCTTTGAAAACGCCTTTCCAGCCTATACAACCCCCTTAATCGGATGAGTCGTTTTCAAAAGCCGATTTATATTAAAAAGTTGGGTTAAAAAGTGGCATGAAAACCCAAGCAAGTACCGCAATAGATATACTTAACTTTGATGACTGTCATCTTTAAGCTTGAAACATATTCAAAAAGTCTGTTTGACTTTTTGTGATTGAATTGTTATCACTTTCTGATCCACGTTTCATCACTCAATAATAAATTATGAACACATTGGTCGCTAGAGAACTTAAATATTATTTTAAAGTAAAAATTAAAAAAAAATATGTTACCAATCAGCATAGCAGTTTATCAAGCTTGGACATTACTTGAAGCATTTTTATCTTTGTGTTTCAAACACACAGCAGCGCCGATTGGGAGTTGGAATAGTCTTTTCGAGAAATTTTCATTAAATTTTCAATTTCTTCATCAGTGATTTTGTAATTTGATTTTGAATATAATTGTCATAAATGTCAAAAGTTCTGAGTCAGAAATATATAAGTTTTCAATTCAGAAATTGTTTTTTATTCAACGTTTCGGTTTATACCATTATCAAGAGTGAGAAAAAAAATTGAAATACAGATTCATCGAAATTATTTTGTTCCAAAAGAAATTTAGCAAATCGAGCTACCTAAAAATTCTGAACGAATCGAGCTTTAATGTTGCGAAACTATAGGCTCGATTCGCTAANTTGCTTTTGGAACAAAATATTTTCGATGAATCTGTATTTCAATTTTTTCTCTCACTCTTGATAATGAAATAAACCGAAACGTTGAAAAAAAAACCATTTTTTAATTGAAAACTTATATATATATCCCTTATTCACACTTTTGTAGATATCCCGGCCCTGATTAGGAAACGTAGTGTGTATTTAAGTAAAGGCCGGGTAAAGGCCGGTAAAGGCCTATTATAGTAAGGCCGGGATATTTACAAAAGTGTGAATATGGGATATATCTCGAAACAACCCTACAATGAGTCAAAAATGACACGATCACCGTATCCGATGATAAAAAAGTGACCCATAAGTTATGGCCCATAACTTATGGGCCATAACAAGTCACTTTCAAAAAGTAACCTGTCGAAAGTAACATGCGAAAAATAACTTGTGAATGAATCAGTAGACTCGCCAAAAATATTAAATCAGATCGGTTTCTTACTATATAATTCGGCTTTTGAAAACGACTCATGACTGAGCACAAATATGTATTGAATAATAAAATATGATTAAATTGATCCGAATCGGTCCATTTTTCTTTTTTTNAAAAATTGGAAATAATGGATTCGGAAAATTGTTTTTTCAGTTATTTTTTGCTTAAAATTTGTGCTCAGTTTGAGCTATCTAAAAAATCAATCGGATAAGTTGTTTTCAAAAACCGAATTATCTATAAATATTGGCTGAAAATGGGGCATAAAGCCCAAGCAAGTATCGTAATAGATACACGTATTACAATACTAAAATCAAATTTTTAACTTATTGAAGAATATATATGAGTTTCGCTTTTTTTCGAGACTTTTTTTCTTTGTATATTTTATCGATATTAATTTTTGATTAGTGGCCAAAAATCGTTGTCTTGTAGAATTTCTTTCAAATTGAAATCATATATAATCAACAGATGGTGATACCGGGGTGGGCTTTGTTTCAAGCCTAGATAAGAATTTGTGATAACCAAAATATTTTTTCACAACAAATTGTGTATGAAATAGTGTATGACAAATAGTGTATAAACTTTGAAATAAAATATTTTTTGAAAAAAATACGAAAATTTTTTCGACACGATTTAACCGTTCCGATAGTTGTACCGACTCTTGATTTGACATCTGAAGTCCCGTTGAACGACATAAGCTAAATTATTTTTCGTTGAACTTAACTTATAAATCATTTTTACGGGTTCAAATTTATCAAATTAAACCTTATCGCATAAATTGTAGAACACATCACGATTTTGGGAAAATACAAAATAGCGTGTATTGTAACTTCAAGAAATTCAAAAGTCATACTTAAAATTTTAAAAAATGACCACACGGGCGATATAAAGCTTGAATTAAAAAAACGGTATTGTTGCACAATTAAAATCTTTATAAAAAACTGATATTCAGAACAAATCAATGAGAAGAATTAAAAACCTGCATCAAAAATTATACCGATCCCTAATTTTCACTTTGTATTTTAGTTATGCCGATATCGCTTCCGTGGTATGGGGTGATCAACTTGCCAATGTTATAATTAATTCGTGTATGGTCATGGAATGCACGATGATTTGCGTTCTCTACATTGTAGTTGTTGGGGACCTGTTCACAAAAGCAATCGAAAATGTTGAAGGTATCTCTCCACTTAGTCATAAAATGGTGTGCATCATTGCAACCGCCACTTTGGTACCCTGCATATTTCTAAAAGATTTAAAGGTGACTAAAAAAAATCGAATTTTGAAAGATTTCGAAAAATGTCAAATTTTTATTTGAAATATCCTTTTTTACGTTTGTAAAATCTTCGCTTTATACAACTTTCTTATCGGTTTAAATTAACCTATCATGATCAATGATTTCAAATTGCTGAATACCCCCAAATTTTCATTAGAATATTGATTTTATTAGTTTGACTCTCAGGTCTGACAAAGTGGTCGTTATCAAAATTTGCAAGTTTCCATCCTAAGGTTTCGCTATGACGGATATCGGATATTGGTCGTATGGATTTGAATATTTTTTGCCGCAAGAAAACGTCAGGAGGAAATATATTTACGCTCTCAGGCTAATTCTCCAAACGCCTTTCTGAAGTTAAGTAATCGATTGCGGATCAGACTCGTCTAAACGGAGCTTAAACCACAAAGTAAAAATTAAATTGGTCTAAACGTCACTATTTCCTATTCAAAATAAACATAGTATAATGTTAGTTATTAACACATCAGAAATCGATAGCTTTCAAAAAAAACTTTGTTAGCCAAAAACCGACGGTAAACCGCAATTAAGAGCTAGGTTTCCAACATATGCTTCTTGATGCATATGAAAATTAATATTTCTTATTCATGATAATGGCAAAATTATTCTTAATTTATTTAAACGCATGGAGTTTGTATTGATGTCGATACTATGATGACAGACAGCTACTCAAAAACCTGTTCCACTTTTACCAAATAAGTATTAGGTTATTAGTTGTATAATTACAGTGGTCGTCGGCAATGGGCAACACAAGTCTTTGGCAAAAAGTGTTGCCTATTATCCTCATTTTAAGTTTTTTAAAGTATAAATTTTTGGCCGATTTTGTGTAAAATTTGAATTTCTTGGGAAAAAATTTGAAAACTAAAATTCAAAATTTTTTGCACTGAATAAATTAGATTAACATTCTCGGAAATTATTCTTAGTTTATTTAAACACATGAAGTTTGTATTGATGGCGATACTTTGATGACCGACAAGTACTAAAAAACATGTTCCACTTTCACCCAATAAGTTTAAGGTTATTTGTCGTATACAGTAGGGTCGGCTCAAAAAACTTCGTTTTGGTTGGTGGTTTTGTGATGTGGTGTAGGAAACCATGAATAAAATGGTCTATACAAATTTTTTTTTCAAAATTTTACCGAGAAAGTGTTCAAAAAAGCAAAACCGGTTTTAAAATTGCCTATCTTTTGGCTTTGAATTTTCAAAATAATTTCAAGCCAAATGATGGGCGAAAATTTTCGAAAAATGCTGATTTTTAGAAACTAGATCAATTTCAGCCCATTAAATAATAGTGTTTCGAAAATAAATGCAATATGAGGTAGTGGATTTTTGCCGTTTCAATCAAACTGCGTAAATTTACAATCAACTAAGACTGAGAGCAAAAATGATACATGTTATATAAACATTGTTATTATTTTCGCATTTTGTAGTAATTTTTCCCTATTTATTTCAAGACCTAAAATTTATTTCGGTTTCCTGATTTTCTCGTCAAAATTGCTTAAATGTGCAACATTGACTTCACTGTTGCTGTTGGCGCGAAGTAAATCGCCTCGATTTGTAAGGTCCTTATACCCAGTTATCACTCACAAAAGCTCACATCTAGCTTATGTGGAATAACGAACTCTTAAAATAGTGGTGTGTCACCGATAGAACCTAATCATAATATCAGGGAGGTGTTGGCACGAAAGGTTTTGCGTCATAATCAATTTATACTAGTCAGTAATATCATATAACTTATATGAGCAGTTGGCGTAGTGGTTAGCGCGACTCGATCATGATCTCGTTACCTTGGTTCGACTCCCGGACTTCTCAAACATTTTTCTATGCATTTTACTATCCGCCCAACATTTCTCATTGCACTCAACAAGTTTATACCGCCGAAGTCAGGAACAAATTTTCAGTGACGATTTTTTGAGAAAATGTCGAAAAAATGTTAAAAAAATTAAAATTAAGAATAACTTTTATTTTTTTTTATTTTGAGAAATTCAGCAGCCCGAATTAGAATTTACGATTACGGTTCGTTATTTACACACCGCATATTTTGCTTTGGAAAATATCATAAAAAAACTGTTTGAGTTTTATCATATTTTGATATTAATATACAGGAAGGGCAATATTGCCGGCCCAATATTGCCAAATTTGCGAATATCGTCAAACATTTTTCAACAAAAAACTCTCGGCGATATAAGCCCCAAGTACAAGAGGCAATATAGCCGAATTTGCCGATATGAACTTATCAAATACAGTTATTACGGACCAATTATTGCCAAGTAGTTTTGCGGAAAAACGCAGTAAACGAGAAAAGACTGGCTGTAAATATTTTATTCGTTATTCACGTATGGGTAAGATAGTAGTTCGGCTATACTGTGATTCGGCTATATTAATTAAATATCGAAATTTCTAGAGTTGTATTTATTTTTGGGAACGAAAGTAGCGAGACTCGCTCAGAAATATTATTTTTATATATTTTATATGAGTAATAAAAAATTACTTCAAAAAATTTTTTTTTTTATTCAAATCAAAAAAATAACTCAAATTTGGTGGAATTGCATATAAGATATTTAATTATTTAATTTATGGTACCAACCAGAATGCCAGAACAATTTTTGTTTTGATGATCTTAAAGAAATTTTGGGAGCATGCTTTCCGTACCCAAATTTGCCAATCGACTTTTTTTGTCCTCCCTATACTTTGCTTAGCGGGCGTGCTTTCCGTACCCAAATTGGTCTACATAATTTTTTTTTATTTAGGTCAACTTGGGAACGGAAAGCACGGGCGTGCTTAGCGTACCCAAATTGGTCTGAATGAAAAATATGTTGTGAAAAACACAACGTCATGATTATGTGTAATTAGGGTGGTTGAGGAATTCCACCGACTGCACTTGAGCACAGTGATAGCCATAAATTCTGGCCCATGAGTAGGGTCAGTACCGGGAGACTTATCTGTAAAAGCTTTGTAACGCGATTGGTATAATAACAATAAAAATCAATAATAAATCAACCTTTATAGCGCGGTTTAAAGCCCGAAAGGTTGTTTTTTCATGCTTTAATTGTGACCACTTAGAGTCTTCAAAAATTTTTTCATGGTCGGAATCATTCTTGTTGAGAAAGTTTGACCCCATTAACTCAAAGAATCCGGACTAGGGGGTTAGTTTTGCAGATAAGTCTCCCGCAACTGCCTCTACTTATGCGGCATACGTTATGCCTATCACTGTGCTCCAGTGCAGTCGGTGAAATTCATAAACGACCCTAATGATGCATAACCATGACGTTGCGTTTTTCACAACATATTTTTCATTCTGACCTAAATACAAAGAATTAATGCAGACCAATTTGGGAACGGAAAGCACGGGCGTGCGTAGCGTACCCAAATGGGTACACCAGACCACCGACTCGAAAATTTTATGGTTTTTATTAAACTGAGAGCTTAATTCATAAAAATTCTTGAATCGAAATGTCCAAAAGCTTTCAATTTTTCTGTTATATAGCCGAATCACAGTATATCCGAATTACTATCTTACCTAACGTATGACCGTTCGCCCAAAGAGGTCCCCCACCAATAAGTGATACCAAGTGTAATCTGATTATCGTCTGATATGAAATTTGTGACATGAATAATGCATGATTATCAGATATATGCATTTATGGAGAATATCATCCATAAATTATCCAGGATCAGGTGTATTATATTCTTCATAAATTTCGGCATATTTTCCTATTTACAGTATATATTTTTTAATCTGATCGAACTGAAAACGACTACACACAAAATAAGGCAAATATTATATGTACTCAGAAAGTGCTAAGTGGTTCTGAATTGTGAGTAAGCACATTCTTTCTCATAGGAAAATTCATACAAAATCTATGTAAATCTCAATTCCAAAATCTGTCAGAATCGTCTATCTTTTGGTAATCAAAATATTTATTTGACCGTCGAAATCGTGAAATCCGAAAGATTTCATCAAAAATCCCAAGAAAAAATGCGTGACAGACAGTATTCCGCTTACTCATAAAAGAGCGTCATCACTGATGACTCATCATCGTTTTGAGTTATCTTACGACCAAACGCTGTAATGTAAACAGTGTGATGTTCACACTGTGAACAGGCGAGAATACAATTATGATGATACTTCCTATTAGAACAAGATCAATTTTTAGCCAATCAGAAGCCAGCATTTACTTTCTTAATTTTTCCAAAATTTTTCTTGATTTTCGAAAATGTCTGTACAAAATAAAACTTTCGGTTTTTTCATGACTATCGTAAATTTCCTATGCTGAAAACCGATAACACCATGGTGGACACTCTGTTAACCACTAAGAGGTAATTTATATTTTGTGCCTTAATAAAAAAGGTCAACTTAGAAATCCTTTATTTCTAGCTACGTCAAAAACATGACTTTACAAATTTCATGCTACTTCAGCAGTTCCTAAATTTTCCTCAAAATTGTCTGGTCTTTTATTGAGTTAATTTTTTTTTCAAATTAATAATTTATTGCCGATTGACTGAGACTCAGACTCTGAGTACAGCCTTTGTTAGAGAAGCTGAGTATTATATCACTCAAATAGTTTGAAACGCCTTAAAATAAGGAGTGATCTCATTGGCCCATATAAGCGTCATCAGGTCAACTGGCGCGTCAATTGGCCTAGGAATATGGCGAAGAGCGTGGCCTTGAAATAGTCACTCGTTTAAAAGAGTTTTCAGCAGAAATAAAAGTTAATAATTAAATGCATTTCAAACTACAGTCCTTACCTCCTTAAAGCGCATTTTGAGTTTTTAAAATCTGTCGCTTTAAATAGTCATAGCCTATGACTAATAGGAGATTAGAGGCGTTTTAAGGAGTCAGAGTATTTTTTCCAGTGAAAACGCACTTTTTTATAAATTTTTTCAAAAGTTTTATAATAAAGGACAATTTGCTATCAGATCCTTTCGAGTTAATGTATTTGAAGCAATTGCTTCAATGCTTAATTTTCAGTTGAAAACTTTCAAAAAATATTTTTTCAGTTTGAAATATTCAGCTGAAATAAATAAAAAATTTGTTTATTGGTGCTCAGAATTGCAATAAATATCAGATACTAAATATTATTGAAATACAGTTATCATTAAATAAATCTCAAATACATATAACTCTGAGTTTTAGATCAAATGAAAATACAGAAAAGATCATATATTTCCTTTTGTTTTAAAACATTTCGTTTAGCGTATTTCATTTCCGATTTCATGATAAAATATCAAAAGAGCTGGTTTTAACCGATTTCAGAAATGCCTGAGACGGTTAGATAGTAAATCGGCTAAAAAGTAAATCGGCTAAATAGTAAATCGGCTAAATAGTGAATCGGCTAAATAGTTAATCGGCTATGGTGACCGAAAATTTTGATAGATCGGCTACCGTTGGGTAATAAACTTTAAAAATAGTAAATCGGCTCTTTTTTGAATGTAAATCGGCCACCAAAATAATCCAATGCAAAAATGAATAAATCGGCTACCGTTTACTGAAAGATTTAAACAATGTAAATCGGCTATTGTTTAAAAGTAACTCATTTCGAATAAAGGTATAATATAGCCGATTTAACATTTAGCTAATTTTGATAGCTGATTTACTGCCTTACCGCCTGAGACATCAACTAAGCAAATACATCAGTTTAGGCGCAAAACTCGATACCAAGCGGGTATTTGATTTTCTCGAGTTTATCTGATGATAATCAGCAAAAAATAAGAATAAATTTTCAAAATTTATCAAATGCGATTTACGGAGACAAATTTTTTTGGAAAAATCTGTCGCTTTTAGAAGTCAAAGGGGATTAAGCGCGCTTGAAGGAGACTACTTTTAAGGAGATAGAGATTGTATATCCCCTATTAACACTTTTGTGAATATCCCGGCCCTGATAAGTAAACGAAGTGTGTTTTTAGGTAGTAGGGCCGGGATATTCACAAAAGTGTGAGTAGGGGATATGAGTCATATCATATGACTCAAAAATGACAAAGTTTAAAATGTTGATAAAATTCTTTTTTGTTCTTGAGGTTACCACCAGCGATTAACGATATGCCTAATTAGTAAGTTTGACCATCTTCTGTCAAGAATCAGCGCTCTGAAAAATATTGTTCAAAACAAATTACATTTTGCAGTCGTCTGACACAATTCTGTCAGGACCTCAAAAATATTGTGGGTAGTTTCACGGTTGTTTGCTCGGTATAATTAGTATTGATAAACGATAATTAAGAAGGACGTAGCAGAAATTAAAATTTATTTGTTTATAGCACGGGTATTTGTGTACATTATTAATATGTGGTATCGATCAAAATTTACTGACAACACCTCTTTAAACTGTAGTTATTAATTTCAAATATTTTACGTTCATATGAAGACGACAAGGTCGAAGATTACCCAGACTCTGGGTCCCAGAGCACAAAATTAAAATAAATGGGCAAGAGCATAAATCAAAAACCCGACTGAATAGTTATTTTATATCCATAATCCGGTAAAGAGCCAATTTTTAGTAAATCAAGCCAAAATTTCAGTATCAGTTATTAAAAATGAACAGTCAAATTCATTTAAAATTAACAAGCTAATCAACGATTGGAAGAAAATACGAAGATTTTTCAAACCAAATTGTTGAAACTCAAAACACACTTTTAATATTTTTTATGTACAATTTATGCTGTCGTTCTAAAAGCAAGGATAATTTTGCTTAGACTATAAATTATAGACTATAATAACTCATTTTTAAGGCAAACTTGGGCAGCTTAGAGTTTTGTATTGTTTTTTAGAGACAATATTATATCTAGTTTTTTGCAATTTAAAAATTGAATTTTGTAAGTATATGACCGGTGATGACATAACCTAAACGGGCTTTAATTTGGAATATCTGGTGAGCCTCGTCTTGCAATAATACCAAATTAGTTTTTGTGTCAACTTTTCCTCAAATTTTGTTCTGCTTTCATTAATACCTGAAGATGAATAAAAATATATTCGAAACGTGTGTAAAAAATTCAATTTTTAAATTGCAAAAAGCTTAGAGGTTTGTTTTGGGTCATAAATTTTAGCCTACGTTATTTTCATCTTAATGATCACATCATTTTCCAAATACGAGTAATTCTACATTAAGGTAGGAACAGCAAAACTTTTTTTCTCGCACAAGAAAAGTTTTATGTATAATATTGTAGAGAATGAAAAAAGATTCAGATTGGAAATAATATTTTTTTTAATTTCACCAGCAACCTTGTCAAAAAAATAAATCCGTTTGCGGGGAATCGGTGAATTTTCAAGAAAAAGTTGAAATCGAAATAGTGATGACGCGCCTCTTGCCCAATTGGGACAGCTCAAATTCTCATCATATTATTATTATCATTTGAGATTTCCAAACTGGGAAGTCAATAAAGTGAGGCATGGATAATATATTAATTAAGATATGGTCTGGAAAGCACTTTTTTATGTTTTATATATATTTTATAAAATAAGTTGAAATTTGTGAATTTTTTGATAATCGAACAAGATTTAAAGAAACAGAGAAAGAAATTTGGCCGAAACTCTCCTTTATGGTCTGCACAGACTCTTTAGCTGCTCATTTTTGTAAGTTTCGAATAGGTTATTTAAAATCCAGGGAGGAGATACATTTTGATTGAGACACCTAAAATAGGGTAAAAATACTGTTTTTGATTGATTTTGTAGCCAAATTCAAGGAAGTTGAACAAAACTTTCCTCGCTGATTTTCGTGGACTTTTCAGCTGCACATTCATTTAAGTTTCGAATGTGTGCCTTGAACACCCAGGGAGGAGATACATTTTGAAAACATATTCCGTCAGTTTTGTAAGCAAGTTTCTGTTTGGACGAGGCATCAATCACTTTTGATTTAATGTAACCTCACCTGCAGCGCTGTGTTTTAAAACACCAGACCAAAATTTTTTGGGGAAGTATCACTTTGGATGGTGAGTATATATATTGGAGCAGACACCCGAAAGTTCCCCTTATTTTTGAGTTCATGAAATTAGTGAGCTCAGAAATTGCTCATAAGACCAGAAATGCAGCACTGGAACCAGATAATAATCTAGAAATTAATTGTAAGGGTGGCTTTCGGAGATGAATATCCGGGAGCGTGCTTTCCGTACCCAAATTGGCCAATCGACTTTTTGTCCTCCCTATACTTTGTTACCGTGGGTACGGAAAGCACGCCCGTGCTTTCCGTACCCAAATTGGTCTACATTATTTTTTAATCAGACCAATTTGACGTCATGATTATGTGTAATTAGGGTGGTGAGAAATTCCACCGACTGCACTTGAGCACAGTCATAGGCATAACTTCTGGCCCATAAGTAGGGTCAGTACTGGGAGACTTATCTGCGTAAGCTTGTTTTTCATGCACTAATTGTGACCACTTGGAGGCTCCAAATTTTTTTTCATGGTCGGAATCATTCTTCTTGAGAAAGTTTCACCCCATAAACTCATAGAATCCGGGCTAAGGGTGTTAGTTTTGCAGATGAGTCTCCTGGTACTGACTCTACTTATGCGGATCTATGCGAAGTTATGCCTATTACTGTTCTTCAGTGCAGTCGGTGAAATTCCTAAACACCCTAATGACGCATAACCATGAAGATGCGTTTTTCACAACATATTGTTTATTCAGACCAATTTGGGTACGGAAAGCACGGGTGTGCTTTCCGTACCCAAATTGGTCTGAATAAAAAAAATAATGCAGACCAATTTGAGTACGGAAAGCACGGGCGTGCTTAGCGTACCCAAATGGGTACACTAGACACCGCACTCGTGCGCATCGCGCGCAAGAATTCCGTTAACGGAGCAGCGATGCGGCAGACTGGCGTCAATTTAATTTACGAAAATAATTAGTTGGTTTATTTTTTTGTTGCTTATTATCTGTAGCTGAACCACACATAAATGTGTATCAGCTCATTAAAATAATTTTTTATCTATTTAGGAAGCGATTTGGGTTCAAACTCTTTATTTATAATTCGTAAAATTTTCGAAAATTCAAAGCATTATGAAAATTTTAAGCATTTTTCGACCAAAATTTTTAGACGATTTTCCATAAAATGATCGTTATCATAATGCAAATTAACACAAAAAAAAATCAACCTTGTCGCACTTTTAAGACATACTGTACTCATCAACCTTCGCAATGGCATGCCACGACATGATAAGGATTTATTTAAAATTAGAATAATTTTGAGTTAGATTTAATTAACTTTTATTAAGGTAACTTTTATTTTAGGTGCCTCCCCCTCTGGAGCAAAAACCTAGTAGGTATCGAGAAACGTTTTTTGCATCCGATAGCCAGCCAAACTTTAACCAATGAAAAAAAAAATCGATTTTCAGGGTCTACGGTAGTCAGCTGAAAACACGGTAATTGTGCTCCTATTACCACTAGGTGGCGTGTCAGGTGTCAAAAAAACATGCCAAAAATTTTCTCTTGAAAAGTCACCCATAAAAGAGTATATTTATAAGTTTGAATTATGATTAGTTCTCTTAAAACGCCAATTCGCCGGTCAGTCTGCTACAGCGTGACGATACCGGAACCGGTAGACCCTGAAATCGAATTTTTTTCATTGGTTAAAGTTTGGCTATCGGATGCAAAAAAACCGTTTCTCGTACCTACTACGGTTTTTGCCCCAGAGAGGGGGGTCACCAAATAAAAGTTACCTTTAGGTACTTTTATGAATGAAACTGCTTAAAACATTGTATTTTTTATGAGTACTTCTTACTAGTGACAGCCTTATTATAGAGGTCATAATGAAAACGATTGTTCAATTTGGAAATTTAGTAATAGTCAATTGAATTTGAAACAGGTGGTCCGTCAATTGTAATGTGATGATGACAAGAAAAATATTCATTTTTTGATAGGGAAATTTTTATACTTTTGATTTTAGAGAATGTTGCTGGTGATTTTGGATACCAAATTTTTTTTTCTGTGATGAAATCACATATTCTCTAGCGACTCAAATTTTTTTCTTTGTCGCGGGAACCAGGGAAAAAAAATTTCAAATATTTTTTTTCAATGTTCGAAAAATGCCGATATTGGAAAAACGGTGCATATTTTTGGCCAAATTTTTTTTGAGTCAGATTCAGCCCAAAACTAAAAGTGCTCCGAAAGAAATAAAATCGGAGTTGGTTCGATTTTTGCTGTTCCTACCTTATTCTACATGTATTATTAAAATTTCAAAATTAATTTTCAATCCTGAAAGATGCTACACAAAAACGTAGTTGAAATTAATACTGTACATCAACTGTATATCAAATTATCAGTTATAATTTTCAATAATTTGTTTCTTCAGGAAGTTTCACGATTTCGATGGGTGTTCTATTGCACAATTTTTTGTTCTCATCGTGATCATTTGTTATTGCTTCACCCAAATTGGAACTGGCAATGGAATAAAATCAATTCAATTATTCGGTCAAAGAATTTCCGGTTTCGATCGGAGTGATTGTTTTCTTCGTATACAAGTCAGCTTTTTCTGCCAAGTTTAGAAGGAGACATGGAAAATCGACGACAATTTAAGGTTAATTTTTTTATAAACTTATGCAAATATCACTTTTTGATAGGATTGAAAATCCTTTTTATAGCAAATGAAAATTCTTGAAAACGAGGTGTGTTTCGATCTAGTTGTCCGACGCTAAAAATAAATATATATAATTTAGTTCTAGACTGAATTCCGACTAAACGGGTCAATAAAAATGCGTAAAACAAATTATGTTTTAAAATATATCATAAATAACATTAACCCTTGTGAGCATAAAAAAAAAGTTCCGCCAGGCACCAGAGCCACAATTGTGGCTTCTACTTTAAATGTTGTTTACAGAAAGCTTAAGGGGGTAGGTGTCGCGTTTTTTTTAGCCCTTTATAGAATTAATTTATGATACATTAATATCGGTTATGACTAAAGTTGACCCAAGGAATCTCGTGGTGGCAATCTTCTTTTTCAAAACAATCTAGAAAAAATCTTTAACCCGCATAAAACCGGTATTCTACCATGATATGAACATTTTTTATTGGTGAATATGACCCACCGAAACGATGCATTGCACATTAAATTATCGGAAATGTCTTTATCGAATTCTAGAAATTTCAATATTTTTAAGCAAAAATGTTAACCTAATTATCGAATTTGACGCTGATGGGTTAAAAATTTTGATTAGCTGTAAGTCAACTTTTTGATCAGTGAATCTCAACTTCAATTTGGTGGTACTTTTGTTCTGATCAGACGAACCTTTTCTTTTTTCGAACTTTTCATTTCCGGTTTACTTATAGTCATATTTCTAGAATTCTAGGGTGAAATTCAAAATCCGAGCCAAAACATATTGACGACACACTATATTCATCTACCTGAGTCGAAAAACGGTCTTAATCTGAACATCCGTCTAGGAGAAATATCACTTTGAAGTCGAAAAATTGTAAAAATCGGCGTTCAAAAGTGATTCTAGAAAATTCAACAGCGAAATTCAAAAAAACGGCTCAAACATATTAGTGACCTCACTCTTCCCGTACTCTGTGTAAATTTTCAGACGCTTTGTATGTGGGGTCTAAAAGAAGATAGAATTTTGAAAAAACCGTTTAGTGCTCTAGATAGACTCACCACCTGGTGGTGTGATGTAACAAGGTTGACTTTGAGATGTGTTAGTAGACGAAGGCTAGATCTCAAACGAGTATCCTCAGAATTTTTACAACTGCCCTCGATTTGTTCTGAGGCGTGATTGAAAGGTACCAAAAAGCGACACCTACCCCCTTAAGGCAGTTGGAATTTGAATTTTTCTGCATAAGGAAGTTGAGAGGTAATATTTTCGCATCCGAAATTTATATTCTAGAATTTCAATTTTTTAATTCTAGAAAATATAGTGAGAAAAGCAAGGTATACCATATCACGTGATACACAGTCACAGTTGTCTTCCAGGTGATCTTTTCGTCGGAAACGATGCACAAGTATCTGGCTTACGTCATCGTTTTGTCCGCTTTGATTTATATCTCATACATCAAAAGTAATTTATAAATAAGTCAAAAATTTTGATGGAAAATCATGATTTTCGATTAAAAAATGTTTATTTTTCCCTTAAAAGCAGATTATTACCACTTTTTTCATTATTTTCAAGTTAATATGGTAATGAAGAACAACTGTTGACAGCTTTTGATAGCTTAAATTCACTTTAATAATGATTTAATTTTTTCATGGGAATATCTTCCCCTAGATACCAATAAATTTTTATTTCAACTGTTATGCATGCACAAAACGCTTTCCTAAAAACTGGATAATCTCACACTTGTATTTTATTTCTAGTTCTGAAATAATTTTTCAGGAAGTGAAACATAGGCGAAGACCCTTATAAATCAACACCCCGTAATTCTGGAACCAAACATTCGAAAAAAATTTCAATTATTTTTTCGGAACCCAATCAAAATTCTTTATAATGTGTTTGAAAGAAAATATTCTACGATCCCGTTTTTTGCCGTTATTGAATGATTTTAGGTATGCTAGAGCCACAATTGTGGCTCTGTGCTCACAAGGGTTAATATATATTCATTATTTGTTAACTAAAGTGATCACAATCTCAATCAAAAACTTGAAACTTAATTTTACAAACTTCACAGTAAATCTAAGGTTAAAAACCCATCTTAATAAAAACCGAATATTTTGCGCACCATAATAATTAAAGAAATGCAATGAAATGCTGAAAAATAAGTAAGTGTTTAATTTTCAAATTGTTCAGCAAAATAGATACTAGATGATCTAAATAGTTATTCGTACTGATTTTTTCTGTTCAATTAAAAAAACAACTTATCGATAAACAACTTACGATATTTAAAATTCAAAATAAATAAAGTATTCACGATGCGTTTCGGTTTATTCTATCTTCATGTAAAGAAATACAGTTACAAAAACCAACATTTGAACTTCGGAAGTCAAGAGTAATCGAAAAAACGTGGAAACTAAATTGAGTGACGGCACATTTACTTATAACTTAGACTTTTTTTATTTTAGCAAAGTAAAGTTAATTTTACGTATGAGCAAGAAACTTATATGGACTGAATTTTTTTTTTAAATAAAATTAATTTTTAGAAAATAGCAAAACAATAAAATTTCTTTTGGCAGCTTAGATCTGGCCTCATGGTTCTGATAAAGTAGGCTACAGAGTTGTCTCTGCCAAAATTATTTTTAAAGTTTTTTGCTAAAATTTTAAAATGACTCCGAAAATTGTCAATTTTTAATTTTTAGACTTGCCGTGGTTTCAGTCGGCTAGATTTTGCATCCCGTAAGATTTGTCGTTCGTTCGATATAAAACCAGGGCAATTATGTGAGCGTAAACTTCATTTCCTTTTTATTATCATCATGCTCAGTTTTCTAATATTCAAAGTGCTATTTAATTCTGTGACATAAGGGTCTTTTACACCGGCCTTTGTAATTTGATTATCAGGGTCAGCTTTTTTTATTTAATTTATTTAAAATTGTACGCTCTATTTGCGTAAGAATTTCAAAATATTTCTGAAATGTTGACAAAAAATGTCAAATAAAAAATTTGAGATTTTTTAACAAAAAATATGTAGGCATAGGCTGGCCGCGGTTGTCCCCTAATGCGAAACTAAAGGTTTCTCGTAAAAAGTGCTAATCTAAAAAATTTTAAAAACTCTCAATTTCTTCAAATCCAGAAATTTTGCAAAATTTTGAGCACGGCCTCTGATTGGTTCTCGCAAAAATGCTCAAAAATAGGTTTTTAAACGGTTAACAGTAAGCTCAGATCAATGCAAATATTTTTTACATTAACATTAACCCCCTCAGACCCGCATAAAAAAAGTTATGGGGGGTCTTTTAACTACGTGTCCTTATAAAATGACAGTTTTTTGTCATTTTATAAGTGTTAGAAGCTTAGTTCCGAGTTGGAATTTCACAAAAGACGCGAAATATTAATTAGCATCTTTGAGTGCAAAAATTTGTCGAGTAAATTCTGAGTAAAAAAAGCCGCGATGAAATTTCACGCATAGAGAAAATAACAAAAAGAGAAAAATAAAAAAGCTTACTTCCAAAACCACGGTTTCTAATTTGTGTGTTTTTCACGTATATAATTTTCTAGATATTTCGCGGCTCGCCTATGTAGGCATCCACAAAAGAAGATTAAAGTGGATATCTTAATGTTTTCACAAAAATATTTCAATAAAAAACAACAAATTTTGGGATTCAAGACTAAAATTTTTCAAAGTTTAAGAATATTTTTGAAATTTTTACGACTTCAATAATCAAAATGACAACTTACATGTATATCTTTCAAAAAATAAATAAAAATGATTTACATGACCTGAAAATATTTATATCGGCTAAGATCACTATCAAAAGCATAACAAATCAATTAACTTATTATTTTCGTAAATTATATTGACTGCAATCTAACGAGTTTAGGGCACCTCCCTAAACATAGGCAATTTGAGCCACGGTTTTTAATTTTCTAGAAGTAGGAAACAATTAAAAAAAAATTTGTACTGAACAAAATACTTGTTCAAGGGCTAGAATTCAAGCATAATTTTAAAAATGTCTAGCAAAAAAAATTTTCCGTTACTACTCACTGTCGCTACAGAAGTAGGTACATATCCCTTTATCACCTTTTGCATGATCTAAGAGATGTGGGTTGAGGGAGCCAATCCTAACACTCCTAAGACCCCTTCTAGCCACTCATGAGGCCGCTTTCTCTTCTTTTCAGCCCACATCTCTCAGATCATGCAAAAGGTGATAAAGGGATATAGAATATCTACATCGAGACAAGTTTGGAGCCTGAACATATTTTCAGATCATCAAACGGCTCGATGCCTTCAAGTATTAACAAGGACTAAGATTCATTGAATCAGAAAATTGTCGATATATCATATCTAGATAAGGCTTCGAGTTTGTATTTTGAAAGTATCTTCATACCAGTATATTTTATCATATAGTCATGGGAAAGCTACGAACCGAAAAATTTCATCTACATATTTAAAATTTTAGCTGAAGCATGAAGATAAAAAAATATTATTAGGAAAAAAAATTTACAGTTCGAAATAAATATCAACATAGGCTTTGTTACATGGGGTCTGTAAAATAGCATTGAGTGTACATTTTCAGTTATTTTAAAAAGTCGAAAAATGTGTTCAAAGAAATTTAGCCATAAATATGCATTTCTTTTTTGAGGTGAAATTTTCAAATTATACGTTAGCCCCATCAACATTCACGGAGTACGTTTATTATCAACTTAAACGTTAAGGAAGTGGTGGCTCCGTAATTGACATATTCCCGATAAAATTTTTTTTGTTTAATTAAGACCCCAAACCCAAATTATGAACGTCTCAAGATAACGTGAGAAAATTTCCGAAAAAAAATGTGCTTTGAATTTTTCGAAAGTAGGCTCTCAAAAAAGCCAGGAAACAACTGAATACAAACTTTGTTAACGCCAACCTGCGATTTTGCAGTTTAAGTGGTCAAATTGAGACAAATGGTGTTTTGTGAGCTTAATTTTGAAAAAAATACTCTAACAAGAACGGAAAAAATTTCATGTTCAATATCTTCATCACGATGTTTTTTGTTACCTTAGTTTAAGTTTTTGCTTGATAAATCCAAATGACATAATCATTTGGGTGACTCCTGGGTGATTCTTGCATTTTTTTACATTTTTAGGTTACTGGTTGAAATTTGTTCTTATTTCACATGCGATTGCCCTTCGATTTTCACGATCATCATGTTTTTTTTGCCATTGTGGTTAACCTTCTTGTAGGATAAATAGAAAAACATCAGATTTCGAATGGTTTTAATGTCTGAAAGATAAAACATAAAATTCAGACTATGCTGAACTGGACGCATTTTGGTGCTAGTGCTTCCAAAACCATTTTTTCATTGGTTTGTTTTCTCACTTGGGTCAACGATACAGATGAAGAAGTGACAAGTACGTATTTTTTTGAAAATTTCAAGCCGAACAAATATGTCAAATGAGTCATTTTGTAAATCCAAACATTTTGTAAAATTTTATTTTTAGACAATCTTCCAAAAAGACTTCGATTTATAGTCAATATCAGTTTGGTTATAAAGGCACTTCTCAGTTATCCCCTCCCGTTTTTCTCTGCTTTAGAAACCATGGAACAAAGGTGATTTTAAGGGGATGAAAAAAAAATATTTTGTTTGAAATTACACATAGAAATATATATGTCTGCAAAATTCAATCGGATTGGTTAAAAATGACTACTTATGGGCAAAATCTAAAAATCAGATTTCTGGTTCTTCAGATTAACGATCGTTTTTTATGATGATATCAATAAAATATATTTAGTTTATTTGTGAGCATGGGATATGGTCGAACATGGTTCATGTATAAAAATGATCGCTGCCTTAGTTATCAGGTATTATTTTCTTTTAATTTCAAACCTTATAATTTTTAACTCAAGATGCTCGGCATACGATTGCTATATGTGGTTTCCACGTTATTTATGGCAATTTGTGTACCACATTTCGACCTTCTCATGGGCCTAACTGGATCGTTAACTGGTGCCTTGCTCAGTTTTATATTTCCTTGTATATTTCATATTTATATTAAAAGACTTAGCTTAAAATATTATGAAGGAACAGTTTCAAAATAATATTTTATCATGAGAAAAAATATCTTATGCAAACGCTCGACAAAAACATCTGCCATGCGGCATGAGTCAAAAAAATTTATTAGCAACATTTAAGAAAACATAAGGCATGGGTCATGCCGCATGACCCATGCATTATGTTTTCTTAAATGTTGCTCATAAATTTTTGTATGAGCAATAACAAAAATTTATACAAAAAAATTTAGTTTTGTAAAACCTTTAGGATGACAGGTTAAAAGATATCCATCAATAGTAAAACTTGTTTGTTGTTTTTTTCCTTGAATTAGTGGGATTTTATAGCATGTCTCATGAGTCATATGATATGACTCATATCCCCTATTCACACTTTTGTAAATATCCCGGCCCTACTACTTAAAAACACACTACGTTTCCTAATCAGGGCCGGGATATTTACAAAAGTGTGAATAAGGNTTTTATGTCTCTGGTTAAATTTGCTGACGTCGTTTACCGCGATTCTGAAACTCGAACCAATCAAAATCGCTTATCACGGCTAGAATTTCAGTGTATTTGTTAGGCTGATTGGGATCATATACAAGTTTATGTTTTTTATCAAGTTTTTTTCTGATTTTCTATAAGTCGAGAAAGTTAAAAATGCTGAAATAAATGAAAACTTTAATTTTCTTATTTTGTTTCACCCATTTTTATTTTAAGGAGGTCGGTACAGTTTGACAAATTTCCATTTTTTCATTTTTTTGGTTTTGATGGAAAACTTTTTGCTACTTCGAAATCGTCGAATTAAAACTTTTTCGAACACAATTTACTACTTTTCAGCTTACTTCGTTTAATCTGAATTTCTTCAGATTGATTTTTTTACTTTATAAATCGTCTTTTGAAATAACACTTAAAAACCCACGTTTGCTTCCATGGTGTCTAAATAACAGTAAAATTTATTATTTTTTATTTTTTCTTAGGAGCCCTAAAATACGCTTTTGACCACGGTCTCTGATTTATTTAATTTTATTTTATACGATTTTTACTTCAAAATCGAAAACTTAAATTTGTTAAATAAGACGGAAAAAACCGAAATTTAACCACACTGAAAGAAATATTTTTCTGCATGAGTTAAATAAAATAAATTCAAAACGGTGGATGGGTCGGCTTATTAATTCGGCAAGTTTGGATATGATTAAATTTTTTAGTTCCCGATAATGAGGGCTTTAGAGTATTTCTGCCGATCCGTAGTTTCGTTTAAAAAAGTATGCTTCAGAGTATTAACAAGAGCGAAAAAACAAAACGAAGACATGTTTAAATATAGTGAACGTAGCCATTTCAAATATTTTCAGCTAAGGATTCCAGAAAAATAAGTTTTAAAAATTTTGAACAAGAAATGAGGAAGGTTTTCAAAATATTTCCAAATAGTTTCGACCGAAAATCCCAAAAAAATGTATAGCATATATGAAATATTTGGTCAACTAAGCGAAAAGTAAAAGTGGCCATTTTGATGATTTTTTTGGTTGATTTGAACCAAATAATGAAAATGAAAATTGAACTAAAAATAAGGCGTTTTTTCATAATGTTCGGAACTTTTTTCAAAAAATTTGTCAAATTCGAAACAGTTTATATTTGATTTAAACTTTAAATCGAACGTCAAAGAATTTCTTAACAAAAACAAATATGCAAAAATCCTTGTATTTTTTAACCCCTGGAATAACCAGAAAAAAAAGTTCTCGCCAAGGCAAAACCAAAACCAAAAAAACCGGAAAATATATCCCCCGGGCCCTCACTAAACTTTTGGGACCGTTTGGTTATTTTATTCAGAAAACCAAGGTTAGTTGAAGCTCCACATTACTTTTTGCAATAGGAAGTTTGAAAAAGTTAAAATTTGTTTGCATCAATCAATTTCAATATCCTAGGAATTTTGATTTTATGTTCCAGAAAATATAGTTGGAAAACCAAGGTGAAGCATATCACGTGATACGTGCTCATCGTAGTCTTCACAAACTTTATTTTTATCAGTACCACGCTCAGCGTATCTGCCTACGTCAGACTTAAATCCGATAAGATCTTTATATCATCAATCAAAGTATTCTTTAAAAAATAAAAAAAATAATGGAAAAATCACAAATTTCTTTGAAAAATGGCTAATTTTTCCAATAAAAGCAGAATAATAACTTTTTATATAATTTTTAATAAATAGGGATCACCCGCCCTCAGAGTACGAATCCTAAATATTTGAAAAATGCAAAATCTTAGCATTTGATTGGTTGATCCTTTCTTGATCTGACAAATGAAATCGGCCTATTCGCAATAAAGGTTTTTATTGGGTGCTTCATATCTGCGTTGTTTGTATCATTCAAATATTTGTTACTCTGAGGGCGGATAATCCATATAGTAATCAAGTGACAGTGTGACAATTTCGAATGATTAAATAAATTTTAATAATAAATAATTTTTTACATGAATACTTAAATTAAAAATTTTGAAATTCACTTCAAAAAGAAATATCTGTCCCAAGATAACCGAATAAATTTTACTGTAAATGTTTTGTAATGCACAAAAACACTTTCCTAAAAACTTGGATTATCTCACATTTGATTTGATGTCTAGTTTCGAAATAATTTTT
The DNA here is from genome assembly GCA_004367855.1 of Oikopleura vanhoeffeni. Taxonomy (NCBI): domain Eukaryota; kingdom Metazoa; phylum Chordata; class Appendicularia; order Copelata; family Oikopleuridae; genus Oikopleura; species Oikopleura vanhoeffeni. The sequence goes on from SCLH01000900.1 coordinate 56,801, forward strand.
CCGGAGGTAAAACTGCGGCGAAAAGTCTCAAAAAATCAACTCCTCGTGATATTCGAACCAAATATCCATAAAAAATAAGTATTTTTTTCGGAATCACCGCAAAATTCTTTATAATGTATTCGGAAAAACAATTCTGTGACATTTGTTTTTCCCTTTTTAAAAGGTTTTAGGTAGGCTTGAGCCGATATTTCGGCTATATGATTAAAAAAGTTACCTGGATTATCAAACTTTACTTTGATGGTATATTGAGATAAATATATAAACCCTGTGAAAAGTTTTTCATCAAGAGCCCATATCCGTATCTGTAAAAATGCACCGACCCCTTAACAGTTTATCGCAAAATTTAACAGAAAAAATAACCGCCGGTTTTTCTGTCAAGCGTTCGTTTATTGATTATCGACCCTCAAAGGGCAGATCCTAAATATTTGAATGATACCAACAATGCGAGATACTAGCACCCAATCAAACCCTAGATTGCAGAATAGGTCAATTTCATTGGTCAGATTTGCAAGCGATGTACTAATCAAATGCTTAGATGCACCATTTTTCAAATATTCAGGATCTGTCCTCTGAGAGTCGGTTTAACCGACTCGGTTATTCATATGCTTTAATTATATACCGTATATAATATACGGTATATTTTATACGTAATTATCTTACATAACAATGATACATAAAATGATCAGTCATAATTAATGGTACAAAGCTATAGGCTTATCAAGTCATGATAAAATCATATACGTCTCTTGATTTACGTTATTCACGTAAAAACTAAAGTATATTTATGATATACGAATATTTTTGATCTACGTACGATAAATTTTAAGAAACTGATCTAACAGTTTTCTTCGATATTTGTATATTACTGCTTGGTATGATGTGTATGATCACTGGAGTGTATCGATCCGTATCGTTGCTGGTGGAGAAATATCAAGATCCGAACATCCTCATCGACCACTCATCGGTGATACAAAACAGTAGTAATTCGATGTTATACGATAAATATATTACGGGATATCTTAATGGTTCTTATTCCGATATGCTCGACTAGAATTTTGCGAAAATTTTATGAATAAAGAAAATATGTAGTGAGAAATTATATTCCAACCTGTAAAAATATTTATATGCCATAATCGAAATATTTAATAAAATTAACAATTCATTCGTAACGGTGGATGAAGGTTATTGGCAACACACGAGTTTTACGCCAGAAATGTTGCCCATTGCCCTCATAAAAAGGATGTTCTTGCTTAAATTCCATTTAGCCGTCATTAATAATCTGGAGTTTTAACGCGTGGACACAGTTTTTGTGTAGGCTGCGTCAGAAGTTAATAGCATTAAGGTTAACCTACGCAAATTTCGCTTCAAAAATGCAGACTCATTACGAGTCACCCGTATTATAAGTGTCTATCATTTAGCTTGGGTTTTTCAAAATAAAATTAAAAAATAATCTCAAGCTTAATGTATGCAAAACTAAAAAACTTTTAATGAACTTTATTTATTTGTGTGTACTTAATTATCATTAAGTACACACAAATAAATAAAGGTCATTAAGAGGTTTTTGCTTTTGCGCATTAAGTACTGAGGGGCCGAAAGTGTACACAATTGAAGAACGAATTATAATAAGGATAAGGGAGACAAGCGGTTAAAGGGGATGTGATCGATGTAAAGAAGGCGTAGGCTATTATAAACTGAAGGTCTGAAGTGTAGACGTGTGAATCGAACTCTTATCGAAGGCTTGGGACATCTACGGCCACGAAGTGGGAACGTTTTATTTGAAGAGGCATGTTTTGGTTTTAAAAACGCTCTTGAAGAGCATATACGTCATTTTGGAAATTTTAGGAAGCTCTTGGGACATATACGCATTTAGAATTTGGGAACCGCTCTAGGGAGATTTATCTTTTCGGAAAATTTGAGGAACGCTTTTGCGACATCTACGCTATTTTGAAATTTTAGACACGTTCTTTGGACATCTAGCCATTTTCAAATTTAAGGGACGCTTTTGGACTCTAGCGCCATTTTCAAATTTAAGAGACGCTCTTTGGGAAAAAACATCTAGCATTCATATACTGGTAACTTTAATGGAGGTTAATCAATTTTCTATTTAACATCATTCAGTATTATATATTTTTTTTAAGTAATTAATGGAAGATTAAGTTCAGAAACAAAATTTATTTTTTCTCCATTAAATGCTGAAAAAAAGTTATTAAGTCCGAAAATACTTTATGTAATTAAGTATTGTTTCAGTTATTAAAGATCATTGATACGTGGAAAAATAATGTTTAATGATGTTTAAGCAGAAAATGATTAACCTCGAATTAAGTACTCAGGATATAAATGTATGCAAAACTAAAAAATCTTTTAATGAACTTTATTTATTTTGTGTGTACTTGATGATAATTAAGTACACACAAATAAATAAAGTTCATTAAGAGTTTTTTGCTTTTGCGCATTATATACTGAGGGGCCGAAAGTGTACACAATTGAAGAACGAATTGTAATAAGTGACAAGCGGTTTAAAGGGGATGTGATCGATGTAAAGAGCGTAGGATATTATTAACTGAAGGTCTGAAAGTGTAGACAAGGTGTGAATCGAACTCTTATCGAACGTTAGAGGACATCTACGCCACGAAGTGGGAAACGTTATTCTTTGAAGAGGCATGTTTTGGTTTAAACGCTCTTGAGACATATACGCCATTTGGTAATTTCAGGAACGCTCTTGGGACATAATACGCCATTTTTGAAATTTGGGAACCGCTCTTGGGAGATTTATTCGATTTTCGAAATTTGAGAACGCTTTTGGGACATCTACGCTATTTTGAAATTTTTAGGAACGCTCTTTGGACATCTACACCATTTTCAAAATTTACGGGACGCTTTTTGGACATCTACGCCTATTTTCATAATTTAAGAGACGCTCTTGTGGACATCTCTGCCATTTATATACTGAGTACTTAATGGAGGTTAATCATTTTTTATTTAAACATCATTAAGTATAATTTTTTAATAACTAAAAATAATACTTAATTTACATAAAGTATTTTCGACTTAATGAACTTTTTCAGCAATATAATGGAAAAAAAACAATTTTTTTTCTGAACTTAATCGAAACAAAGTTATTTTTTCCATAAAAACCAATAATATTTTTTTTAAGTTTAACATTTATTCTTATGTTTACAAAGAATGGCATTGCTTGTTTTTTACTTGATTTTAACCAGGAAGTTGCACAAAGCAAACAACATTAATTTAAAGAAAGAACCTATTTGCACTGTTTTTTAATTGAATTCGTATTAATACAGTTGAGTATATTTTAACACTATTTTTTATAGTTCGGGTATGAAAATTTTCCGAAATTTTTGTCCAAAATTTTTTTTGTTTTAATAACTGAATCTGGGGGGTAAAACAAAAAAAAGAGCCACTTTAACTTTTTTCTCGGATTCCTACATATGTTCTGAACGCTGTTTGAAAAATCATAAAAAATTTTTATTTTTTATCGACTTTTTCAGAAAAATTAATTGAAATTTTCCTCAAATTAAGTCCAAAATTTTGAATTCGGTGGTTTTTGAACTCTCCATAAAAAATCTGCCAGAATTCACATATTAAATGTTTTGGCATCTATCAAATCGCCATATGTCACTAATCGGTAGGTCGCGCGATTATCATTTTGAAACTGTTGATAAATTTTTAACACTTGACTGTGCATCGATAAGTGTCTTCGGCACTGAATCTTTAAAAATTTTATGGTTGTGAAAAATTCCCATTAATGGTGGGTGTAATAGGCCGCATTTTGTTTAATAGTCAGGACATTTTTATAATATAAAAACGCAATTTAAGTGTCAATTTTTATCTCAAAAAAAGCTGTTTTTCTCTACTTTTTGCCAATTTTTACCCTTTTTCATGGGGAAAAAACTTTGATATTTAAGGAATTTTCGACTGTGCAGAGTGATTAGGGAAACTAAATTAGCGGAGTACAACCGTGTCTGAAGTTTATTGATATCGTCTTTATAAAAAAATTTCTATAGTTGGGTTAAGTTGGAAATTGATGCACAGTGAAAGAGTTTTTTTGTATTTTTAACCATAGTTAGTTATTTTTAGAAAATAAAATGTAACCGTTTGTAAGAATGAACACTTTAATTAAAAGATACAAATTAAAAAAAAATTTCCACATTTTTTTTCTTTCATATATTGCTATGAAAAAATGTACCAATTCTGCTGGACTGATGCCACCTTAAATATTTTTTCTCTGGGTCATTTTCGGATTGATTTTTGTTTGAATTTTTCAAAATTATTGTCATTTTCGGCATTATGTAACAAGATTCTTGTTGCTGAAGTGCCAAGATATTATTTTGTATATGTCTGCACAGCAAGGCGTTGGTTTTTGCTTTCCCTGATTTGATTTTGACTTTTTCAAGGTAAATATAATTTCTTTTGAAAATAAGACAAAAATGACCCCGAACACCTCAGTCATGTTTTTCAAGAAACGCGTTCATAAATATCAAATGTTTTATTAAACTTTTTTTTGTCAATTTCATTATGATTATAGGCAAGGGTCTTGATAATGGGACCGCTAAATTTTATGGTGTGTAATCACTCGAGTAATTACTAAGACAATCACTCAGACACATCGGTGGAATTCGAACACGCGCTATAAAGATAGTAAACGTTTTTTGAGATGAAGTTCCGTTGGGAAAAGGATATTATAAAAAAATATTAACACTCTTTATAATACTGAGAGCCACTTTTGGTTGAGAAAAGATATTACAGGGTGTTAAGGTTTTTCCCTTCTTTTTTCCAAACTGGTCACACTTGATTGTCCGCCGTTTTGATTGGTTGAATCTGAGAAAAACTCTTCTGACAACCAATCAAAACGGGGAATCAAGTGTAAAACCAGTTTGGGAAAAAAGAGGTAAAAACCTTACACCCTGTACTTTCGGAGATTAAACTCAGCTTTGTCTGACGGAAAAATGACGAATTTTAAATCAATTTTCCGTTAATTAAGAGAAAAATTTTGTTCGAAAAGTTTTTCACAACAATAATTGAATTACATTATATTTAAACTTTTCCTAATAAATCTGCAAAATTTGAAGTACATCTCATGTTTGTTCTGGTTGCTTGCTGTCTTGTAGGCTTTGATTACCAGCCTGCTCCTACTGGTAGATGTCGAATGAAGCGTCTAGAATTTGAAGATGGCAAAGTTGTCCCAAGACATTCATTTAAATTTTTGAAAATGAGTTGATGTCCAATAGCGCGTTCCTTAAATATTTCGAACTAGGGTTTAATCTCCCAAAGAGCGGTTCCAAATTTTAAAATGACGTATACTGTCCAAGACGGTTCCTAAAAGTTCTAATGACGTATATGTCCAAGAGCGTTCTAAATCAAAGCATACTTCATCAAGATTTAACGTGTTCCTATATGTTGGTTGGTAGATTGTCCTCTAAGCGTTTTGTTCACATTGTCTAATATTCAGACCTTCAGTTTATAATAGCCTACGCTTCTTTACATCGATCACATCCCTTTAACCGCGTGTTTCGCCCGTATTATAATTCGTGTTCTCCAATGTTACACTTTCGGCTCTCAGCATACCCTTTCCCTTTTGGATGATACTTGAAAGTGTAGGTTGGGGGAGCCATCCTAACACTCCTGAGACTTCTAGCCACTCATCGAGGCGGCTTTCTCTTCTTTTATCAGCCTTACATCTTATCAAAATCCTTCCAAAAGGTGTTAAAGGGATTATATGACACAAAATAGCATTTTTATTCATTTTCTTTATTGCTACGTTTTCTGATACTATATATTTCAGGCAAATAAATTTTTAACTTTTTATAGTTTGGAAACACAGAATAATTTTATCAAAGTCAAGTAACATTTTAATCTAGAATTTCACCGAAAATTTGATGGCAAATTTTGGGCTAAAGAAAAACAAAAAAAATAAAGAAGCCCACTAGTTAAAATAATTTAAATATTTCTGGTGCTGTTGACTTGATATGGTTAATCTGCGTCCTAAATTTCGTAATAGTTAGCTTCAAGATTTTTGAGACGGTTTCAAAATGACTCCAGAAATTATTTTGTACACATAGAAATGTGATTTATAAAACTCGTTCTGCTTTTGGAGTTCTGTTAGTTTTATGGTTTTGAGAAGGTTTTTGTTTTCTTCCAAAACAGTTTTTCTCAGATTTTTATAAAATTTCTCCAGTTGTAATATGTTTCAGACAGCCAAAGGATTTGCCTTTGCACTGTTTGTGCTTTTTGCAGCGAACTTTGAGTCATTCTGCTGTCATGACCTATATAAGTGACGGGCAAACATTGACAATTTATATACACGAATTCGTGCAAGAAAAAATATCTCTTAAGATAAAGCATTTGTTATGTGAACTTAAGAAAAATGTTAAAACTTGAAAAAAGTTATTATTTGGTTTTTCTGGAAAAAATTACTTTTTTTTGTTAGGGGTACTCACGGTTTTTGAGATTTTAGATCGGGGGCTCAGAAGGAAATCGAATCATAGTTTATGAAATTCTGAAAACCTCTGAAATGAAAGATCCTATCCTTTTGCTCCCGAACGCAAAGTAGAACACTTTATTATTTTGAGCACCACTAGCACCAAGTGGTAGTGAGTTCTAGAGGCACTGATTTTTGGACTTCAATTGTCTTTTATCTTCGGAAACGGCTCAATGGAAATTGATTGAAAGTTTGTAAGAAAAAACGGTTCTACTTACGTCGACAGTTATCGAAATTTATTTGCCCAAAATTCGATTCGGCTTGTTTCTATGTAAATTATAAAAACCGTAATTTTTATGTATTATTTTACATTACTTATTCGGAGAAACTGTCTTCTCTCAATTTCTAGTGAAAATTTTTTTGAACCATCGCCTCCATATTATTATAGAAATATGTTGCAGGATTAGTTCAGCCGGAATGTCATTTTCATTGATTTCTAATAAAAAAAAACTCATCGTATCGAGTTGAAAGTACCATCAAATGAAAAGCTCATTGGTCTATCACGAAGAAAAATTTTGCTTTACGTCAGGCGTTTTGGAAATTTTGATTTTTTATATTGTAGAATCAAGTAAACGTAAAAATTTCAAACTAAAACGAACTTTTCTCAAAACAATTTCGGTAGATTTTATTAATACTTTTATATCGTAACACTGTCTCTCATTCTGGTTGTTAAATTTTTTATAAATTCATTTATAATATAATGGAAGTATTTTATGTAATTTCTAGAATTTATTTTTCATCCGATTGTACTCAAAGTACTCCTCAATTGAAGCTAACTGCAACTGAAGTTAAAAAGTGTACTCACTTTTACTTATTTTTAGAATTGTTCATTTAAATTGAGTTTATGTTATTTTTTCTCAAAATAATACTCTTTAGAAAAATCTGAGAAAAATCTCGAAAATTTTGAGAAAAATCTCGAAATTTTTTTTTATGATAAGAGCAGGAAATGCATTTTTGAGGCCTTCTTGAAGGCTATGGTGCAGTATTATGTCCTAACCTGAGTTAAAAAATCCGTTTGAGTACCCTTCAGTTTCAGATTAAAAAAATAAAAATTTTCCGTATAAATGCTGAAAAAAGTTTATTCAAGTCGAAATACTTTCTGTAAATTAAGTTATTGTTTTCAGTTATTAAAGATCATTAAATTACTATGAAAAATAATACTAATGATGTTTAAGGGGGTTCTATGGCAAAATGGACTTTTGGATTTGCTTATTTTCTCGGCATAGCATAGGAAGTGGGATAAAATATCCTGATAAGTTAGTTTCGTAAATCTCTGGAAGCATGTTTTGAATCCCACATTTTCTTAAGATAGCATGTTTGACCAACCGGTTAAATGAGTAACCAGGAGCAAAAAATTCTTGAAAAGCCTGTATTTTTTTTTCGTCCTATTTCTGGAAATGTATTCAAAATGTGACATTATCTGCGAAATCTCAAAGGCGGAAAAACTGTTAATTTTTTTTTTTAATTTTCTTACTGAAAAGGTTCAAAGCTGGCGAAAAGGCTGTTTTTTTGTTATTTTTTGGCCTCGGAAAGTTGTAATTTTTTTTTACATGCTCATGGCAAACTATTTTTCGCGTGCACTATAGTTTTTCGTAAATAATTGTTACAAACTGTTATGTCTGATGTAACGATTTCATTTTTTTAACTCCAGGAGTACGATTTGAAAAATTTATTTTTGACATCGCATTTCGTCAATCAGGTTTTTTAACCCCTCACACCAAAACCATTGAAATTTCCCCTCACAGGTACGCCCAAAAACGCCATTCGGGACGCACTTTGAGCGGTTATTGCGGAGATAATAAATGCAATGATATTCATTATTTTGCGCTGGCCCGAGATCAAGGATAGATTTAAATTGGAGGCAATAATTTTTTCAAAATTTTTATTTGTTTGCTCGATAAATGCAAGAGAAAATAGAGGTTTAGTTTCAGGTAATTCATCGGAAAAGCTACATTTTTCAAAATTACATATGAATTAACAAAAGATTAAGTAGAACACTGGTATTCAAATATGATCTTGAATTTTTAATAGCTTATCTGAATAGTCTGAAAAACAAATTTTCGTATCCCTTCGAGCCAAAATGCACGCACAAAAATAGAAAACAATTGAATATAAATAGTTTTTTACTTGAACCTTTTGAAGGCCATCACGGGTGAATTGGAGAATAATAAAAAAGGTCCAACAATTTAATTATTTTTGAATCAATATACGCCATAAAATTGAACTTATTTTTTTCAAAAAACGATTTTCTCCAATAGTAAACGCAAATTGTATATAATAACTTAAACGTGGCCGTCTGAATCTGTTCTCTGATTTAAAATATCTCTCTCCAGTTGTCTAGAAATGATCACTCTTTTTTCCTGTGCCAAAAAATACATTTCGGAAATTGTAAGCAACCTACAGGGTGTAGGTCTTTAAAAACTCTTACACCCTGTATTTTGAGATAAAAATAAATTTATTAGATCAAGTTATTCAGCCACTAAAAAGGCAAACTGAGTATTGGGGGTCGCTGGAAGCTTGATACTCGGCATGATAATCTTCAGCTGTGCTCTTTGTCGCTTTGCATCGAATTCTAACTAAAAATTCAACGGCTTCAATCAAAAATATTATTTCGCGCAATTATGTGTTTTTTTTTTATTTTTTTGAGTTAATAGAGAATCAGTACTTCAGGAAAAATAAAACTCTCAATGAAGACGCCAAGAAAAAAATAATAGTACGCAGGAGCGCCTCAAATAATTTCTAAATCTGAGTCTCCTCAGAATTTTGGATTTTATGTGTCGCATTTACGCTAGAATTTTTTACGAAATCAGGCGAAAATCCTAAAAAAAGTAGGAAAAAAATATCTTTTGAACTACTAGTTCGTATAAAATTTTTAAAACCATTACTAGAACAAGAATTGCGAGCTTCCATGACACATTTGAATTAAAAGTCTGTTGAATTATTATTATCTATCGTCGTCTTAAAAGGATTAAAAAAACTCGCGTCCCGAATGGGTTTGGGTGTGAGGGGGTTAGACCAAAAGATTCGTAATTTTGAATGTTTCTGGAAACGGTAATTATAAAGCAATGACGCAAATATTCCAACGTTTGAGGCGCTACGAGCAGAAAAGATTTTTTTTTCGACACTCGGACAATTTTTTGAGTTTTTATGAACTAAAAAAGCACGTTGAGTTCCATAATCAATAAAATCAGACTTTTTAGTTCAAAAGATACGACTTGCCCTATAGAACTTTTATACTCAAAATAAGCTTGTTTCAAATTTTTATCAAAATCTCCAGATTGTTGAATTTTTTCAATTTTTTAGTTTCTTTATATAATTAACAATCTACGTGGAGATCAAAAATTATAAAATCCAGTAAAATAATTTTCAGTACAAAGATATGGGCTGCTATGAACCCTTAAAGCAGAAATGATTAACTTCAGTAAGACTCAGTATAGAAGTAAGGTAATAGAAGTAAGAACTACATAAATGATATAGAAACACTTTCGAAAAGTGCTGAGTTTTTGAAAAACGAAGACATAAATTTTTCCAAATTTTTTTCTGCTCAATTTCAGTACACGACACTGAAAGGACAGAAACTAAAAAATCTCAAAAATCAATGGGAGTTGATTAATGAATATCTGTTATTTAATTCGAAATTAATCCTTTCGGCCCAGGATGTAAAAATTTTACCACTGTACGGTGCGACTAGGTCGAGCAATGTTTATGCGCAATTCCGACGCGAAATGTCGGGCCATGCTGTGTAGTTTGGTTAACAAGACTTAAATATGATGAGAGCCCTGGGTTCGAGCCCCATATTTTTAAATTCCCTCTTGACAGTCATACGATCCTTGACAACACCTGAGATTCAAGCGACCTCAAGGCCAAAAGTGATTTGTAATAATTATGACTTCCGATATAACGATTTAAGGGCCTAGAAGGGTAATCTTGCAATAATAATAGAGATTTCGCACGAAAAAGCTAGCGGCGGTAATTTCAAAATGAATTAAACCCAAATCACACTCTTTGTCTAATAAACTGTCTTTCGTGTTATCACTTTGAGTCGCTCTTACTGAGGCAACGATAATTGTTCAGTACACCAAAAACTATGGCGAAAATGTGTTTAGTGAAGCATGATTTTATGCTCTCGATTTTATACAATATTTATCAAATTCTTCAATGAATTATTCATTAATTTGAAAAACGCCTTTTTAATTAAACGACTTTGCTAAAGAGAAAACCTTTATGAAAAAATAAGGAGATATAAATTTCGAACTTAGCTATCAGAATCAAAAGATACTAGATAGGTATCAGCATTAAGATTTATACATATACAAGAATTAAATTTTTTGAATTAGCTTTTAATCAGTCCGATTACTATATGTTACCGGAAAAAAATTTTCTCGAAAGGTTTTTTTGTCATATAATCTTTAAACATCAAGGGCAAGAAATTTCAAGTTTGATTTATTAAATATCAAACGATGTACTTTTTAACCAACTTTGACACTAACACACGAAGCTGGTTTTTTTCATTCATTGTTTTAAATTACGGAATTTGATTAAAGTTCTGATGAGAGTGCTTAAATTTATCAAAAATAGAGATATTTAACTGACTTGAGAACACATAAATCCATTTTCTGTTCGGGGGCAAATGACTTTTTTTATTGAAATGAGTTACCAGAAGCTTTCCTAAAAATCAATTACTGCATAGACTATGCAGCATAGTGTTTAACGCTTCAATTTTTTAAAATCGCTTTTCAAGATAAAGTTACTGGGGTGGTGGCATTTTGACAGACTTTGCACTTTTCAATTGTTTTTCCTTGACGAAAACTTTTTTCGTCATTTCAAAAATTTTTCGGATAAAAAATTTTTCCGAGAAGGAAAGTTGTCACTGCTTTGAGTTTACTTCGTTAAATCTGATTTTCTTTGGATCGATCCCTTTCACTTTTAAATTGTCTTTTTTGAAAAAACCCTCAAAACGCGCGTTTGCTATCAAAGGTATCTTAATACAGTAAAAAATTTTTTTTAAATTGAGAGCTGCTCAAAGAACAGGCTCAATTTATATATTCTAATTAAATAGCAATTTTTTAAGTCAGAAATAAGAAATTTTTAATTTTTTGAAAAAAGACGAAAAAAAGACAATTTTAGCGACATGGTCGAAAAATATTTACACACGAGCGAAGAAAAAACGAAGACAAGTTTTGATTTAATTTAAAGTGGGCATTCTCAATTTTTCAGCTAAGGATATCTAGTTAAAAAATAAGTTTAAAAAATTTTTTGAACAAGAAATGAGAAAAATTTTTCAAAAGTTTTTCAATTATTTCGAACCAAAAATCCAAAACATGTATAACGATCGAAGAACTGCTAGTGTATTGTTTATGGTCAATCGTCTATGTAATATTTGTTATGAACATAAAATAACTAGGCAGGATCTTTGATATGTTTTTTAATAGCATATAATATTATGTTGTCATACACGAAAAGTTAAAGTGGCCATTTTAAATATGTCTTTTGTCTTATCTTTAAGGAAAATTGAAAAAAAATTTGATACAAAAAATAATGCATTCTTTTTGAATAATGTTCGTAACTTTTTTCGAAAATTTTTCATAATTTGTCAATTCAAAAAGTTCAAATTCAAAACAAAATTTTTTGTAAAGTAATAATCGAAATTCTGTAAGTTACAAAGTTGCCTGATTATGACACCTTATTGATGGTATTTGAGAAGAATTATAATCCCAGTAAAAATTTTTTATCAAGAGCCTATCCGTATTTTGTCAATGCAGCGAGGAAAAGTTAGATAGAAAACTTAGTAGATACAGTTCGAAATTAAATGGTATAGATGTTTATAATTTTTATAAAAGTGGTAATTTATTCTGAAGAGATCTGTTTATTAATCTATGTTTGAGCCTACTATTTTTTCATGAGGAAATGCAACGTTTAAAAATAATCTTTTCCGTGGTGAGTTTTCACAGAGATCATTTTTTGTCATTTAGTCGTATTTTTTATAAATATTTTGTGATTTTTCGATATTTAGATGATACAGCTCAAAAAAAAATTTTTACGTCAAGACATATTGATTTTTTGTTTGTCACAAAATTTTATTAAGAAGCTGTTTACGGCAGAAATGATTTTTTAATTTGTTTAATTATCAAACAAAGACACTGTTATTTGTGGATGCAAATTGATATGTAAGAGCCCAAGGCTTGAAATATGTTAGTTAGTATTAGTCGTCCTGAAGCCTTCAAGGTTAAACATAAACGAAAATATTTTTGCGATTGGTCTGAAAATAACTTTTTAGACTTGTGCGGCTCAGTTTGCATTTTGTTTCTGTATCTTAGGCCGCTGTATATGTTTTTTTACTTTGGGTTTGTTTTTGGACATTAATAATATAAATTTTTCGTTTTTAAAAATATTTAATTTTAACGGTTTTCGGTTCAATTGATAATTAAAAGGAGAGATGCTGTCTGTGAATTGTGTTATACACTTATGAGAAAATTGTTATTCGAATTTAAAAAGAGCTATAATTTGAATTTTAATGTTCGAAGTTATTGACTCGATTTTTGAATGAAAAAACCTAATTTAGAATATTGAATATCTTGATTCAAAAGATTTTTTCGGCTAATTTTTATTTGAAAATCTTTATAGTTGTCGGATCTAGGAGGTAAAATAAATGACAAAATTGAATGTGGAAAACTAATACTAAAATTTTTTTTTCGAAATTTTAAAACCGACCGCTTATCGACACTCAAATTAAAATATAAATTAATGAACGCAATAAGCTTCTTATCATGTACTACTTGAGTTTCAAAAAGTAAAATTAACATTTTTTGTTCCAACTTTTTTTAATTCAAATTTTTGCTTATTATACAAAGGAGGCCGTATATCGCTGTCAATATACGAAATTTTGCCATTATTGACGATATGCGTGGCCTTTTGAAGTTCTTATAACTATGAACTTGGCGTGGTCGTCATGAATGAAGTCACAGTAGACAAGATTTAATTTTTTTATAATCTAAATCTTTTTTAAATTTTTATTTTGCCGTTCTTTAAGCTCGACCACATCGCTCCTACGTAAGTACCTTTTTTTACATATTTTGGATATTTTAGCTTAAAATAATTTTTGGACAGATTTGCACCTTTTTCATTTTTTTTTGACGAACAACTTTTTACCACTTTAAAATTTTCGGATTGAAGACTTTTTCGAACAAAAGGTTGCCACTTTTGAGCTTATCTTTGTAGTATCGATTTTTTTCATATCGATTATTCTTATTTATAATAAATGTCTTTGAAAAAACAACTAAAAACGGCGTTTGTTATGAAGGTGGTGTTAATAGAGTTAAAATTTATTTGAATTGTCAATTATTTAGATAAACGACGATTTTAGTCAAAAAGAAAATTTAAATTTTGAAACAAGATGAAAACCGAAATTTTAGAAATCGAAAGAATATTTTTTCAATGCGTTTCATTATTTAATTTTAACAGCGGTGGAATGGGTCCGGCTACCAATTTGCAAAGTTTGCAGTGTATTCAAATTTTTCACAATTCTGAAAAAAGGGGCTTCGATGGATTTATGCCAAACCGTAGTTTAGTTTAAAAAGTATAGATTCAAGAGTATAAGCAAGGAGCGAAGAAACAAAACGAGACATATTTGAATAATATGACAAGTGCCATTCAATTTTTGCGTTAAGATTCCANATTGAAGAACGAATTATAATAAGGGACAAGCGGTTAAAGGTGATGTGATCGATGTAAAGAAGCGTAGGATATTATTAACTAAAGGTCTGAAAGTGTAGACAAGTTTGAATCGAACTCTTATCGAACGCTTAGAGGACATCTACGCCACGAAGTGGGAAACGTTATTCTTTGAAGAGGCATGTTTTGGTTTTAAAACGCTCTTGAGACATATACGCCATTTGGTAATTTCAGGAACGCTCTTGGGACATATACGCCATTTTGAAATTTGGGAACCGCTCTTGGGAGATTTATTCGATTTCGAAATTTGAGGAACGCTTTTGGGACATCTACGCTATTTTGAAATTTTAGGAACGCTCTTTGGACATCTACACCATTTTCAAATTTAAGGGACGCTTTTTGGACATTTACGCCATTTTCAAATTTAAGAGACGCTCTGTGGACATCTCTGCCATTTATATACTGAGTACTTAATGGAGGTTAATCATTTTTTATTTAAACATCATTAAGTATAATTTTTTAATAACTAAAAATAATACTTAATTTACATAAAGTATTTTCGACTTAAT
>SCLH01000900.1:73521-97240 GCA_004367855.1 Oikopleura vanhoeffeni
GAACATCATTTAAATTTGAAAATGGCGTTGATGTCCAAAGAGCGTTCCTAAAATTTCAAAATAGCGTGGATGTCCCAAAGGCATTCCTAAAATTTCGAAATAGGGTAAATCTCCCAAGAGCGGTTCCCAAATTTTAAAATGACGTATATGTCCCTAGAGCGTTCCTAAAAGTTCCAAATGACGTCCCAAGAGCGTTCTAAAATCCCAGCATACCTCATCAAAGATTAACGTTTCCTATATCGTGGCGTAGATGTCCTCTAAGCGTTCGATTCACAATTGTCTACACTTTCAGACCTTCAGTTTATAATAGCCTACGCTTCTTTACATCGATCACATCCCCCTTAACCGTTTTTCCCGTATTATAATTCGTTCTCCAATCGTGTGAACGAACATGTGAACATAAGAAAAAATGTTAAAACTTGAAAAAAGTATTATTTGGTTTTTCTTGAAAAAAATACTTTTTTTTGATTAAGTTCAGAAAAAAAAATATTTTTTTTCCATTAAATGCTGAAAANTTCAAAATAGCGTGGATGTCCCAAAGGCGTTCCTAAAATTTCGAAATAGGGTAAATCTCCCAAGAGCGGTTCCCAAATTTTAAAATGACGTATATGTCCCAAGAGCGTTCCTAAAAGTTCCAAGTGACGTATATGTCCCAAGAGCGTTCTAAAATCAAAGCATACTTCATAAAAGATTAAAGTTTCCTATATCGTGGCGTAGATGTCCTCTAAGCGTTCGATTCACAATTGTCTACACTTTCAGAACTTTAGTTTATAATAGCCTACGCTTCTTTACATCGATCACATCCCCCTTAACCGTTTTATAATTCGTTCTCCAATCGTGTGAACGAACATGTGAACATAAGAAAAAATGTTAAAACTTGAAAAAAGTATTATTTGGTTTTTCTTGAAAAAAATACTTTTTTTTGATTAAGTTCAGAAAAAAAAATATTTTTTTTCCATTAAATGCTGAAAAAAATTTTATTAAGTCGAAAATACTTTATGTAAATTAAGTATTGTTTTCAGTTATTAAATATCATTAAGTACTAAAAAAATAATACTTAATGATGTTTAAGCAGAAAATGATTAACCTCCATTAAGANAATGGCAAAGTTGTCCCAAGAACATCATTTAAATTTGAAAATGGCGTTGATGTCCAAAGAGCGTTCCTAAAATTTCAAAATAGCGTGGATGTCCCAAAGGCGTTCCTAAAATTTCCAAATAGGGTAAATCTCCCAAGAGCGGTTCCCAAATTTTAAAATGACGTATATGTCCCAAGAGCGTTCCTAAAAGTTCCAAGTGACGTATATGTCCCAAGAGCGTTCTAAAATCAAAGCATACTTCATCAAAGATTAACGTTTCCTATATCGTGGCGTAGATGTCCTCTAAGCGTTCGATAAGAGTTCGATTCACAATTGTTCAACTTTCAGACCTTCAGTTTATAATAGCCTACGCTTCTTTACATCGATCACATTCCCCTTAACCGTTATTCCCGTATTTTAATTCGTTCTCCAATCGTGTACACTTTCGGCCCCTCGGTATAATGCACAAAAGCATTTTCTATGTGAACATAAGAAAAAATGTTAAAACTTGAAAAAAGTATTATTTGGTTTTTCTTGAAAAAAATACTTTTTTTTGATTAAGTTCAGAAAAAAAAATANAATTTTGACTGAATTAATAATTTTTGATCTCCACGTAAGAGCTTGTTTAATTATATTAAAGAAACTAAAACATTTGAAAAAAATTCAACAATCTGGAATTTTTTTGATAAAATTTTGAAACAAGCTTATTTTGAGTATAAGGTCTATAGGCAGGTCGTTTCATTTTGAACTAAAAAAGGTCTGATTTTCATGATTCATGGGAAACTCAACACGTGGCTTTCTTTAGTCATAAAAACTTCAAAAAATGTCGAGTGTCGAAAAAAAAATCTTTTCTGCTCTAACGCTCAAACGGTTGAAATATTTGGTCATGTTTATAATACCCGATTTCCAGAACATCTCAACATTCCGAATCTTTGGTCTTAACC
Organism: Oikopleura vanhoeffeni; assembly: GCA_004367855.1. Classification (NCBI taxonomy): domain Eukaryota; kingdom Metazoa; phylum Chordata; class Appendicularia; order Copelata; family Oikopleuridae; genus Oikopleura; species Oikopleura vanhoeffeni. The sequence goes on from SCLH01000900.1 coordinate 75,544, forward strand.
CCCTCACACCCAAGACGCCATTCGGGACGCGAGTTTTTTTAAAATCCTTAAACACGAGATAGAAATATATAATTCAACAGACTTTATTCAAAATGTGTCATAGGAAGCTCGCACAACTTCTTGTTCTAGTCACAATGGTTTTCAAAAATTTGATACGACTAAGAGTTCAAAAGATATTTTTCCTACTCTTTTTTTAGGATTTTCCCGCCTGATTCTTCGTAAAAAAATTCTAGCGGTAAATGCGAAGCAAAAATTCAAAATTCTGAGGAGACTCAGATTTAGAAATTAAATTTCGAGGCCTGCTCCTCGGTACTATTATTTTTTTTCTCTGGTCTTCATTGAAGAGTCTTTTATTTTCCCTGAAGTGATTTGCTCTATTAACTCAAAAAAAAAAAAAACACATAAGTTGCCGCAGAATAAATATTTTTGAATTGAAATACCGTTTGATTTTTAAGTTTAAATTCGATGCAATAGCGACAAAGAGCATCAGCCTAAAGATATCATGCCGAAGTAATCAAGCTTTCCAGCGGAACCCCAATACGTCAGTTTGTCTTTTTTAGGTGCTGAATAACTTTGATCTAATCAAATTTATTTTTATCCTCAAAAAAATACAGGGTGTCATAGGTTTTTAAAGAAACCTTACACCCAGTAGGTTGCTTACAATTTCCGAAATGTATTTTTTTTGGCACACGGAAAAGAAGGAGTGATCATGTTCTAGCAACTGGAGAGAGAATTAATTTTACATCAGAAGAAACAGATTCCAGACGGCCAGACGGGTTTTAAGTTATTTCTATATAGATTTGCGTATTAAATGGGAGAAAAATCGTTTTTTTTTTTTTTCTTTCTTTTTTTTTTTTTTTTGTTTTTTTTTTTTTTGTTTTTTTCTCTATTTCCCTTTTTTTTTTTTTTTTTTTTTTTTTTTTTTTTTTTTTTTTTTTTTTTTTTTTTTTTTTTTTTTTTCTTTTTTTTTTTTTGTTTGAAAAAATAAAGTTTTCAATTTTTATGGCGTAATAATTGATCAAAAATTAAATTTTGGACCTTTTTAATTATTCTCGCAATTCCCAACCCGTGATGACCTTCCAAAGTTTCAAGTAACTATTTTATATTCAATTTGTTTCATGATTTTTGGCGTGCTTTTGGATTCGAAGGCGATACGAAATTTGTTTTTCAGACTATTCAGATTAGCTACTTAAATTCCAAGATCATATTGAATAGCCAGTGTTTCTACTTAATCTTTTTGTGAATTCATATGTAATTTTGACAATGTATGTTTTCCGAGTGATTACCTGAAACTAAACCTCTATTTTCCCTTGCATTTATCTGAGCAAACAGAATTAAAAATTTTGAAAAATTTTGGCCTCCAATTTAAATCTCTATCCTTGATCTCGGGCAGCGAAATAATTGAATATTCCATGCATTTATTATCGTCGCAATAACCGGCTCCAAAGTGGCGTCCCCGAATGGCGTTTTGGTGTGAGGGAGGAATTTCAAATGGTTTTGGGTTGTGCAGGGGGTTATAAAAACCTGACTTGGACGAAATGGATGTCAAAAAATAAATTTTCAATCGAACTCCCTGAGTTTAGAAAATCGGAACCATCGTTAACATCAGCCCATAACAGTTTGTTAACAATATTACGAAAAACTATAGTGCTATCGGAAATAGTTTTGCCATTAGCATGAAAATAAAAAATACAACTTTTCGATGGCAAAATAACAAATACAGTCCTTTTCGCGCAGCTTTGATACCGTTTTCCAAAGGTAAGCAAAATTAAAAAAAAATAACAGTTTTTTTTTCCGCCTTTGAAATTTCGGCAGGATATGTCACATTTGTGAAAACATTTCCCTAAATAGACCGAAAAAAATACAGCTTTTTCAAAGATTTTTTGCTCTGGTTAACTCATTTACCGGTTGTTCAACATGCTATCTAAAATATATTACAAAACATCTTCCAGAGATTACGACAACCTATCAGGAATTTATCACTTATGTCTATGCCGAGGGAAATACAATCCAAAATCCATTTGCCTAAGAACCCTTAAATACAATCATTAGATATTTTAGTTAGTTATTTAATGATCTTTAATAACTGAAAACATACTTAATTTACATAAAGTATTTCGACTAATAACTTTTTTTCAGCATTTAACGGAAATTTTTATTTTTTTTCTGAACTTAAGGGGGTACCTACAACGGTTTTTTAACTCAGGTTAGGGACATAATAACTGCATCCAAATAGCGCTCAAGAAGGCCTCAAAATGCATTTCTGCTCTTATCAAAAAAAAAATTGACGATTTTTCTCAAAAATTTTCGAGTTTTTCAGATTTCTAAAAAGTATTTTTTTGAGAAAAAATACATAAACCTCATTTTAATGAACAATTCAAAAAAGTAAAAAGTGAGTAGCCCTTTAACTCACGTTTGCAGTAGCTTCAATTTGAGGGTACTTTGGGTACAATGAAGAAAATAAATTTCTAGAACTTAAAAAATTGACTCATTATATATAATGAATTTATAAAAAATTTACACCAGAAATTGAAGAAGACATGTGTAGTACGAATTATATAAAGTTTTAAAAAAATCTACCGAATTGTTTTTGAGAAAAATTTCGTTTTAGTTTGAAATTTTCACGTTACTTGATTCTACAATATAAAATAAAAATTTCACCCTGACGTAAGCAAATTTTTTCTTCGGTAGACATGAGCTTTCATTTGATGGTACTTTCAACTCGATACGATGATTTTTTATAAGAAATCATGAAATTGACTTCCGGCTGAACTAATCTGCAATTTTCTATAAATAGGACGATGTTCAAAAAAATTTTCCTAGAAATTGAGAAGACATGTTCTCCGAATATCGCAAATTCTAAATTCATAAAATTACGGTTTTTATAATTTTAGAACAAGTCCGATCGAAATTTGGCAAAATATTTTCGATAACTGTCGACGTAGTAGAAACCGTTTTTCTTACAACTTCATCAATTCCATTGAGCCGTTTCCGAGATAAAAGACAATGAAGTTCAAAATCAGTGCTCTAGAACTCTACTACCACTTTGGTGCGTGCTGCAAAAATAAATTTTCTACTTTTGGTCGGGACAAAAGGATAGATCTTCATTTCAGGGTTTTCAGAATTTCGATAACTTGTTTCGTTTCCTTCTGAGCCCGATCTAAAATTCAAAAACCGTTGAGTACCCCTTAATCAAAAAAAAGTATTTTTTCAAGAAAAACAAATAATACTTTTTTCAAGTTTAACATTTTTTATGTCACATAAATGCTTTTATTTAGAGATATTTTTCTTGCACGAATTGGTGTATATAAATTTCAATGTTTTCTGCTCGTCCACTTATATAGGTCATACAGCAGAATGCTCAAAGTTCGCGCAAAAGAGCACAAACAGCTCAAGCAAAATCTTTTTGGGCGTTCTTGAACATATTAAACTTGTGAATTTTATAAAATCGAGAAAAACTGTTATTTGAAGAAAACAAAAACTTCTCAAACCATTAAAACTAAGAGAACTCCAAAAGCAGAACGAGTTTTATAAATCACATTTTTCTATTGTAACAAAATAATTTCTGGAGTCAAGTTTGACCGTCTCAAATCTGAACATACTATATACGAATATTTAGACCAGATTTGAACATTCAAGTCAACACCAGAAATATTTTAATTATTTTGAATAGTGGCTTCTTTATTTTTTGTTTTCTTTAGCCCAAATTTTGCATCAACATTTTGTGAAATTCTAGATTAAAATGTACGTGAGACTTTATAAATTATTCTGTGTTCAACTTAAAAGTTAAAAATTTGCCTGAAATGATATAGTATCGAAAACGTTAGCAATAAAGAAAATGAATAAAAATGCTTTTGTGCATTATCCCTTTAACCACCTTTTGGATGATTGATAGATTGTAGGCTAAAGAAGAGAAAGCGGCCTCATGATGGCTAGAAGGGTCTCAGGATGTTAGGATGGCTCCCCCAACCTACATTTTCAAATCATCCAAAAGGTGTTCAAGGGATATGCTGAGAGGGCCGAAAGTGTACCAGATTGCAGACGAATATAATACGGGAAAACGGTTAAAGGGGATGTGATCGATGTAAAGAAGCGTAGGCTATTATAACTGAAGGTCTGAAAGTGTAGACAATTGTGAATCAAACGCTTAGAGGACATCTACACACGATATAGGAAACGTTAATCTTGATGAAGTATGCTTTGATTTTGAACGCTCTTGGGACATATACGTCATTTAGAACTTTTAGGAAGCTCTTTGGACATATACGTCATTTTAAAATTTGGGAACCGCTCTTGGGAGACTAACCCTATTTCGAAATTTTAGTAACGCGCTTTGGACATCAACGTCATTTTCAAATTTAAATGATGTTCTTGGAACAACTTTTGCCATTTTCAATTCTAGGAACGCTCTTCGGACATCTAACGTAGGAGCAGGTGTAATCAAAAGCTACAGACAGCAATGCAACAGAACAAACATGAGAATGTACTTCAAATTTTGCAGATTATTGGAAAAGTTTAAATATAATGTAATTCAATTATTGTTGTGAAAAACTTTTCGAACAAATTTTCTTAATTAACGGAAAATTGATTTAAAATTCGTCATTTTCCGGTCAGACAAAGCTGAGTTTTAATACTCCGAAAGTACAGGGTGTAAGGTTTTACTTCGTTTTTCCAAATGCGTTACACTTGATTCCTCCCTTTGATTGGTTGTCAGATGAGTTTTCTCAGATTCAACCAATCAAAAGAACGGCGGAAACCTCAAGTGTGACGCAGTTTTGGAAAAAAGAGGGAAAAACCTTACACCCTGTAATATCTTTTTCTCAACCAAAGTGGGCTCTCAGTAATTATAAAGAAGTGTTAATCTACTTTTTTTTATAATATCTTTTCCCAACGGAACTTCATCTCATAAAAAGTTTACTATCTTTTAGCGCGTTGTTCGATCCACCAGATGTGTCTGAGTGATTGTCTTAGTAAATTACTCCGAGTGATTACACCCGATAAAATTTAGCGGTCCCATTATCAAGACCCTTGCCTATACATCATAGATGAAATTACAAAATGAGAAAAAAATGTTTAAAGAAAACATTTGAATTTTAGAACGGTTCTGAAAAACATGACTGAGGTTGTTCGGGGTCATTTTTGTCTTATCTTTTCAAAGAAATTAATTTACCTTGAAAAGTCAAAATCAAATCAGGGAAAGCAAAAACCAACGCCTTGCTGTGCAGACATATACAAATAATATCTTGGCACTTCAGCAACAAGAATCTTGTTACAACAGATGCCGAAAATGACAATACAAAAGATATGGGCTGCCTATAGAACCCCCTTAAGCAGAAAATGATTAACCTTCAGTAAGAACTCAGTATAGAAGTAAGTATAGAAGTAAGAACTCATACAATGATATAGAAAACACTTTTGAAAAGTGCTGAGTTTTTGAAAACGAGACATAAATTTTTTCCAAATTTTTTTCTGCTCAAATTTCAGTACAGACACTGAAAGTGAACAGAAACTGAAAAATCTCAAAATTCAATGGGAGTTGATTAATGAATATCTGTTATTTAATTCGAATTAAATCCTTCGGCCTCAGGAATGTAAAAATTTTATACCACTGTACGGTGCGACTAGGTCGAGCAATGTTTATGCGAAATATCCGACGCGAAATGTCGGGCCATGTAGTGTAGTTTGTTAACAGACTTAAATCATGATGAGAGCCCTGGGTTCGAGCCCCATATTTTAAATTCCCTCTTGACAGTCATTACGATCTTGACAACACCTGAGATTCAAGCGACCTCAAAGCCAAAAGTGATTTGTAATAATTAATCCGATATAACAGATTTTAGGGCCCTAGAAGGCGTAATCTTGCAATAATAATAGAGATTTCGCACGGGATAAAAGCTCAGGCGGTACATTTCAAAATGAATTAAACCAAAATCACTCTTTGTCTAATAAACTGTCTTTCGTGTTATCACTGAGTTCGCTCTACTGAGCAAATAATTGTTCAGTACCACCCAAAAACCTATGGCGAAAATGTGTTTAGTGAAGCATGGATTTTATGCTCTCCGATTTTATACAATATTTATCAAATTCTTCATGAAATTATTCATTAATTTGAAAACCCTTTTTAATTAAACGACTTTGCTAAAAGAGAAAACCTTTATGAAAAATAGGGATATAAATTTCAGAACTTAGCTTATAGAATCAAAAGATACTAGATAGTATCAGCATTAAAGATTTAATACATATACAGAAATAAATTTTTTTGAATATAGCTTTATCAGTCCGATTAAATAATGTTACCGAAAAAAATCTCGAAAGGTTTTTTGTCATTTGATTTTAAACATCGAAGGGCAAAGAAATTTCAAGTTTTGATTTATTAATATCAAAGATGTACTTTTTTAACAACTTTGACACTAACACCACGAAGCTGGTTTTTTATTCATTGTTTTAAATTAACGGAATTTGATTAAAGTTCTGATGAGAGTGCTTAATTTATCAAAAATAGAGATATTTACTGACTTGAGAACACATAAATCAATTTTCTGTTCGGCAAATGAACTTTTTTTATCGATGAGTTACCAGAAGACTTTCCTAAAAATCAATTACTGCATAGACTATGCAGCATAGTGTTTAACGGCATTCAATTTTTTTCAAAATCGCCTTTCAAGATAAAGTTAATGGGGTCGGTGCATTTTGACAGATTTGCACTTTTCAATTGTTTTTCCCTTGACGGGAAACTTTTTGTCATTTCAAAAATTTTCGGATAAAAACATTTTCGAAGGAAAGTTGTCACTTTTGAGTTTACTTCGTTAAATCTGATTTTCTTTGGATCGATCACTTTCACTTTATAAATTGTCTTTTGAAAAAACACTCAAAAAACGCGCGTTTGCTATCAAAGGTATCTTAATAACAGTAAAATTTTTTTTTTAAAATTGAGAGCTCTAAAGAACGGCTCAAATTTATATAGTTTAATTAAATACAATTTTTAAGTCAAAATAAAAATTTTTAATTTTTTGAAAAAAGACGAAAAAAACGAAATTTTAGCACATCGAAATAAATATTTAAACACGAGCGAAGAAACACAACGAAGACAAGTTGATTTAATTTAAAGTGGGCATTCTCAATATTTTCAGCTAAGGATTCCATAAAAATAAGTTTAAAAATTTTTGAACAAGAAATGAGAAAAATTTTCAAAGCATTTCCAATTATTTTCAACCAAAAATCACAAAACCATGTCATATCGAAGAACCTGCCTAGTGTAATTTTTATGTCAATCGTCTATGTTTATATTTTGTTATTGACATAAAAATTACACTAGGCAGGATCTTTGATATGATTTTTTAAATAGCATATAATAATTATGTTGTCACCTACACGAAAAGTAAAAGTGGCCATTTTAAATAGTGTCTTTTGTTTATTTTAAGGAAAAATTGAAAAAAAATTTGAACAAAAAATAATGCATTTTTTTGAATAATGTTCGTAACTTTTTTCGAAAATTTTTCATAATTTGTCAATTTCAAAAAGTTCAATTCAAAATCAAAATTTTTTGTAAAAAGTAATAATCCGAAAATTCTGTAGTTACAAAAGTTGCCTGGATTATGAAACATTACTTTGATGGTATATTGAGAAGAATATAAAATCCCAGTAAAAAGTTTTTTATCAAGAGCCCATATCCGTATTTGTCAAAATGCAGCGAGAAAAGTTAGATACAATAACTTATGATCAGTCGAAATTAAAATTGGTATAATGTTTAAATTTTTTTAAAAGTGTAATTTATTCTGAAGAGTATCTTTATTAATCTATGTTTGAGCCTACTATTTTTTCAATGAGGAAATGCACGTTTTAAAATATACTTTTCCTGGTCAGTTTTCACAGAGATCTCATTTTTGTCATTTATCGTATTTTTATAAATATTTCTGTGATTTTCGAATTTTAGATGACACTCCAAAAAAAAATTTTAACGTCAGAATATTGATTTTTTGTTTGTCACAAAAATTTTATTAGACCTGGTTTACGCAGAAATGATTTTTATTTGTTTAATTATCAAACAAAGACACCTTATTTGTGGATGCAAATTGATATGTAAGACCCCAAAGGCTTGAAATATGTTAAGTTTATTAGTAGGCCTGAAGCCTTCAAGGGTTAAACATAAACGAAAAATATTTTTGCGATTGGCTGAAATAAACTTTTAGACTGTGCGGCTCAGTGCATTTTGTTTCTGTATCCTTACGGACAGTCATGTATATGTTTTTTACTTTGGGTTTGTTTTGGACATTAATATATATAATTTTTCGTTTTAAAAATATTATTTTAAACGTTTCGGTTCAATTCATAATTAAAAGCGAGAGAACTCTGTCTGTGAATTGTGTTAACACTTATGAGAAATATGTATTCGATTTAAAAACGAGCTATAATTTGATTTTTATGTTCGATATTATTGACTCGATTTTTGATGAAAAACCTAATTTGAATATTGAATATCTTGATTCAAAAGATTTTTTCGCTAATTTTTATTTGAAAATCTTTTATAGTTTCGGATTCTAAGGTCAAAAAATGACAAAATTGAATGTGGAAAACTAATCAAAAATTTTTTTTCGAAATTTTAAAACCGACCGCTTATCGACACCTCAAATTAAAATATAAAATTAATGCGCAAAACTTCTTTATCAATTGTACTACTTGAGTTTCAAAAAATAAAATTAACATTACTTTGTTCTCAAACTTTTTTTAATCAAATTTTTGCTTATTATACAAAAGGAGCCGATATCGCTGTCCCAATATCACCGAATTTGCCATTATTGACGATATTGCGTAGGCTTTTGAAGTTCTTATAATATTTAACGTTGCGGTGCGTCATGAATGACGTCACAGTGAAAGATTTAATTTTTTTAAATCTAAATCTTTTTTAAATTTTTATTTGCGTTCTTAAGCTCGACCTAATCGCTTGCCTTACAGTAGAGTACCTTTTTTTACATATTTTGATATTTTACTTAATAATTTTGACAGATTTGCACTTTTTCATTTTTTTTTCTTGACGAACAACTTTTTACCACTTTAAAATTTTCGGTTGAAGACTTTTTCGAACAAAAGTTGCCACTTTTGAGCTTACTTTGTATAATCCGATTTTTTTCATATCGATTATTCTTACTTTATAAATTGTCTTTTGAAAAAACACTAGAAAAACGTGCGTTTGTTATCGAAGGTGTCTTAATAAAAGTAAAATTTATTTGGAAATTTCATTTATTTAAATAAACACGATTTTTACGTCAAAATTGAAAATTAAAATTTTTGAAACGAGATGAAAAAACCGAAATTTTAGAACATCGAAAGAAATATTTTTTTCATGAGTTTAATTATTTAATTTTACACGGTGGATGGGTCGGCTCACCAATTTGGCAAGTTTGCGTGTGATAAAATTTTTTCAATTCTGAATAAAAGAGGGCTTCGATGGATTTCTGCCAAACCGTAGTTTAGTTTCAAAAAGTATGATTCAGAGTATAAGCAAGAGCGACGAAACAAAACGAGGACATATTTGAATATAATGAAAGTAGCCATTCCAAATCTTTTCAGTTAAGGATTCCATAAAAATAAGTTTGAAAATTTCTGAAAAAGATATGACAAAAAATTTTAAAATATTTCTAAATAGTTTCGACCGAAAATCTCAAAAAAATGATTTTTATTCAAAAAAAACTATTTTAGACCATTTTTACAATTTGTTATGCATTTTTTTCATAAAATTAGTATTTTTTAACAGAAGGATTTAATCCTGTTAATTATCGGCTCTAAGCTATGATGTCAAAAGTCTCTCTTTCGCTTTATTGTCCCACCCATAATGTTATTCGCGCGACCCCGGTGGCGACCCTAGTCGAGCCACCTGCCAAAAACACCACACAATAGGAAGAAACATTACAGTTAGAAGTGTGTGTTAAATTTAACTTGTTGTAAAGCTCCTTATACAATTAAAAAACTTTTCAAACCATGACGACATTCTGCACGCCGACGCATTTTATATTTTTAACGAAAAAATTTATTTCTGTTCCCATATCGCCGAAAGTGCCCAATAACGCCTAATTTTTTTGGATCTTTCGTCGATATTGCCCCCTGCTTTGCAATAAGTAATTGCGGCGATGCATTTTGGGTTGAATTCGGATATTATGATCCATTGTCTCAATAACAGTGTGCTCAAAATCGTAACTTATTTGTTTTCAGAATGTTGATATTTTCACTTTTACCGATATTTGCTTTTGCTGCCGATGAACCGGATTTCTGCACAACAAAATTATTAGAATGGTTTGAATGTGACGTTGATAATATCAATAAAGCATGCACTGGGAGGTATATTCCTCGAGAATTCGGAGATATTTTTGAGAAAAATTTAGAGCTTGACAAGATCGAAAAACTAAGAGTAGGATCAGGAATGAGGTTAAATTTATTTATATGACGACATACAGCCTGAGTTTTTTTAATTGTCACATTCTTTCTCCCGGTTTCTAGACAGCGAGATTGAATTACTGCCGAATTTGGGCATACAAATTATTTATTCGTGAAAAGTGATTTTTTGTCACTTTTTTTTTCATCAAATTTTTTTTTTCTGCATCTAAATTGTCACTTTTTTTTAGCAAAATGTTGTCTGGCCACCAAAAGAGAAAAAATGTGACAATTAAAAAAATATGTCTCTAAATCTTATAGAAAGGATCAATAGAGAAAAAGCTTCGAGACAAATACTTATATTTCGACAATTTAGGTAGATTGAGGCAAGATTGAGAGAATGGTATCATATCATCTCAAGTCTCGACGTCACTTGAAAGTCACACGGTAAATTGCAGAGATCCAATTTTGAGCGACTGAAGTTAAATATTGCTTATAGTCTGATATTCAGATAGTTTCTCACAATTTTTTCAAAAAATAATGAAATTATGGAAAATTTAAAAAGTTATAAAACTTTTTTCAAGGAAAACAAGCTAGAATGAAAGCTATTATTAACATGAGTTTAGCCACTAAAACCCTGAAAATTGATAAACGTGTTTTCTTAGCGGTCAATTTCGATCACCCTCACAATGCGCTTAAAATGCAATTAATTTGGAATTTGGCTAAGCCATTTTTTTATCAAAAATAATTTATAGGTTACCTTGAATCCTTTCAAAAATAACGCCAAATGATTCCTTATTTTTTAAATAAAACTTTATTAATAAAAATAATGAACTTTGAAGACTTTGGCTGTAAGAGAAGGAAAAATCTATTTTTATTTAAGCATTTGACAAACCATGCGTTAATTATGGTCATCAACGCTAAAGAGCAAATCTTAGTATTGAATTTAACGTTTCGTGTTAAAATTGAATTTGTTTTGAGCGAATTAAATTTAACAGACTTTAACTTATATCAGAGTGTTATTACAAACTACCAAAACGTATAAATGGTGAACAATATGAAATTTACGACGCTTTCGAAACCTGTGCAAATGTTTCGATGACATTACCGTTTGTCGACGTGCCCATTGAAAAAATGATCAATTTAAAAAATTATAAGACGCGATCAAGCCTTTTATACCAGGTTTTTGGTTCAAGTTGGTTAGGCCGAGAAGTCAAGTTAGGCGTAGGTAAGATTATTAAACAAGATTTTATTTAAATATTTCTGGATGAGAAATGGGGCAAATGTTCGAAATATTTCAAAACTTTTTCCCTTAAAATCACAAAAAATGTAATTTGGTTTTTTTAAGAAAAATGTGGTCATATACCAGTTGAGTGTTAGTGGCCACCATCGATGGTGTTTCTCATTAATTTAAAAACATTTATCAAAAATTGTACGAATAAAAATTCAAACATTGTGGGATTTTCAAATTTTGAAATTCAATAATTTAAATTCAAACCCCCTATTCAGTTCACCTCTTATTTCAAGAAAATAACACAGGATTCGGGATTATCGTTTGCCTCATATCAATATAAAAAATACAAAAGTATGATTTAATTTACTGTTTTATAATTATTTAAGGGGGTAGGTGTCGTAATCTGGTACCTTTCAATCCCGCCTCAGAATTATTCTAGGGCAGTTGTGAAAAATCTGAGGATACACCAGGGTGCGGCGTATAGTTAGAAAGTTTGTCGCCAAAAAAGCCTAACTATACGCGTAATTCTAACTATACGCGTATTTTCTAACTATATATAAATTTTCTAACTATATATAATATCCAGAGTTTAAAATTGCGTTAAAATATGGTCAGAGTAAGAATTTTTGGTGATTTTAAAGTTAGTTTTTCGTTACAAATCTTCTAAGATGTATAAATTTAATTTTATTGAAAAAATGAAATAAAGTTAATTTTAAATAAACATGAATTCAAAAAAGATTGATTCGAAAATCGTTAAAATGTCAGGAAACAATGAAAATTATGAAAAAATATGTTCACAGTAAATCAATCTCAGAAAACTAAATATTTTTATCTGAATAACTATCGCTCATTTTTCAAGCTAGCCGACATTGTCTGCGAGACTTGAAAACATATTTTAAAACCATTGAAATACCGACACTTCATTGGTCAATCTGAACATGTTTTTAAAAAAAGCGTATTTTTCATTGTCGCGCCGACTGGAAGAATCTTGGTCTGAAAATCTGGTTTAAAACTCCTATCTTTTGCTTAGGAAGTTTGAAAAAAGCCCTATCTTTCGCGCTAAACTATACGCCGCGGCCACGCCAGGAACGAATAAATTTATTTTTCAAATGCGTAAATTTTTGCGGAGGCTTACGTAGGTTTTTTGCGTGTAATCTAACTATACGCGTATAACTATACGCCGCACCCTGTTGTACTTGTTTATGGGTCTAGCCTTCATCTAACGATTTCATATCCCATACTAAAAATTGCAACACCACAGCACCAGGTGCTGAGTCAATTCTAGAACACCAAAGCGTTTTTTCAAAGTTATACTTCTATAAGGCCCCACATACAACGCGTCTGAAAATTCACACAGAGTACGGGATGAATGGGGTGACTAATATGTTAGACCCCTTTTTTTTGAATTTTGCTCTTGCATTTTCTAGAATCCCTTTTGAACGCCGATTTTACCATTTTTCGTCTTCAAACTCATACTTCTTTCAGACGGATGTTCAGAATAATGCCGGTTTTTCCACTTTAGGTAGATGAATATAGTGCGGTCAATATTTTTGGCTCGGATTTTTGAATTGTATTCTAGAATTTTAAAAATTTGATTTTAAGTGAACCGGAAATGAAAAGTTCGAAAAAGAAGTTCGTCTGATTAGAACAAAAGTACCACCAAATTGAAGCTGAGAGTTCATTAATAAAAAAAGCTGCTAACAGCCGATCGAAATTTTGAACCAATCAGCGTCAAATTTGATAATTAGGTTTAACATTTTTTCCTATAATTTGCTTAAAAATAATTGAAACTTCTAGAATTCGACTAAGACATTTTCGATAATTATATTTTCATGCATCGTTTTTGTTGGGTCATATTCACCAATAAAAATTTTCATATCATGGTAGAAAACCGGTTTTATGCGGGTTAAAGTAAAAAAATAATAGTTGCCACCATAAGATTCCTTGGGTCAACTTTAGTCATAATCGATATTAATGTATCATAAATTAATTTTTTAAGGGGCCTCAAAAAAATGACACCTAGCTCCTCAAGTTTGAAAATTGTTTGTCTAAATTCCAGTCTTTCGATAAAAATTAAGGGTTTTTCATCACTTTAACTCAAATAAATTTTAACTTCTTTCACGCAAATTTTTTTAGAAAAAAAATTTGACAGTCGAAACCCTGGAAATTTTGATTGGGACCGTGAAAACATTTGGGCTTGGAAAACTGACGAACCAGCTGTTACAGACGCGTGCGGAAAATGGCAACGGCTTCCTGATTCTGAAGACATGAAAAAAAAGTTTTACTGCTTGAAGGTAATCGATAATTGTTCCTTTGTGTCAAATTGATATTAAACAGTCGTTGATCGCTTACAATAACAATATTTGCATGGAGAAAACCTCACTTTTTGAAATAGTTTAAGCATTATTTTAAAGAGTTCTTTAGGCAAAATAGACTTTTCGAAAAGCTAATTACTCTCGCCATATACATACAGAGTGACTTAAAAATGAGGTTAACCGGGAGCAAAAAATGTTTTTAAACCTGTTTTTGTCTCTGAAGAAATGTTTCAAATTTTCTATTTATCTGTGAAATCTAAAAAAAAATTATTTTTATCTTTGATTTTCACACTAAAAATGTATCAAAGATCTAAAACAAACTGTTTTGAGCATTTTCGCCACGGTGAGTCGTGTTTTTTCACATTTTACATTAAAAAAAATTCAGCATCTGCTTAAATCAAGTTTCTCGAAAAAATTTTCAATAATTTTTGTCTCGAATTCATGATTACATTTTTAAACTGAAGATATTAGCTGCCTACAGAAGTTCCTTGGATGTTTAAAACCCAAAACTTTCCTGGTGGCTCGAATAACTCTTCTAGGCACCTTTTGAGCGCATACGATGCATCTCATATAAGATTTATGTAAAAGCAGAATTTTGATGTATGCGAAAAAAAATTTAATAAATCTAAATATTTTTTAAATATAAAGATTTATTGATGCCAAATGCCCATCTGTTATATTGATAAAGAACGTTAAAAGGACATCCAGGGCAAGACAAATTCTCGAGCGAAAAACGTTTATCGTTGAATAAGCAAAATTAGGTCCTAAGGGCGTTCCTGAAGTTTCCATATCCCTTAAACGCACTGATGGTAATCTAGACTAGGAGTGGCCTTAAGAGTGTTAGGATTGACTCTCTCAACCCGCACATGCTAGATTAACATTAGTGCGTTTAAGGGATATAACCCAGATGTCCTCGAAGCCAGTGTTCTAAAACGGGATCGATATCCCGAGTCGGGATCGGGCGGGATTGAAAATTTCGACTTAGGACCGGGCGGGATCGGGATTTGATCGGGATCCCGAGTGTTTAAACATTTTCCGTGGTGAAAATAATTATTTGAAGTAGTAAATCAATTTTGAAACCATAAATACTCATAGAAAAGCATTTCTGGCCAATCATAACGTTGCGTAGGTTATAAATATTGTAATTTTTGATAAAATACTTTATTTAACTTTTATTAAACTTTTATTAAAATCTTAAACCAAAATCCTGCCTCTTCAACGATTTACGTTTTTCGCTCCAGAATTTGTTCTGTCCTGTTTGTCCTTTAGGCGTTCTTTATCAATATTATTCTACCCAAGTGAATTCAAACCATAAAAATTTTAATTCAAAAGTTTTCATAAATATGATTTTTTTAGCCTACTGGAAATGAGCATGCATTTCTTGTGTCTTATATAATCAATCGAAATGGGGAAGAAGAACTCAGTTATGGTCTTCAAGTTATTTGTGATCAGTAAAGCCTCAAAATAAAAATTCAAACTTTGATATTTATTACGATTTTTTCAATATTCTTTCAATTGTTGTTGAGGCCAATTAGAATCCTCCACCAAAATTAAAAAAATTCCTGAATTCAGACGTAACTTTTGAGGCGGATATGCATTTTTAAAAAAAGTTCAAATTACCGGGAAAGTAATCAAGTCTTAATTTATGTAAGCCTGAAATATATTTACAAAAATAATAATGAGCGTTCATTTTTCAATTCGGAATGTTGCCTTGAAATATACTTTATTTGTTGGGCTAAAGATATCCCTTTAACACATCAATGGTAATCTAGGGTGTGCGGGTTTGAGGAGCCAATCTTAACACCCCTTTGGCCACTCCTGTGGCCAGTTCTGAACCCGCACATCCTAGATTACCATTAATGTGTTAAAGGGATATGCAAAAAACATTTTTTTCACAAAACGATAATTTTTGATCGACAAGTGGTCGAAAAATACTGGCACTTTTTGACTCAGAAAAAAAGTATATTAAGGATGTGGGCGACGAAACCTTGTAAGCATATAAAAAAAAATTCCGCCTCGGCAACAGAGCCACAATTGTGGCTCTACTTTGAACGTTGTTTACAGAAAGCCTGAGGCAGTTGGAATTTCAATTTTTCTGCATAGGAAGTTGAAGGTAATATTTTTGCATCCGACATTTTATATTCTAGAATTTTAATTTTTTGTTCTAGAAAATATAGTGAGAAAAGCAAGGGATACCATATCACGTAATTCACGGTCACAGTTGTCTTCTCAAGTTGCATTTTTGTCGGAAACGATGCACAAGTATCTGGCCTACGTCAAAGTTTTGTCCGCTTTGATTCATATCTCATATATCGAAAGTAATTTATAAATTAGTCAAAAATTTTGATGGAAAAATCATGATTTTTGATAAAAAATCTTTATTTTTCCCTATAAAAGCAGATTATTACCCTTTTTTATTATTTTCGAGTAAATATGGTTATGATGTACAAGTTGTACTGTACAACTGTGGACAATTTTTGTTTGCTTAAATTCACTTTTATAATTATTTAATTTTTTCATGGGATATTTGACGTTGAAAATTTAGAAATTTTACTTCCGAAAAAAAATAATTGCTCTTAGATACCAATAAATTTTTATTTTAGCTTTTATGTATGCACAGAACACTTTCTAAAAAACTGGCTAATCTCTCACTTGTATTTTATGTCTAGTTCCGAAATATTTTTTCCGGAAGTGAAACATAGGCAAAAAATCCTAATAAATCAACTCCCCGTAATACTGGAACCAAACATTCGAAAAAAAATTCAATAATTTTTTTGGAACCGNATCAAAATTCTTTATAATTTGTTTGAAAAGAAAAATTCTACGATCCATTTTTTCTGCCTTTTTTTGGGATGATTTGAAGTATGCTTGAGCCACAATGGTAGCTCTGTGCTCACAAGGGTTAATGAGAAAAAATGTAAAAATTATTATAATGCTCACCACATTTTTTAGATCTTTATCCTTTTTCCAACCTAAATCAATCTGAAAAATGCTTGCTATATATTTATAGCGCGTGTTTGAATTCCACTTATGTTGGCTGAGAGAGTGTCTTGAGCATAATTATAGGAAAGGGCGCTTGATATCGGGACCGCCAAAGTTGATCAATGTGTATTCACTTTAGCAATCACTAAGAGAACATGAGTGGGATTTGAACACGCGCTATAGATACTGAAAGCATTTTTAAGATTGATTTAGGTTAAGAAAATGATATTTACGTTGACTTTATTGTCAAATTTCAGTTTCGGAGGGATAATTGATTCATCATCAAAAACTTAAAATGTCAAGACCCATTTTTTGGTAATTCTGTTCCAACCAAAAATATCAGAATTTTTTCCTTTCTTCGTTTGATAGCCAAGGTCATTTCCAATCATTTAGAGATCTCGGATTTCATAAAAAAAATTCTAAAATTTTCGAAACAATTTTATCTGATTTTTTTCGAAATGAATTTATTCTATCTGAAATCAAACTTAACTTCTGAGACGCGCATTCTTTCAAAAGAAGCGTAGAGCACACTTTTGATTGGCCTTTCCTAGTTGCAATATTTATCTTTGAGAAAAGGTCTATTTGAATCAAGAAACTGGAGAAACTTGCAAAAATTGGAATGAACTTGAAGGACAAAGTCTTGAAGATTTCCTACAGACGCACAATGTCGCTGATGTATCGCAAATACCAGCTTTGAAGGGCAATTATTGTTAAGGGATTCGTAAAAAACTCGAAAGTTATTAAATTTAGTTTTGAAACCGTTACCTAGGAACCGACATGCCTAGCATGACCATCATTTAAATCGATCTATAGAAATACTGAAAAGATTGTTCTGAAACTTCTTGCGGCAGATAATTTTATTTGAGGCGTTATCTTAAAAATTTGATAAACTAAATTTTGGACGGTATCCAATGGAATTATTGCTAAAATCAAGTAAATAAAGATATTTAAGCCGAGTGAATTTTTGAGTTAATCACATTTGGTCTCGACGCCACTTGAAAATGACCCGGTATAAAAATCAAAATACCTAAAAATTGATAAGCTCAAAATAATTTTTTTTGATATTTTCAACATAATAATTAGACCTGCCAGCGATAGAAATATTGTCAATATTTTCTCAAAAAATTTTCAGTATATTTCTGACATTTTAACATTTGTTAAAGTCAATATTTTGATAGGTCACTTTCAAATTAGTTTAATCAATCCTTGATAAAGTACTGGCCTCGGTGAAAATTATCTTTGGTGTATTGGTTCGAAATCAAACAAAAAAGTAGCATGCCCATTTTGTACAAATTGCGCTGACGGCTGGACCCCTATTTTAATGACGACAGCTGAGGACCAAATGTTTATCATGAACGAAACATATATAACTTGCAAAAAAGATTTTACACCTATGAAAGCAAGTGATGCTCAAAAGTTATGTAAATTGGCCGGGGCTTCGTTACCAGATGTAGGAAAATTTTGAAAATATTTTCATTATTTGTTTTTTTGCAGGTTTTCAGTTTGAACCCATGTACAGGAGAATGCCCCATATCGCCGATTATGCAAATATCGCCGAGAAAAAACCTACGCAATTCCACGGTTTTCAGCTGAATTCTTACCAGGGCCCATATCGCTAAACTTGCGTGAGCGTTTGAGGTTTGATTATAAATAACTTTGATTGAATGACGTTATATTTCAAAATCAAATTTCCCAAATCTACTTTTTAATTTTTGATTTGATTGTTCGGTGTTGTACATAATTTTAAAGATTTTGGTATTTTATTCTATTTTAACTTTTTGTTAAACTTTTTATAATATTAAAACTTTCCAAATTATGACGTCAATTTAACGCCCACGCTTATTAAATGTCTGTCTTTATATTGCCGAAAGTGCTCAATATGGGCGATTAAAAAATTCCGAAATATAGGGCCTCCCGTGTACAAGGTTGTAAAAGAGATGGCTTTTGCGTGGGTTTTCCATCTCTTTTTTGCGAATTCAATATGAGTTTCCAAAGTTCTTTAGTGCCGATAGTCACTTGCCTAAGTGAAGAGTTCTTAAGACATGCTGATTTCACAAGAAAAACAATATGAAATAGTATTCAGATTCGAGCTTTTTGTTCAATTTATTTTTCATGTTCACAAATTATCATCAAATAAGACTCAGAGTCTTATTATAAGAGGCCCTTCAAAATAAAATATTAATTTTTCATGTTATTTTCTTCTACAGGATAAAAAGTATTAACATTTTTTAGCTGTAAATAACGTGATATAATTTGTCGTTTAGATAAGCAACTTGATCGTTTTTTCAATTTTCTCTTTCTGCGCCCACAATCCCTGTTAGGGGTTTCGGGTCTTAAATTGCACAAATAAATTGTCAATTAATTACATTATTTTTTACATCGCTCATAAATAATATTTTCAAAATCGTGCGAAGGTGAAAAATTAACTGACCAATTGCTTTGTGAATTTGGATCAACCTGGCTCGATTTAAAATTTACGTATGATCGCGAACCTGGCTGGTATGAGCAGACGCTGAACACTTTTAATAACAGGATGCTCCCGCCACCAGTTACAGACAGAAATTTTGATACTTTTCTTGATAGATTTGGTGAGGGAATTCTAGGGAGGGTATAAATTTTTGGTGACAAAATGTGGAGTCACATTTTTACGTGGAAATTACTCGATATAAACATCTAATCTTTTATTTGAGCCACAATTTTTACATGACATAACGAACTAGTGAGCCAAATTTCTGTTTAAACGTTTTTGTGCTCAAATGCTATATTTTCGTTAAATATCCCTTGATCACACTTTTGTCGGGATTCCCGGCCCTGTGTGTAAACGTAGTGCAAAATGATATAAGAGTGAGCTAGTTCGGCCAGCTAGTTACCACAAAGGACCAGGATCTCAACAAAAGTGTGATAAAGGGATATGCTGCATATCATATGCTGAAACCATCTCGAGGTTATAATTTGTGAAATCCAGTTCTGATTTGAATTTGGAATTCGCGACAAATTTTGGAAAGAAAGTGTTTTTTGAAAATTCCTCAATTTCCAAATATTAATTTCGAAAAACGTGGTTTCAAAGTTTACAAACGAATACTTTATGGAATCCTTGGAATCACTAAAGGAAAGTTGGTTAAAGTTGTTATAAACGACTCGTTAAGGTTAAGCCGTGTCGATATTTAGAATTCAGGATAAATTTTGAACACACGGTATTTAAAATTTTGAATTAAATACCTGAAAAAACAGGAAAAAAAGAAAAAATTTTAACAAAATGATATACAAAATATGGAAAGTTTTCCAAAACAAACATTTTGTCGACCAAAAATATATACTCCGATTTAAGAACTGAGATCAGAAGATGGAAACGTTTCACCTGTGAGTTACGATAGAATTGAGTCGATGCAGGGAGAACAAAGAAATGCGGTTTGTGTCTTACAAACTTCTTCAGCTAAACGTAATTCTTACTTGATTAAAAATTATTTAACACTAGACTCCGAAGTTAGTAGAAAAAAATGCCCATATTTTAAGTTGTCACCTAACGTCGTATTGATAACAGACGAAATGTGCACAATGAAATATTATAAAATTTTCAATATAAATATTGGTTTTTTTAACGTTTCGATTGTGCTGTGTCTTTCGTTGAATAAAATTTATCTTCTCATTCTGAAGATGATTCAATAAATCGAAACGTTAAAAAAAAACAATATTTATATCGAAAATTTTATAATTTTAGTTGTCTCGCACCAAAAAAACATAATAATGAAATATGTTGGTGATTGTTCCGAGCATGCGTTCTTACCGGGTCAGAGTAAAATTTTCTAAAACGTATATCCTTTTTGTCTTTTAAGTTCCAAAATCGATGAGTTTAGAGGTCATTTAAACTAAACTCATCGTTTTTTAAACTTTAAGTGCAAAAAAAGATATTTTGAATCTGATATTTGGAAGAGTCCAAAAGTCAATTTTTGAAAATAGAAATTCAGCGATAATTGTGCTGTATAATATCATCATAAAATGCAATACCATCATCAAGAACCTTTTTTGGTGATTAAGAATTGCAAAGCATACTTATAGCCCCTATTCACACTATCGTGAATGACCCGGCTCTGATTAGGAAACGTAGTGTACTTTTAAGAAGTACGGCCGGGATATTCACAAAAGTGTGAATAGGGGATATATTGATAAAGCGATGAAATAAAATTGCTTTTATATCATAATGATATAATCGTTTCGTAGTATTCAATCTTTATTATTTGATCCTTGAAACATTTATTTATTTCAACAATATTTCAACAATATATTTATTTCACAATTGACCCGTATTTATGATGCTGGAGCCAAAAACGTGCGCTGTTAACTAGTGTCATGATCAGATATATGATATATTCCTTTATCACACTTTTGTAATTATCCCGGCCCTGATTAGCAAACGTAGTGTGTTTCTAAGTATTAAGGCCGGGATATTCACAAAAGTTTGATAAAGCGATAAGCGAGAAATCAGTAAAGTATATAAAAGCCATATGAATTCAGTCTTAAAATTTAAATAATTGTATTTATTTATATCAGAATAACCTATATAATATTCGCCATGCATCTTATACCAATACTCGAAGGACAAACCTGCGACGTTATTTCTTCTAAATTGTAGTTGATCAATCCAACCAGCAGTAACAAATTTTATTCGAAACGTATTCTGAATACGGTATTCACAAATTTTGATGATGACAAACGACGAAAAGATTCAATTTGTGACTTAACCGATTGAGAACAATAACATATTGTTTGTCATTAAGGGCGTACTCAACGGTTTTTGAGATTT
>SCLH01000900.1:99830-133710 GCA_004367855.1 Oikopleura vanhoeffeni
AATTTTTGGAGTTTCTAGAAATTTATTTTCATCTGATTGTACCGAAAGTACCCTCAAATTGAAGCTACTGCAAAACTGAAGTAAAAAGGTGCAACTCACTTTTACTTATTTTCAGAATTTTTCATTAAAATTGAGGTTTATGTATTTTTTTCAAAATGCATGATTTGTAAAGATACACACCGTTGAATCATAATCAATTAAAAAGGATGCAAAATTCGCAGCCAGAATGACACACTCTTGATGATTTGCATATAGTTTTAAAAACTGGTGATGCTCTCAAGGTCTTAAGTCAAGACAAAAACAAGAGTTATGGGCCAAATCGAACAAATGATTAAGTTCTCCGATGTTCCACTTAAAACCTGCTGCACAAAAAAAACAAGAATAGAATACAAGAGTAGGAAAATATGCTCATGGTATTGCCACCGTGGCTTTAAATTTTTTAAACTATCTTGATCAACGGTCGGCAAGCCAATATGATAAAACTTGACCAGATTGATTCAGGATCTTACCTGATTCAATTAATGAGTATGAAAAACTTTATCAAATTAAATTGGATCGCATTAATTCGATCTAGTTCAATTGAAAATGATTTTATACCGTCGGAAATGAATACACCACGAATGGATTAGGGTGCCCGTTCATGTTGAGAGCATACCAAAACGACCGGCACTTGACAGCTCGCAAGCTGGGCCCCGCGTGGTGCCGCGAAAAGTCAATAAACTTGCGCTGTGGGTAATAATTGGCAATTTATGGGAATTATTCGGGAGAAGTCGATTTGAACCATGGTTCATTCTGTACCCAGCATACATAATGAACCACAATAGGTAGGAGATCGCAGGTGCGGTCGCCAAATTGTGAAAAAGTTGTTCATTATGTACTCAGATATATATTTGAATCTAAAATTGGTTCATTTTTAGCCAGGTAAATGTTTGAACTAAAAAATGGTTCATTTCGTAGCCAAATATATATTTGAACCAGAAAGTGGTTCATTTTGTGGTCAAATGTAGATTTGAACTTTAGATTGAACTGAAAGATTAACTCGGCTTGAGTGAGAGTAATAAAAAGTAGATCAACTCGGCTTGAGTGAGAACCATTTCTGAGCTATAGATTGTATCTGATTTTGAGATGATGCCGGACATATTATATATAGTCTTGAATTTTTGGATAATGCATCAAAATAAAAATGAATAATTTTATTGCAAATAGAGCCATAGATTAAATTTGACGTCAGGGTCAAAAAATAAAATTTTTTAAAATTATAAATAAACTATTTGGGTAAGCTTAGCCCGTAAAAGGCACTTTTAGTAAGTGAAGTAACGATCTTCATGGTGGACGGAAAACCCGGAAAAAAGAACAGAAAAAACATCAACGAAAAAACTTTTTGAAAATATGTACGAAAACCTTAATAATCTGGAAGGGCTGTTACACTTATTCACATTTTAATAAAAAGATATGAGATTAATTAGGTTCTACGAAAACCGAGGTGAGAGAACAATTGTGTTGTAAGTCTCATTACTTTTTTGCGTCATGCAAGGAAAAATGATAATGAATACTAAAAAAATTGAAAACCCAATTTATAAATACCGCAATTCCTGAATGTCTACCATAAGTTAGGCACGGCAAAAATCGACCAGCTCCGATTTTATTTAGTTTTCGAGCACTTTTAGTTTCTGTGCTGAAATTGACCCAGAAAAAATTTTGGAAAAAAATTATGTCCCGTTTTCCAAAAACTAGCATTTTTCAAAAAAAATTGCCTATCATTTGGCTTGAAACTATTTCTGAATTTATTTCGAAAATTCCAAGCCAAAATATAGGCAATTTCAAAACGGTTTGTGAAATTTTAGAGAGTTGCAGGCTGTTTAAAAAAAAGTTTCGTGTTTGTACCAGGGGTCGGCAGACCGACTTGAACAAACCTGATCGGATTGAGCCTAAAAAAAAACTTGATCGGATTGACCTGATCGGATTGACTCAAAAATAAAACTTAATCGGATGGAATTGATCGGATTGACCCGAAAATAAAACTTGATCTGATTGAACTGATCGGATTGCCCAAAAATAAAACTTGATCGGATTGAACTGATCGGATTGACCTGAAAATAAAACTTGATCGGATACACTACAAGATAGATATAAAAGATATGGCCTTGGCTGGATATGGTTTCTTGTCCTGTTCGAGTATTTTTTTCAAATACTTATTAAGATTTGTGACATATCATATCCGAGGGTTTTGATATTTAGATCAGGGCTCTGCAAAAAACGGAACAAGTTATAAAACTTGTGGAAATAATTAAATGCAGAATCTGGTGGGTAAAACAAATTTGAGCACCACAGCATCAGCTGGAAGGAGAGTTTTAGAGCACTGATTTATCTTCAATGTTGCTTTCTTATCCCTTTAACACCTTTTGGGTGATTTGAAAGATGTAGGTTGGGGGAGCCAATCCTAACACTCCTGAGACCCCTTCTAGCCACTCATGAGGCCGCTTTCTCTTCTTTTCAGCCTACATCTATCAAATCACCCAAAAGGTGTTAAAGGGTTATAGTGTTTGCAGTATGTGTTTTTTCAATTCGGAAATGGCAACTTTATGTGAAGCCAGTTCCCGCCAATTTTTTTTCGATATTTTCAGAATTTTATTAAAAAGATTTTGAACAGAATAATGGTTTTTACTATGCAGAGGTTTTTCAGAAGCTTTTTGCTGGTTTTGCCAAAAAATTTCGTAATTATTTTAATTACATTAAAGTAAGGGTAGCTACTTATATCCCTTTATCACTCTTTGGTTAGAATGCGTAGCCACTACTCCTTTTGACGTGTGATTTTAACGTTATGGCTACGCATTCTAACCAAAAGGTGATAAAGGGATATAGGGTATTTTTTGATGAAAAAATCTAACTTGGGGCATCCTGATAGATGTTAAGGCAACCCCCTACAGTTCTCAGAAAAGATCCCCGGGACATCGTATGACCACTATACATATCGATTTGAACAAATGGATTTGAATTGCTCACCCTATACATATATAGAAATAGCCTCGAACGGGTTTTCAATGACCACATGAACCCGTAAGAGGCTTATGTCTTGAAATCGACATATTATTTTGTTGTTGAGACGTTTTTTTTTTAATTTATTTTCGGAAATTTTTTTTTGATTTTATGTACATTTATGAAGCCTATCGCAAAAGTGGTTTAATTTGTAATTAAAAAAGCCAAATGGGCCCTTTTTAACCCTCGCTATCGACGATAACTCGGCTTTCAAAATATAATCCACCTTGTTACCATAATTGATTGATGACAATTGGCTTCACAGCAAGTTGCCATTTCCAGGGTGGAAAAAATATTGAAACTTTCAGTACCAGAATTGTTTTTAAATAAGTGCAAAAAATAAGCTAAAATTCGTTTAATACTATTGGCAATACATTGAACGAATACCAGGAAATTTTAAAGAACATTAAAAATTGATGAAATAGAAAAAACTTTTAAATTTGAAGATTCATTTTTGATAAAACACAACTGGAAGTGAGATAATACATAGGGAAATTCGACGATATTGACACTTTCGGCGATAAAGGAACAGAAGTAGTTTTTTCATGAAAAAACGATTGAGCGGTCGAAATTGCCATTTAATTTTTCGAATTCGGCTATATTGGGGCGGCGACACACAATTAAAACGTGTTAAAATGTCTATACCGATCATCGATGGAGAGTTGGACATTGAGATCCAGGTTTGATTATAAAAGATACAGGTACCGAGTTTTACACCATTGATGATCTCGCGATCTTCGGACAATAAGTTCTTCCGCTAGAAGTCATTAAAATTTGTAAAAATGTGGAATTTCAATTCAGTTTCAAATGTTTTAATTTTTTCTGAAGGTCCCAGCTACGGCGGTCATTTTGATACTAAAAATTTCAAAATCGAAGCCATTATTATTTTCGGCGTTATTGAGTTTGGGAATCAACCAATACAGCTCCAACCCAATTTAATTCATATTATATAAATTTTACGGACATTTGTATGTCATAACTTCAGCAAAAATTCATCATATAGGAAACCGCTCTCATTCAGCACTTTGACGACCTCTAGCGGTAAATCTTGTGGTCGGATGATCGCGAAACCACCAAACCTCTACCATTTTGTTTGTCACTGCAGGCGCCTTTGTCCTTCGAACACAGTTTATTTATAAAGTTCAGGCATAAAATGTATCTTTTATATGAGATAACATTATATTCCTGTTTTTTAAAGGGTCGTCATCCGGAGG
The DNA here is from genome assembly GCA_004367855.1 of Oikopleura vanhoeffeni. Taxonomy (NCBI): domain Eukaryota; kingdom Metazoa; phylum Chordata; class Appendicularia; order Copelata; family Oikopleuridae; genus Oikopleura; species Oikopleura vanhoeffeni. Next base: position 104,081 of record SCLH01000900.1, read on the forward strand.
TCGTTGCATTTTACGGGTTTTTTGATGACCAGTTGTCGCAACAGTTCAAATCGTTGGACTAAATATTACTTTGATCAATGGTGAAAAAGTCTCTGACCTCAGGGCTTGAGTTTGATCCCCAGTGGAAACATCCAATCGCACGACTCGTCTCATTATATGCACGGGACAAGAGAAACGTGTCGGTCACAATCTCAATATCCCTTTATTCACCTTTTGTTAGAATGCGTAGCCAACTACTCCTTTTAACGTGTGATGGTTAACGTTTCTTGGGCTACGCATTCTAACCAAAGGTGATAAAGGGATATTAGTAGTCCTTGCGCAATCACTGAAACAAAATTAGTGAGATCCACTGGGATTCGAACTCCAGCCCTGAGGTCAAACATGTTTTCATCATAGACTTCGGTTGGATTAAGGATAAGAATGGAACCAACTTCGAACCTGATTCGACGCCAATTAACTTAAATATTGTATTTTTGACAGAATCGGATCATTCTGGTATCTTTATTTAGCGTAAACAGATCAGAAAACTGTTAGTTAGCCAATTTTGCATTATTAGTATTGACCTTCCCTTAGTACAATTAGCAATACATGGAAAAAATACCCAGAAATTTTGAACAAAATTGAAGATACAGTAAATGACAATAATCAATAAAAGTAGGATATTCATTTTTGATAGAACGTTGGTAAAGTTAATAAGTGAATTAATACAGGGAGAGGCAATTAGACGATATTGGCACATTCGGCCATATATAGGCACAGAAATATTTTTTTTTTAAATTAAAAACACTTGGACAGTCTAAATAACCTCATCATTTGAAATTATAAGATTCAGTTTCATTGAGCCGGCGACAAAACCTTTAAATGGCTATACCAAATCGGTATTACCGATCATCGATGGAGAATTGAAAAAAATTGGATAATTTATTTGAAACATTTGTGGAGAATATAGTTGAATTTGTGGTAAGTAAAGCTAGGACAAATTTGAGGATATTTTTTCGGCAAAGAAATTTTGCTGAAAATTTGAGTAAAGTGCTGCAGTTTAACTGCCTTAGATGGTGGTCTCGCGGTCATCTGACAACAACTTGTACCACTAGAGGGCGTTTAAAATTGTAAAATTCTCAAAGTTTAATTCAACAATTTTTAAGACATTTATATTTTACAATTACTTCAGCCAAATATGAAGATTATAAATCGGGGATGAAGTTCGATATAATGAAATAAATAAAATTTTATTGTTCAGATTGTTTAATTTATTAAAATCGCTGAAATTCAACACGTTGAATACTTCTAGCGAGAGAACTCGTAATCGCATGATCGCGATTAATTAATTTTTTAAATAGTTGTTCTTAGTTTGAGCTACCTACAACTTCAATCTGATTAGTTTTTTTTAAAGCAGAAGTTAATTTAAATTTTTAGTTGAAAAGTGTCTGAGCCCGGCAAGTTTCGTTATAGATATTTGCATTATTGTCTTATTTTTTACATTGTACAAATTTCATAATTATACTAAATCTAAGTAGGTACAGATCTATTTTTCAGTCAATGACATAAATTTTCGTAACAACAATAAGATTTGGTACAAACCAAAAAACTGTCGAAGTTAAATAATAAGTTGAGAGGACTTTCCAGTATACATTTTCAGTCAAACACAACATCTGACATTTAAAAAATTTCCAGTGACAAATGAGAATTCATTTTGATAAAAGGTTTAATATGCTAAAAAACATTCATCCCTTAAGTATCCCTTAACTATTCTATTCAAAGCAAAAAGCTTGAAAAATATGGATTAGACATGGAAAATCGCCAAGAAAACATTTTTGTTGGCAGCTTATCATGAACGCTCTACATTTATTTCGGCTTCATAATGAATAAATACTAGGAGATTAAAACATAATGAAAATTTTCAAATTTGCACAGATTTGAATAAATCACGTCATAATATAAACTACGTTTTTGTTTTTTTGCAATTTACTAAGCTGCAAATTCATTTTGAATTTTGGTTTTCGTGAATACAATAAGTCAGAGGAGGGGACCTAGACCTCGGCAAGCCCGAGGTATTTTTCTGGCTTGGATTGGCTTGCCTTGACCAGACGACCAAATTTCGTTGGCTTGGATTGGCTTGGCTTGCCCAGGCTACAAATTTTGTTGGCTTGGCTTGACCAGACAAAAAAATACGTTTGCACAGCTCAAAAAATTTGTTTGCTTAGCTTGACTTTGTAAGGCTGAAAATTAAAAAAAAAAGTGAAAACTCTTGTACATGTGATATTCGACAACACATTTCATAAACCTTTATTTCTCTCTTTTTTCGTAGAAACTAAATTATAAGGGTTACTAAGAATCTCCACTCGCTGGAAATTTATTGTAACATTATTAAAGGATCAATAATTGGAGGGGCTTTTTAGGTCAAATTCAATTACCATGCTGAATGCTGCGCTGTTTCTCCCGATGACAATGGTTATGACACAAAAAAATATTCAAATGATGAAAACGAAAGCCTAGGGCAATTTTATACTGTCTGAGAACTTTATTTGTCTTAAAAAACTTTAGCTGTCTGCCTCGTATTTATATACGAACAAAACTTTGAGAAAGGCCCGAGTTAGTTCCTGGTGGGTATGTTTAATAACTGATGTAAAACCTAGGCACTAATGTTTGAGGGCCCTGACAAGTTCAGAACCAATAGAATCGTTTTGAAATTGATCTATATTAATATATATAAAGCTAGTTTCAACAAATTACCATTATTTGTAATGGTAAATTATTCTATTGGTTCGCTTCTTTTTTGTAACACAGTCATGTAATAAATGCAAACCAACCAAAAAAATAACGGAATACTACGTTAATATTCAACAAAATTTGAGAAGTAAAAACTTTCAAGAATTTGTTTTCAAAAATGAAAAATTTTGCTTTAAAATTTAAATTTTTTAACCCTTGGAAGCTCCGCACTACTTAAGTGGTGCTGAAAAATCTGAATCCGCTTAAATCGGATGAAAGAAAAGTCCTGGAAATTTTTTGATCAAACCAAACATAGAGTTTGCCACGAGAAATTCAAAAATGACAGTTAAAATTTTCTAGGACGTCTCGTTCAAAAATTATTTTATCTTACTTTTTTTGACAATTTCTCTCAAAAAATCTAAAAAGTGTGCTGCTCAAACAAATTAAACGATAGATAAAGGTTCAAATGAAAGCTACGGCAACACTGATCAGAAAGTTGGCTTACGCCGAGATAATATTTTGAAGTCTTAGCGGTTTAATTATAACAAACGTTGTTCTATAAATTTATTTTGAAATAAATACTTTTCTATTTAATTTTGAAATAATTGAAATAGTAATACAAATCTTTCAAGTTCCTCTTCTGTAAAAAAAGGCATTTTTTGTCATCGAATGATCAAATCGGCAAAAAACTATCTTTTATAACCGACATTTTAACGCCCTCTAGCTGCTGAAAACAGATCTTAAACGGAAATTTGCTGAAAAAAATCAAACATATGCTTGATTATTCTCATGCCACGCTAAGCGATCAGCTGGCCCGATCGGCGATACTTCCTTTGGATTCCAGCTTGTGCTAAAGAGCTCGGAATTTTTATTTTAACTAAGGATACATTTTTTCATTCTCAAAAAATGATTTTTTACAGCGCAAACTGCGTTGTAGTTTTTGATCAATCGCGCTGACATCGTCTTTCGATGAGAAAACAAAAAGTTAGATTTAAAATTTAAAAAAATTTGAAAGCCAAGGTCAGAATTAGTGAGAATAGAAAAAGAAATGATTATGTTAACGCCTTATGTTTTTGATGGCAAGTTAGTGATTCAACTCAAATTTTTGCTGCTCAGTTTTGACAAATTTCTTAAAAAAATTACAAATCTGATGAAGAATTTTTTTAATTTGAGTCTTTTGTTCTAAAATGAGACATTTTTTATTCTGAAATGTTGTTTTCGGTGATAAGCGGATACATTTTTTTCATTCTCAAAACATATTTTTTGACAAACTGCAATTTTTTTCGCGTTTTTTATCAATCGCGCAGCTAATCGTCTATTTATGAAAAACGGGAAGATAGATTCAGAATCGAAAAAAAATTGTGAAAGCCGAGGTCTTAATAAGTGCGAATAGAGAAGAAAATCTTTTTAGTAATATTCTTGTTTTCAATGAGAAGTAAGTGATCAAAGCCTAATCTTTGCTGCTCAGTTTCGGCCGATTTAAATGAAAATTAAAAAATCTAATTGATCACCTCGCTAAGTTGGACTATCTTTACAAAATTAAGATAATTCACGGTTTTTTATGAAATGTAGTTTATCCGTAATGAGGGCTCAAAGTCGCCCCACTTAAGGGGATTGTGGGTGCTTCCAGCAATTTGCTAGGGAAAAATAAGGCCTTTTTAAAACTCAAATATCTTTTGTGCGAATTGAGTGAACATTTATTTTCCAATTGTATATTGTAGTCCGTAACCTTGAGAAGTCAAAAATNTAGAATATTGGTCAAAAAATTCCAATTATGTTTTGGTCTGAATCTCCGTGAAAATTTATCACTAATGGGTTATTTTGTTTTTGATCATCTGTCAATATTTGGGCATTTCAGTGAGCAAGCGATTTCAATGTTCTAGAAACAAATATCCAGAAATAGTTTAGTGTTTTTTTCAAATGCAAACGATTCCCGAGGTGTTGGATGGTCAGGTGCAATTGAAAAAATACCGAATTTGCGACCGTAGTCGAAAATAACTACTGCACCCACAATCCCCTTAAGTGGTGCAGGAGTCTCTGCCGAATAAATCAATTTGAAGCTTCCAAGGGTTAATAGGATTAATTATAAATTAATTTTCTTGATAATAATAAAATAAATATTTAATCGCTCATCCTATGATCGATTATATTTATCCAAAATTGATTAAACAATTGCTAACTTATCAAAAAAAAATATTTAATTTCTTCTAAAAATAACCAGTCAAGTCAAGCCAGTGTGTGCCGAGGTCTGGGAGGGGTTCCGTAGTTACATGTTCATCATGGGACATGGATTGAAGACCAATCACCGACGAGCGCTGATCAGACTTAATTAAAGACATAAAAATGCAAACGAACGTTTGTTTTGTCGACTTTTAAAAATTAAATCATTTGTATTTTTATGTTTTCTGAAACTGTAAAAAAATGTTTTGTTATTCATGAGCCAAATTAAAAAGAAATAGCTTCATTTTTTTTATAATTCTATAGAATATAATATTCTGAATATTACATAATGTTGCTCAACACATTTAAAGCAACACAAAAGGCTGGACGAGGTTGTTTCCCATAATGGACACAGGGTGTTTAGTCAATCAGCATCAACAATTTAAGATCGAAAATTTTAAATTTGAAAATAAGTTACTTTTCTCATTCGCGCTTATCATGCACATATAATATGTGACATATTGTTCACCAATTTTTGCTTTTGTGACATTTTGGTTAATTATGAAAAATATAACATTTTTTCCAAATTGGATAGACTTGATTCCCGACGTTTTGCTTGGTTGAATCTGAGAAAGACGTAGGTTTTTGCCGAAATTAACCGTTCACATTAGCGTTCTCATCGCTCTCCAATTTGGAAAAAAGAAGGGAAAAATCTTACACCCTGTACAATTTCAAACAAAAAATCGATAATCTGAATCAGATTATCTGATACATTTACATAAAATACAGTTAACCCTTGGACGTTCAAAACCTCATTTGAGTTTTTGAAAAGTTTAAAACCTCTCAAAAGGGATTTGTTCTTCTTAATTTTTCGGCAAATTTCTCCAAAAAAACCTTTGATCGCTAATTTTTCAGGCCTGTTAAACTGCAGAAATTTTCTGATGAGATCAGTTTTTAGGAAAGTCTTTGGAGAATCTTTCACTAAAATTATAATGACTCTACTGTTGCTAGGACTCTTTTTTATTCGCGAGTAATTTCTGAAAAAATAGAAAAAATGAAAAAAATCTAGACTTTTGAATTCAGACCTAAAAACGTCATTGTCGTTGTTTATTCATGTACTTTTAAATTGTTTATTTTAGTAATCTGATTTATCATTCTGAAATTTTTGGCCTTCTGCTTATACTAGTATAGAAATTCAAAATGAGATAAATCCCATGTCTGGTTACCACAGTACAAGCGCTCCAAGTTGAACCTCAAATGAGGTTTTGGAGCCTCCACTGAAGGTTTTTTTCGAACGTCCAAGAGTTAAGTTTAAATAGTTTAAAATGTGAAATTTGCTAGAAAATAATTTATTAAGAAAAAATAGGAAAATTGAAATAGTTTTATACGGAAAATAGGAGAAGTAAATCTAATTGATGCTAATGTAACATTTTGGGTTAACAATGTTAACTTAACATTAAAAAATATAACATAAAATTTCAAACAAAAAAAACGATAATTTGAATCAGATTATCTGATACACTCACATAAAAAACGGTTTGGCATCAAGAGCCCATATTCGTATCTCAACAGCTGAGACTCAGCTATGATATTTGTCAAATAGGATTAACTCCTTAAGGGGTTGTATAGGCTGGAAAGGCTTTTTCAAAGGCTCATATCTTTTTATTCCTTCATGGCAATCTAATAAAACTTCATTAAAGTTAGTAATCTTTTGAACATATTTTATTTCCAACTTTGATCATAGCATGTTCGACCAACCGGTGAATTGAGTTGACCGCGAGCAAAAAAAAATTTAAAAGTCGTATTGTTTTTTGTCTTATTTCAAAACAATTTATTTTTTTCACAGAGAATGTATATTTTTATAAAAATAAAAATGATAGTGTCTTTCCCACTATTTTCACCCTAAAAGTGCTTCAAAAATAACCAAAAGTGTCGTTTTTGGCCATTTTTGCCACTTAAAGTCGCTCTTTTTTTTCGTTGTATTTAAGAATTCTTTTTTATTTATATAGAACATGTTCGAGACAATGTAGAGAAAAATGATAGTGTCTGATGATCAAATTTCTAGCATTAACTCCCAGGATCACAGTTTAAAAATTATTTTTGAGGTCAAGGTCATCGTATCAAATTTTCTCAACCATTTTCTCATTTTAGACACTCAGAAAAAATTTTAATATTTTCTTGGAAAATTTTGGATTTTTTTCACAATTTTTCAAATTCATATAACTGAACAGGCCACGTTCAAATCAGAAATCGTGAAATTAACTTGACAGCACTTCCAGTTCAATAGATATGGACTGCCTATACAACCCCCTTAACCCTTGGAGGCTCCAGACTATTTTCGAAAACCCCTGTAGATTAAATACCAGAAATTGCAGGTTGCTTCTGAATGATTCACTTTTTAGGAAATGCTTTTTTTGATGAAACTGCTGCATAGATTCAAATTTATATCCCTGGCGCCTACTAACGATAAATTTTTATTTCTTAGAAAGTGATGTTGTGTGAATAAATTGCGGCATACGGTGGTTTTCTGCGAAAAACACTTGTAGATTAACAGACAAAAATGCAAGACACTATTTCTGAGGCAGTCACTTCTTTAGAACATCAAAATTTTTCTCTAATCTTTCCTCTAGTTAGTTTTTGTTTTGACCGCTCCCATGTTTGCTCCACAACAAAATTGCGTAGTTGAAGCACAATCTTTTAAATTTCCTTTTCTAAGGGTGATAAAGTCAAATGTATTATATACTATCAAATAATTAAGTCTATCCTTAATCTCGGAAGGACTAGAGAACAATAAAGGCCAGCACTTTTACTTTTCCCGTAATAAGCGCCTCAAAGTCGGCACCAAAAAATCGCTTGGAGCCCCTCAAAAAAGGTAAGAAAAACAATTACACACAATTTCAAAATTAAATACCGATAATGTGATACATTTAGAAGAAAGGAAAAATTCGAATCAAAGGAGTATGAATTTCCATATTTCAAAATTAAGGTGGTCCAGTTGGAAGTGTATGACTGTATTCATTTTCCAGTTGTTAAATATCGTCAGTACTATTTTATTCAACATTTTTAGTACTTCATACATATAAAGTATTAAAAGTACTTTTTCCATATACATTTTTGGGACTACACACTTAAATTCTGAATTTCTCTGGCAGTTGGTACCGAGTTTTCAAACATTAAATTTTTAAGAAGATTGTCAAAAAATAAACAGGAATAATTTTGAATTTTTGTAAATATTTTGCCATTGGAATTAAGTTTTGATTTTTTCTCAAATTAAGAAAAGATTCTTACCAAATTGTCTCTAAAATGGATAAAACTCAAAAAGCCAAGAATCAGAAAATTAATTTGTAGTTCCAGGTACTGCTCAAGCTCACATTTGAAACCAAGTTTGTGAAGCAACATTTTTAAACTAATTGTAGTACTTATCTATCAGATATTGTCAGCATTTTCTCATTATACTTGAAGTGTTTTTCATAATACATCTTACGTGATTTACGTAAGATCACATTCACAATATTCGTGCACGCATTAATCTTATTAGTTTAATACATGGAATATCCAGCCTATGTGTCAAGTTTTATAACTACGTCACAAATAGAGAAATACAGTGATTTCATTGGTCGCTTCTCGAGAAACCAGTGGTTTCATTGGTTATTTATATTCTTGTGACGTGATGATAAATTTCGACGCATATCCCTTTATTTCCCTCTTCCAAAGATTTGGTCCCTCAAAAACACGGAGGTGAGAAAACAACTGGGTTTTCAAAAACAACTTAGCCGATTAGGTTTTTAGATAGCTCAAACTGTGCACAAATATCTAGTTAATAAAACAAAATAAAAATTGGTCCGATTCAGACCATTGTTTCTATATTTTCTCAGACCTCTGTTTCTTTTTTTTAAAACAACTAATAATTAAACAATTTCAGTAATCTTAGAAAAAAATAAAAAAAATTGGTCCTATCAAAAACTATTTTAAACGCTTATATTAATTAGATAATTGTGCTCAGTTTGAGCTATCAAAGAACTAAATTGGATGACTCGTCGTTTTCTCACTCCCGTGTTTTTGAGGAACCAGGAACCCTTTGGGAGAGGGCAATAAACGGATATGCAGGTTTTTGATATGTAACACAGTCGCATCATTTCAATTAAAAGTTATTTAATTTTTATTTTGTTTTCTTCAAATGAATATGTCTTTAATTATTGTTGCTTATTATATGCAGAATTTTGCCGATTAACATCAGCTGAACAAATGATTTTCAACCACCTGTGCTCATTTCACACCGTGCGTTGTTTTACGGTTTGATTAGAATTATTTGATCACAAATGTGAATAGTTATTGTTCTGACCTGAAAACGACAGGTGATCGATTTTTACTATTCCTGGGAACTAACTCGGAAAAATCAATCTTTTCAATCTTATGGTTCTCGTCAGGTATTTAATTATATTGAGATAACACAAAGGCTTATAAAAAATAACTGAACAAATTATGAAATTTTGAAAAAATCAAATCTGCAGATTTTTGCGATCACAGCAAAACTAGGTTGTTCACCTTAATTAGAATACATTGTTTTGTCCGTAGTCCACTATATTACAGATGGATCTGTAGAACTTCATTTTTGATAAATTATCTAGATTATATCTCTTTATCACACCTTTGTTAATATCCCGGCCCTGATTAGGGAACGTAGCGACTACGCGTAGAGTGTTTAAAAGTAGGAGGGCCGGGATATTAACAAAAGTGCGATAAAGGGATATAGAATTTTTTTGAGCGATAACATAACGTTGCGCAAACATTAGGCTTGCCGAGGTACCTTCTCATAATGAAAACAAGGAAAAACAGCTGATCAGCATCAACAATTTGAGATAATCGAAATGTTTGTCTCAATTAATGTGAGGCACTTCGGGATTTTTTAATCACAAGAAAGAACTAAATATTCATCGGAATCCTGTTTTGAGTACTTTGCTAGATTTTTGGAGTTCATTTTTGAAGCCATCACATACTTGAACATTTTTGCAAAGCAACTAATCGGATTTTCAAAGTTGGAATATTAAATTGCAATGTCTTCATATTTTTACTTTTTCATTTCATTTTTCTTTTCATCATTCATTTTTCACGATCTCTGATCCGTCGTTCATCATCCAATCAGAATCAACAATTTCACCAAGTTAGTTTTCATCGTCAATTTTTCATAATTAAGCTAAGTTTTCTCTATAGAGATTTGATAAGGATTGAAAATTTGACCTCATCGGAAATTTGCCTCAATTTATTTGAGACATTTTATGGTTTTGCTTCTCATATAAAAAATGATAGAATACATTGGTGATTTTTAGAGTTCATTTTTGTCTTCATATTTTCAGTTTATTTTCATCATTCATTATTAAAAATCAGCATCAAGAATTTAACCAAAATATTAGTTCCGATTTACAGAAAGTATGAACTGTAGCCATAAATTTCATGATTAGTTTTATAATTTCATCATTTTTTGTCAATAAAATCATATCATATCGTATATAATTTTATATAGTTTTCAGAATACGTTTTTTAAGTTTTCATATTTTTTGACCAACGACCAATAAGTCGAATTCTCATGTCTTATATTATTTTTCCAACGAAACTCCATCTCAAAAACGTTAACTATCTCTAAAGCACGAGTTCGAATCCCACTAATGTTGTCTAAGTGATTGTCTTAAGACTAAAGTGATTTCACCGATAAAATTTCGCGGTCCCTATATCAAGCACCCTCGCCTACAATCACACTCAAGACAGTCACTAAGACAACATTAGCGGGATTCGAACACGCGCTATAGAAATAGTAAGCGTTTTTGAGATGGAGTTCCGTTGGTAAAAGGATATTTTAAGGTTTCATCATAAGGATATATAATTTTTCGGAGTTCATTTTTTGAAGTTTTTACATTTCCTCATTTTGAACGTCAAATTGAAATTTGGTTTGTATTCTTTGTTTTTGAGAGATCACGATTCATTTTTGAGTAAATAACATCAATTACAGCATATTTAATAAAAAATATTATTTTGAATATTTTCATCAAATACATATTTTTTTTATTTTTTTCTCTAGGTTATAAGCAGTATTTCGCAGATGTTTACCAGCTGAACCAAGTGTCTTCAATCAGCTGTTTCAATTTAACACCATGCCATTTTTACGCTTGAATTTGAATCAGTGATCCGAAATGTGCATATTCAAAGAAATCCCGCTTACCAGCCGTATACATAACATACCCTGGTATACCGCTGGTTTGGAAAGTAGGCCATTAAAACTACATAAGTTTGACATTGCAGTTTAATAAAACCCTTGCTAAAACGAAAACTTTGAAGGTTGAATACAGGTTTGCAAAAAAAAATCCGACGATATTGGCACTTTCGGCAAAATTGGAACTTTCGGGGTTATGAGGACAAAAATAAAGTTTATTTTCTATCGATTGTAGGTCATTCAATTTTTGGTTTCGTAGAACAGACGAAAAAGTCAGCTACTGTAGACGTTAAAAGTTTTGTCGGGCTTACCTTACTTTATTCAAGATGAGAAAATACACTCGCTACCTTTTTCAACAAATATTAAAAGTGAAGGCAAAACAGTTTCAATGATATCGCCATTATATCGTTATTCAAATTAAAGTGAATCACTTTAAGTGATACTAAACATTTTGTTTCATTTTGGTATGCTGATTTATTTTCCTCAACATTACATTACAGCTGAAATGAGGTGTTCCCATGTTAGATATCCATATTTGNCGTCACGTGATCGTGGATGAGGATCTGCCCAGTTTCAAAAATTATTCTTTAATTCTTTTCTCTTTATTTGGCTAATTAATAACAAAAAAACATTATTTTTAACAATTTCAGGAATAATAAAAATCTTAATGATTTTGCAATAAGCAATAAGATTCTCATGCACGAATTTCAAAACTCTAGATTAAGCCGTAAGAGCGCAATTTGATTAAGACCCCCTAAAATGCAAAAAAAATCGCCTCAAAATAAAATTTCGAAATTCATGATGTTTAAAATTAAATTTCATGTAAATTAGCAATAAGATTTTCATGCACAAATTTCAAAACTCTAGAATAAGCCGTAAGAGCGCGATTTGATTAAGACCCCTAAAATTCAAAAAATCGCCTCAAAATAAAATTCTATAGTGGGAAGGCCTCATTTCAGCTGTATACATTTTTGGAATCACTACAAAAATAAACTTTTAATACATACAAAACTATTAATGCCTGATGATGCTAATAGCGAAACGTTGCAAATAAAATAAAAATTATTAAAAATTTTAATACATCATTTCCAAATCACAATAATGAACTTTTATTAAATTAAAAAAGGCTATCATATGCAGTGGAGCAATATCGCTTGTTCGATATCGCCGAATGTGCTGAAATCTCCGAATTTAACCAACGCAATATTACGATTTTAAGCTAAAATAAGTTCTGTTCTCATATCGCCAAAATGCCAAATATCGCCGAAGTTGCCGAAATCGTTGAATTTTTGAGGTTTATATCTTAAATTACTTTGTGTGAATGACGTCACTTCCAGGATTGAATTTCCCAAATCTACTCTAATCAACATAAATTTGATTGCGTTTGATTAAGTATTAAATTCCACGCATTTTGTGTGATTCACCTCATTCAAAACCTGTGGTGAAATTCGTTATAAAATTGAAAAATTGTTTGAAATATGACGTCATTTTTAACGCTCACGCGTTTTTCAGTTTTTTCAACGAAAAATTTATTTTTGTTCTCATATCGGCGAAATTTATCAATATCGCCGAAGATGCCCTATATTGCCGAAAGTGCCAATATCGCCAAATGTTTCTGTCAAAAAACTTTCAGCGATATTGGGCCCCACTGCACTCGAAAAAAAGAAACTTTTAATACATCATGAAGAATTTTGTGCACCTTTTAGCAGTACAAAATGAAGACTTGAGTCGTATAAGCAAAAACTTAAATGTCATTTGTTTTAAAAGCTTAGCAAAATTAAAAGCAAATAATTTGTCCTTCAAGCATCAATTTGCTGCAAATTGATGCTTGAAGGACATATTGTTGCCACATTTTGAATATCACTAGTGATAAGGTTATTTTTTGAAAACCCTGAGTTGCAAAATAAGCCAAATTCATTTGTGATATTTGAGCTCATCAACCATTCAAACGTTCCGATTCCGCATTTTTTGGAAAGTCAAGATTAATAAGTTAAGTATGTGATGACTCGACGCCTATTGACTCAAATATTTCATTTCTGGTGGTTTCATATCTTTATTGTTTCTACATTTAGCGTGAAACCGATTACAAAACTACGATTTTGGCCAATTTTGCGTTGACCACCCCCTTAAAATTTTCGATAAATTTGTATAATAAGTCTGAGTTTCCAAATGCTCCCAGATTTATTTTTGAGCTAATAACATCAGTCGAAAACCAAATTTTCATAAACCTGAATTTATTTAAAAGATTTTCCACTGAATGATCAATTTTGACAGTATTTTTGGCTTATATGCGTTTTTGCTGAGAAATAACGTCTCAAAAAGTATTTGTCTGATCAGCGTCTAGCTAGCGCCATTTTTTCCCATATTTTTAAAAAGTTTATTCAAAGATTTTAAGTACAATTCAATAATTATATTGAAGGATACGAGCTGTTTTTGCCAAGTATTCAACGCAGTGTTTAACTTATTAAATTGCAGAGTTGCAAAACTTCATATTTAAGTTTTCGTCATGATTATGATAGGTGTTACGTTTATATATTAAATCTTCACAATTTTTTATTTGTCTCAATTGCACAGCGTACGATTTTAATCTTTTTATTTATAGATTAGATAGGAAATTTGCAGATACTGAGAATTTTAGGTATCCAGCTGTAAACAAACGACAATAATCGGGCCAATTTGAAAGGGATGCCATAAACGCGGCAAATTGCAGTCAACAAAACAAACGAAATTAATAACTTCACTTTACTCAAGGTTTTTTTCTCATCAGCACTTGCTGAGTCAGTAAAAATGAGGCAAACATCCTGTTTTCAAGGGTGTTGCTGAAGTTCATCCCTTTTCAGTTATTTAAGGGGGTTTCCGACGGGTTTTACTGATTTTCAAACGTTAGTCCTGAACTTACCGCAAATCGTTTCGTGTTCAAACTTCGGATTCTAGGAGACATTTGTTTGAACGTTTTAAAAAATGGTGTTTAAAGTTTTTTATGACCGGGCCGGCCGGTATACCGGTCCTAAAAGTGACGGTTTTCCTTTTTTTGGTACAACTACTAGTACATCTAGAGCCTGGATATAAAATTTTTTTCTTTTTTTAGGATAAACTTTAATTTGTGAGCTTAAATTTCCATAATTATGCAAAATTCGGAGAAATTTTTATCGAAAAATTCGCTTTATTTTGAGATCTTGATATGTTAACCCGGTTAACCCCCACCTGCACGAGATGTCCTACCCCCCACCTGCACGAGAGTGTTTCAGAACACACACATAGTAAGGGTGTCCATCATTAATATCGACAAATAGTAATAATGGGTGGGTTGTTCCGAAATTTTTATGGGGTTGATAATATATGGGAAAATGGAACAAAAAATTACGAAAAAAAATTTTGGTCGTCACGTAATCAAAATATAGCGATTTCTCAAATATAGCGAAATAGCTTTTTACACCACCAGGTTGCGCCGAGTGTCAAAATTAATAATGCCAAAGTTACCCTCTCCAAAAGTCACTCTAGTAAGTATATTTGAAGATCATTATTTTTTCCAGTACTGTTTTAACCGCATTAAACAAAAAATTGCACCCAAATAATGAAGTTCCGGTCTGATGAAAAATTTCTAAAACTCACCAAAATTCTTGAAATTAAAAATAAGGGGAACTAACAAAATGACACTTCCGCAAAATATTTTTGGTCTCTGTGTTCTGAAACACGCTCGTGCAGGTGGGGGTCAAGGGCCTCTGTGCGTTTTGACAGATATCGATATGGGCTCTTGATGAAAAACTTTTCACTTGATTGATATATTTTTCTCAATATACCATCAAAGTGATGACTCATGATCCAGGCAACTTTTGTAACTAGCAAATTTTTGCACTATGGTTTTTTAAGAAAATTTTGAGTTCGAATTTAACTTTTTGTATTTGAGAAATTATGAGAAATTTTGAATAAAAGTTCCAAACATAATGAAGAAATGCCTTACTTTTCGTTCAAATTTTTTTTTCAATATTTGTTTCAAATCAACGAAAAAAACGCTACAAAATGACTACTTTAACTTTGCGACTAGGTGACCACATTTTTTTTATATGCTCTTTGAAAAGCCATATGACATAGTTTAGTGATTTTTGGTCAAAAATAATTAGAAATATTTTGAAAATTTTTCTCATTTCTTGTTCAAAAATTTTCAAACTAATTTTTTTGAAATCCTTAGCTGAAAATATTGGGAATGGCTACTTTCACTATATTTAAATATGCTTTCGTTTTGTTTCTTCGCTCTTGTTTTAACTCTGAATCATACTTTTTTGAATAAAAATACGGTTTGCACGATATCTAGTTAAGCCCTCTTTAATAAAGAATAAAAAAAAATTATTTCACCGAAACTTGCTTAATTGGTAAGTTGACCCATCCACCACGTAAAATTTGATAAATTTAACTCATAAAAATAAATATTTCTTTGATTGGCTTAAAATTTCGTTTCTTTTTCTGGTCTTTTTTCAAAAAATTTTAAATTTTCGATTTTGACGTAGAAATCATATAAAAAAAGTAATTATATAAATTTTTGCTAGTGGTCGAGACCATTTTTTGAAGCTTCTTATTAATAAAAAAGGAAAAAAAATTATGTAACTTAGACACCTTTGATAGCAAACGCGTGTTTTTTGAGTGTTTTTTCAAATGACGATTTATATAGGAAAAATAATCGATCTGAAAAAATAAGATTCAACAAAGTGAGCTTAAAAGTAGCAACTTACGTTTGAAAAACTTTTTATTCGAAAATTATGAAGCGGCAAAANTTTCCCATCAAGACAAAACAAATTGAAAAAGTGCAAATCTGTCAAAATGCACCGACCCCCTTAAGCTTTTAACGTTAACCGTTAACAAAAAATTAAAAGTAGCTAAAATCAACTTTCTATCACTTCTGAGTCTCGAGATGCAGCCTCCGTCGGATACCCCCTTCAGGGGGTAGCAGCGATGTTGCAGACTGGCGGCAATATTATCATTAGCTGAACCCGAATTAATGTTTATCAGGTCATTAAAATCATTTTTCATCTATTTAAGGAAAGATTTGAGTCCGAACTTCAATTTATGAATTCGTAAAATTTTCAAAAAAATTCAAAGCATTAAGAAAGTTTTACACATTTTTCATCCAAAATTTCTGATTTTTCTTTGTAATCTGTGAAAAAAGCGAAAAAATAGCCACTTAAACTTTTCTCATGCAGATTTACTAATTTTCTGACTGCTGTTTGAAAAATCATGAAATTTTTTTTATCGACTTTTTTAGAAAAATTATGAAAATTTTCCGCAAATCAAGTCCGAAATTTTTTATTAGTGATTTTTTGAATTCTCCTTGAAAATCAGGCCAAATCACTTGTGAAATTTTATGGGATCTATTAAATTTCCGTATTTCTTCCGATGGAAGAGTCAAGCGAATATTGTTTCTGAACCACTGATAAAATTGACAACATTTGTTGTAAAAATTTATAATAAAATATTGAAATAGTAACTGATGAGTTACGACAATGTAATAAAAGCAAGAATTTAAATAGCATGTATCGTTTTTTTCATCCTTTTTTTAATTTGAATAATTGAAAATAAGGAACCAAAAACGAAACCTGCTGTAGATAAACTGATCGGATTGACCAGAAAAAAACAAGATCGGTTTGACCTGATCAGATTGAGGAGTTTTAAAAACTTGATCAGATTGAGGAAATTAAAAAACCTGATCGGATTGAGGAGTTTTGAAAACTTGATCGGATTGGATCGGATCAAAAAAGTCGATCCAATACAATCTGATCAAGTTTTCTGCTGACCCCTGTTTTGTACATCATTTTTTAATGAGAATCTCCCCAGAAATTAAAGCCAATATGTAAAAAAAATCCAACCACAAAACGCGAAATAAAATTTGCACAGATCAGTATATGTGACAAATCTAACCTAACTGGTCGATTTTGGCCGAAAATCGATTGGTGGAATAGCTACCCATTGGATTACCGGACCTCAGAGTACAAATCCTAACT
The DNA here is from genome assembly GCA_004367855.1 of Oikopleura vanhoeffeni. Lineage (NCBI taxonomy): Eukaryota > Metazoa > Chordata > Appendicularia > Copelata > Oikopleuridae > Oikopleura > Oikopleura vanhoeffeni. Next base: position 121,148 of record SCLH01000900.1, read on the forward strand.
ATTTGAATGATACAAACAACGCAAGATATTAGCACCCAATCAAACCCTTGCTTGCGGAATAGACCGATTTCATTGATCAGGTCGAGAAAGGATCAACCAATCAAATGCTCAGATTTCGCATTTTTCAAAATATTTAGGATTTTGTACTCTGAGGTCCGGTAATCCATATACCGTAACTTTTATTTTGCCGTGCCTACCTTTAGTTATAACATCATTTATAATTCAATCTGATTATATTCCCTATTCACAATTTTGTGAATATCTTCGCCCTGATAAGGAAACGCAGTCTGTTTTTAAGTAGTGCGGCCGAGATATTCACAAAAGTGTGAATAGGGGATATAGGGATATATATAGTTAGAATATATGCACAGTAAGAAAAGTTAACAATACAATTCAAATGTCTTTCGGGTAATCGGCTGTATGACCGGTGAGCTTTACAATACGAATTTCACGAACTTGTTGTTTCATCCTTCTACCAATAAGGAATCCTGTATGACAACTTAAGTTTTATTGATAAAAACTTCATTACGCACCTTATCATTTTTGTTTCACTTTTCTGCCTATCCAGTGAAGCAGAATTATTTTGAGGAAAATCTCTTACATTAACAGTCGGTTATAAAAATGAAAACAAGAGGTAAGTAAACTTCACTTATAGTGTACGGACAGTGAAACTTCAAGTTGGTACATGCAAAGAACAACGTCTTTTTTATTATAGAATTAACCAGGCACAATTGGTATACTGCAGATTATCATAAAGGTTTTTTAGCGCACAAGGATGAAAATTAGTAAAAAATTGATATTTTGGCTATTTTTATATTTTATAATCATGAAAGTAGAGCAAAACGTGATAGTTTATAATTGAATTAACCTTCCGAGACATGGAGCTTTTTTAAAAAACACCTGTAAATTAAAGACCAGAAATTTCAGGTTGCTTCTGAATTATTCACTTTTTAGGAAAATTTTTTTCTGAAACTGCTGCATTTTCAATTTTTGTCCTGACGGCTAGTAAATTTTTATTTTTTTTGAAAAGTGATTTTAATAAATTGCGTCGGCCTTTGACCGACAGATTGTGACTATTCGAATAATGCGGAATCCGAGCATACGATTGGTTGATCCACTCAAACTTCATATTGCTGCTTATTTATCCGTTGAGGGTTTTGAGTGGGTGCTAGCGTCCTTTGTATGTTTTGAATAGTCCCGATCTGTCGGTAAAGGGCCTTTAATCCATATATTGAAATATATATTTTAAATAAGCATAGAAGGTACGCTAAAAGCTTAGCAGAAATGAGCGATTTTCATAAGTTTTAATTCACCCAATGATAATCGATAAAAGGCGTCAAAATTTCTAAAGAAGCACCAAACGAAGGTTTTTGTCAATTTTCACGTTAAGGTGGTTGGTGAATTTTGACAGATACGGATATGGGCTCTTGATGAAAAACTTTTAACTGGGTTTATATATCATTCTTAATATACCATCAAATTAATGTTTTATAATCCAGGCAACTTTTTTGATTACAGAATTTTTGAATTATTGCTTTTTAAAAAAAATTTTGAGTTCGAATTAAACTTTTCGAATTCGACAAATTAAGAGAAATTTTTGAAAAAAGTTTCGAACATTATTCAAAAATGCTTTATTTTTTCTACAAATTGTTTTCAAAGTTTTTGTTTCAAATCAACGGAATAATTTTTATATGCTTTTCAAAAAATGATTTGACATGGTTTTGTGATTTTCGGTCAAAATTAATTGGAAATATTTTTAAAATTTTCCTCTTTTCTTGTTCAAAAATTTTCATCAGCTGAAAATATTGAGAATGCCACCTTTAACTATATTTCAAAATGTCGTCGTTTTGTTTCTTCGTTCTTGTTTATCCTCTGAATCATACTTTTTCAAACAAAACTACGGTTCGGCAGAAATCCATCAAAGACCTTTACTATTCAGAATTAAAAAAAAATTATTTCACTCAAACTTGCCAAATTGGTAAACAAGCCCATCCACCGTGTAAAATTCGATTAATTAAACTCATGATAAAAATATTTTTTTCGATGTGCTAGAATTTCGGTTTTTTTCGTCTTTTTTCAAAAATTTAAATTTTCGATGTTGACGTAAAAATCGTATACATTTAAGTAAATAAATTTTTACCGGTGGTCAAGACCGTTTTCTAGGGCTCCTAATAATTAAAACATAGAAAATAAATTTTACTGTAATTTAGACACCTTCGATAGCTAACAAGCGTTTTTCGAGTATTTTGTTAAAAGACAACTTATAAAGTAAAAAGAATCGATCTGAGAAAATCAGATTGAACAAAGTGAGCTCAAAAGTGGCAACTTCCGTTCGAAAAAGTTTTACTCAAAAATTTTAAAGTAGCAAAAAGTTTCCCATAAAGAAAAAAAAATGAAAAAGTGCAAATCTGTCAAAATGCAACGACCCCCTTCAACCAATACAACAGAAAATTATGAGAAAAACAAAATTAAAATCAATAATAATGTGAAAGTTAAAATGGTTAATAAAATTTTAATAAACAACATAACCAAAACACGGCAAATTTGAGTTTTTATTCGATTGTGTGAAAAAAAATCGGTCAAAATAATTTACTATGTCTCTTAATTGAAATAAACAGTTGTCAGTTGAAATGTTGAAACTAATTATGAATAAAAATTTGTTTTTAAAAAAAATTATAAAAACGAGGAATTGTAAATTTTATTTTGAAACTTGTTTCTCGAATATCTTTGTTATTTCTTCAAACAAAGTATTAATTAAGGTGCATGCTTATTCATAACGTTAATTTTTCATGTCGTTGCTCTTGAAACGGATCTCTGCAGAACCAAATTATTAGAAAGGTTTGGCTGCAACGAAACAACTTATGGAATCAACTGCAATGGGAGATTTATTCCTCAAGAGTTTGGAGAAAATCACAAAAAAATCTTGCATATCGACAAAATTGAAAGGCTCAAAATGGGAACAGGAAACAGGTTCAAAATAAAATTTGTATCAAAGAGGTTCAATATAGATTATAGTCTATAATACTTGATTGGTATTTACTATCTTTACAATATTTTTGATAATTTCAATTGACCTTTATAAAAACAGGGACTTTTTTTTATTTAAATTTTCAAAGATACCTTATTGCTTTATTGCATGATAAAATGCCTACTTTAATGAGTAAAAATGTATGTAGTTAACAAAGGAACATATTCAAAAAACAAATAACCCAGTAAAAACAAGGCTTTAATTCAAAAACTGAATTCTTAAATAAACGGTATGGTTTCCAAAAATTACAGTTAAAAGAATTGCAAGAAAAATAACCTTTCATGAGAATGTTATTACAAACTTCCTAGGCTCAGAAATGGAGCACTTTATACAATAAAAAATGCTTTTCAAGCATGTGCAAATGCTTCAATGACATTACCATTTGTACATGTTCCAATCAAAAAATTGCTAAGTTCAAAAGTCTACCAGACAAAAACTACTTTTCTTTGGCATGTTTTTGGTTCAAGCTGGGTAGGAAAAGAAGTCAAATTAGGTGTCGGTAAGATTTTTATAGATAATAAAGTCTTCAGTAGTTACGCCCAGGAGTCGGCAATACCTGTCCTGTATTTGTCCACCTGTCCTTTCCTTGTCCTGTCCTGAATTTCAGGACAGGACAAGGACAGAAAATATTAAAACCTGTCCTGATTTCTGTCCAAGGCCCGAGGACAGGACAAGGACAGAAAATAATAAAACCTGCTCTAATTTCTGTCCTGTGATTTTTTTTCAATTTGCCTGCCTCAGGACAGGACAGAAATTTTCAAATCTGGTAACCTGGTAACGCCCGAACAAAAAGTTAAAATAAAAATTAAGAAAAAAATTACTGATATGTGAAAATCCTCATAATTTTGCTTGGGATATGGAAATATGTTGGGCGTGGGAAAAGTAATGGAATCCGCTGTTACTGGCTCGTGTGAAAATGGAAGCGCCAACCGGATTCTGATGCAGTCAAAAAGAGCTTTTATTGTTTTGAAGGTAATTTCGAAACAATATTTTTTAGGGTTCTTCCCAATTCTTCCGTGATGCTACGTTCGAAAAAGTGTTAAAAAATTATATGAAAACAATTTTACGACCTGGTGTGAAGCGAAATTCAAACTTGAGTGGTATTATCTTAAGGTGTATCCATATCCTTTTCCCACGGAATCACAATCTCAAAAAAACTTTACGTATCTGCATTGCGCGTGCTTACATCACACGTTCGTTTATGATTGTCTAAAGTGAATAATGTGGTTAACTGACTCTAGCGAATGCAAAGTTGACATAAAACTGGAACTCGTCGATCAAATTTAGCCGTCCCAATATCAAGCACCCTTGCTTATAATCATACTCAAGACAATCAGTCAGACAACAAAAGTGGGATTCAAACACGCGCTTTAGAGCTAGTAAACGTTTTTGAGATGGAGTTCCATTGGGAAAAGGATATACAATATACATTTTTTCAAAATTGAATTCCTGCTTAATAAGCCAAGAAATTTTTGATTGAGATAAATACGTTTCATTCAGTCTACCGGGAATCAACATGCTTATACTGTTGCGTACAAAATCAATGATCCAGAACGAACCCGTTTTATGAAGGAACAGAAAATAAGAACAAATATAACAGATCCGAATAAAGATCTTCCAGATTATGAGCCATCAGAAGTAGGATCAGTTATAGGTATCGAAGTTAATTGTAATCAGGCCAGATTTATGCATATATATTTTGAATATACTATTTTTGATACATATATTTTCGAAAAATATATTGTGCAATTGATGTTATCTTCTGTAATTGCGTGAGATTTTGCCTAGCGTTTTGATGAAGTTNCATTTTAGAATTATATCAATTTTCGTTAATTTTTTTTGATTTTTCGCACAATAATTGACCAGAACAAAAATCTCATTTTTTGGCGCGTTTTTAACTTATTCTATATAATTTATTTTATAATAACACATATCAAGCACGCTCATTGGTCATCTTTTGCTCTTTTTTTCCCATGGTGAGTCAAAACTTCAAAAATAATACGTTCTGCCAAAAAAACACCGACTCGATTGTTTCATGAATGGCGCCACTAGGCTGACAAACAAAATTTGGAATTAAACGGTATTTTTGTGAGATTAAAATAATAATCCCTACAATTTTAAAAAAATTTAAAAAAAATTAGAAAATTTTTGAAAATTTCCAAATTTTCTAAGAAAAATATTATTTAACTTGAGAATTACACATCACTTCTTATTGAAAAAACAGTTTGCAGCATTTTCACAAGAAATTAAAGTTTTTAACTGCTCAAAACAAATTTATAAATCTAACAAAGATTTTTTTCAATGCAACGAATGGGGAAACATGCATAAATTGGAACGTAGCTAAAGGAGAAGATTTTTTAGATTTTTTGACGGAATATCAAATAAAAGACGTGTCAACTATACCAGCCAGGGTTCGGCACATTTGTATCAGTTTTGATCGGGAAACCGATCCAATTTGTTGAAAATACCTAGTTTTGCGTATTTTTCGGAATTAAATGTTTTGAATATTCAATATAGACATAAGAAAAATTTGAAGAAAACTGATTTATACTACTAATAATTTATTTTTCCATGTGCTGATCCCTGATGCCAGCTTTAAAAAGTAATTTTTGTACGGGTATTGGAGAAAAGTTTCTCTGGTGTATTGGTACAATATCGTTGAAAAAAATGGCTTGTGCACCTTGTACTAGTTGTGGATATGGATGGACGGCAGTTAAAATGAACAATACAGAATCACAAATTTTCATGAGTGAGAACTCATATACGTCTTGTAAAAAGAATTTCCAGCCCGAAGGAGCCAACGTGGCTAGAAAAATATGCATTAAATATGGTGCTTCGCTACCAGATGCAGGAAATTTTTCAAAAATGATAATTTTATATTTCAATTTATCGTATAATTAGCATTTCCAACATTTGTGTTTGGGTCAAAAAGTGTTATATATGACACTCCTTATATCATATACTCTCGAACCAAACAAGCATTCTCTTTTCTGAATTTTCCGTTTCTTCCTCGAAAATCAAGTTTTGGACCAAAGAATCATCAATTTGAAAATTTCTATTTTTTACAAATTTGTGTTTCGTTTTTAGAAGCGTGAAAATTTTAGTCAAAATTTCAGTAATAAAGTGATATAGTGGGATTATGTCAAATGTCTTGATTCATTTGAATCAAATTCTGATTTTAGAAAACATTAAATAGCTTCGAGGATCATTGACGAGAGATTGTGTGAATTTGGCTCAACCTGGCTTGATTTCAAATTTGATTATGTTCAGCAATTTGCATGGTTTGAACAAACACTCCGGAGTTATAATCACCGAATGGTTTCACCTCCAATTGAACCCAGAAATTTTGATACTTTTTTGGACAGATTTGGTGAAGGAATTCTTGAAATAAGAGCTAGAGATGGCGCGATTACGCCTTTGGCTTATGACTTGGCTGTCTAAGTTTTTCTGAAATTTTTAATACATTTACCTCGAACAAAAAAGACTTATACTCCAGTGGGGGGGTACTCAAGTAAGGGGGTGGTCGAGGCAATCTGGACCTTTTTAAATTGCGCCTCAAGGATTAACGGAGAACAGTAGAAACTTTATTATAGTTTGTATGCATAGAAAGGGCTTGGTAGATCTCTGACAAAAACAAAATTTTGTTCGATGTTTGGAATAAGCTTTAAAATTTAAGATTTAAAATTTTTCCACAGTCTTCGTCCATCACCCAATTTTTACGATTTTTCACAAATGACAATTTTATTTACATAGAAATCCACGCTCGGGCCCTGAATTTCATCCTAGGTGGCGCTAGATTGCAAAAATGATTTTTTTCAATTATTTCACAGCATTCATTGTTGGTTACATTTTTTCGACATTTTGGTTCAACTATAAGAGGTGGTATGAAAATCGCCGCTCGGGCCCGAAATTTACGATTTCGTCTTTGTTTGTCTACAAACCGCGCCGAAAGTGGCGCGAACTATTTGTGCGTACTAACCTGCCACTGGTCAATTTTTAGAAAAAATGTTTCAAGCCATAATCCTTGGAATTTTGCGACGCTCATTTTGAGTTTAATATTGGAATGATTGAGAAAAAAATTTTAGTAAAATTCAAAAATTTTGGTAAAATTTGAAAATTTTCATCAAATTATTAAATTTTGGTCAAATTTGAAATTTTTTGGAAAATTCCAGAACCCGATTTCAAACATTTCAGACTTTTTATTAGGATTATTAAAGTTTAATAATTAAACACTAGAACATAATTCGATTGGTTAACTTGAATTTTTTTGTATATATCTCCGTCTTTGTTTTAGTATTTAGCCTTATTAAGGACTTAGTTCTGAAAGATTACACAGCGGTAAGGACGAAATGCAATATGTGTTTTTGCAAACCGACGAATCTAAAAGTGAGCTAAGAAATTGCCCCGTTTTTATTCTTTCTTCGGAATTACCTGAATCGGAAATAGTCAGGTATAATTATAGAATATCCTTGTATTCCAATCCGAAGTTCATGGTGTAACGTTTCTGACCTCACGGGCTGGAGTTTGAATTCTAGTGACCCGTCGACTCGTCTTCATGTCATCATCTTATATGACGAGAAGAGAGCGATTCTATAGATAAGAAAAAATCCGACGCCGTCGGGCTTTTACGCGGAAGGGATTTTATAGTTGATGAGTGTTTGTGCAAAGATTTTGCTCAAGGCAGAAGTGGTCACAAAGCAGCAGTGAGTTCCTGAGAAAAATTACGGCTGCCCTGTCCTAACGTTCTCAACTCCGAAAACTAAAAATCCCATTTATTAACTTCGAACATGTTTACACAAAAACGCAGGAGTGGTAACTTAAGAAAGGAAATACTGATCAAATCATGATACATATCTATTTAATTGTTACTATCAATTGACATCGCAATAATCTAATTAAATATAATTTCACAGCAATTGAAAAAATATCAAAAGCACCCCGAACTTGAAATTAAGCAAATAGTAAAAGTTCAGAAACACAGTTCTAGAATCTGCTCGTGATGACAAATTTGGTGTACATAGGAATTTAGGACCAAAATATCATTTTAGCCGGTTTAACTTGAGGCCATTTTTGAGGCTTTTTGACGGACAAAAATACTGAAAAATAAGAGCGGAATTTTGAGCTCTTCAAACATGCGTCACGAAAATAATTGACCAAAACGGTTTTAAGTCTACAGAACTTCATTTAAAAGACACTACAGCGAATTTTCGATTTCAAATTTAATAATGAGTAAAAATGATAAAAAGAAGATTGCTGTAGGTTTTGTTTTTAAACCGTTTTGAGCAAAATAATTTTTGGAACCATTTTGAATGATTATCTCAATATGCCGCTTCTTTTTTTTGTTTTGTCATTTTTGGTCCGCCAAAGCCTCTAGAAACACTAGGACCTCACAGTCTCACCGGCTGACCAAGTCAATTGTTCTTTTGCTGACATATTTTGGTGTGCAAAGATTGCCTAAATCTTCACACCAATATTGTTGATACAGCAAGTGTGGTGAGCAGATTTTAGACGGTTATCTGAAATTTCAATATCTGTGCTTAATTTTAAAATTCTGAAGGTGCTTTTTTGGTATATTATTTTATCAATTGTGTGAAATTATATTCATATTTTTAATGATGATCAGTCTAGTTGATATAGAAGCTATCTGTCTAATCCAGAGATATGGTCCGAGCTTTGGAATCTGAGATGTACCTAATGTTGATAGTTTAAGTTATCCGAACTTCCTTGCTTTAGTTTATCGTGTGAAACATGTTCGTATTAGTTATAAGTTATTTCGTGGATATGTTAGTTTTCGGAGTTGGAAGGTAGAAGCGCAGCGCTTGTTATGTATGTCTCACGCATAGGAACCTCTTACTTGCTGACTCTTTATATGACCACGTATTCGTGCCTGTGATGAACAAAATATTCATCGCAGAATACACTTCAAACTTAATCATTCACCGCGTTTTCTAAGCCCGTCGGCGTATCCTTTCTTTTCTATTAAAGTCATCTCCTTCCGTCTCGATATCAGTATATGAGTCGTGCGGACAAGAGACATTAGCATCGAGCGAAGAACCACATTTATTTGACCTCTTATTAGTATCTTTCTTACACAATCAGATATAATAGACAATTATCAGTTGCGGGTCTACTGGGAATTTACAACATTCCAGTCCTTGTAGGTTAGCACGGATATATTCACCATAGGTACTTACGTATAGATTAACAATATGTAATCATGTTAGAAGAATGGATTTCACAAAATATATTTATCAGAAGGCCATTGTTAGAGTATTGAGTTTAAGACTAGATATTATAATACTTGAATCTATTTAAAACTGAATCAATAGAAGCGAGTTTTTGTGTTTAGTCAGATCCTTACATTCACGTTTGAGAGTGAATCATATAATAGAATAGGGATCATATTATTACATTGGCGATACCGTGGACGCCCGTCGATGACTTTACGTAGCACCAAATGGGCCAATCGTCAATTTTCTCTTGTCCCTAGTATAATTCACTTTTTTGATTTGTATTACACACACTATTGGTTAAGATATTTGCGTAGCCACTACTACTTTTTACTTGTGTTGGATTAAGTTAACTTTTTGTGGCTATTACGCATTTTAAATAACCAAAGTGTGATAAATTCGGACTATTATATTGCCTATGCTAGGTGTATGAGAAGACTACCTGCTCGTCATACTATTCGTAACTCTTCAAAATTTGGTTTGAAATCCTCTATATTTGCATTTAAGATCCTATATTTCCGGGTACGAAAGAGACGCTCGTGCTGTTGTGTTACCCACCTGGCATATTGTATACTGAGGCATTATGAAACGTCGAGTAGCTTATCTTATCCATTTGGGTTACACTAACAATCGACCCTCTTTTCGTCAACCCCAACATTGGTCTTAATAAAAAAATAGAATTGGTAGCGATGTGGGGTACAAAAGACACTGCTCTTTTTAAAGACATTTTTATAAGGTTAAAATTTTTTAAATTATCAGATTTTATAGTAATACATAAATTTAATATTATATCATGCACTTCAATCATGAAACTATCGTGAATTTATTCAGCCAACTTTTCTTCATGTAATTTATTCTTAAAACTAAAACTAAATTTAATGGTAAGTCAGAAGTTAACCCCCTCAACACCCAAACGCGACATTTCGTGTTTATAGAGGCGCCTGAGATTTTTTATAAATAACCCAAACGAGTATATGTAATATAAATTAAATCCACAGATCCTTTTCATTCAATAGTTAGTCATTTAGAGATCAGCAATTCTGTATTTAAGTAAATGTTTTCAAAAAATTATGAACTTTACGACTAGCAGTTCAAATAAGAATTTTTCTACTTTATTTTATGATTATTCGTTCTTAATTTTGTAAAAGTCTTCTAGCGTAAATACGACACTATAAATTTGGAAATTTTCTGGAGAGAACTATAGAATTTAGGATTATCTGAGGCTACATACCTAGGTTAAATTATTATTTATTATCATCTGATCTTATATTTTGATGAAGTTTTATTTTCTTTTACCAAGTGATTTCATCATATATTATTTTTTATATCCGAATAAATAATAATCTTCTAGTATTCTTTCTTTTGGGAATGATTTATTCATATTCTTGAAATGGAGATAGTTTAATTTTTTTGTATAGGAGATAAGATAGAATACTTCTCGTTTCTTCAGACGAATTTAACATTTTTTAATTGCGAAATGTGACACTTATTCATAGACATTAGTTCTCATTTTTCAATTTTCACTGCATTTCACATGTCGTCAGAATCACGAACAGAAATTTTCCTGCCAGTACTTGTGTATCAATTATTCCTACGTAGTCAAGAAAAATCTTCGAGATATGTTGCATTTAATAATAAGGGTACTTGACCTAACAACTTCAAATAAACTTTTATTTCTCTTGATCATATGACTGTCCTAGATCCGAAGTTTTCAAACTCATAGGACCTTTTGCTCGGGAGGCCTAATCATATCACAATGCTTCATTTAAAGTAGTAATTAATAAAATTAACAAGTTTGAACTATTATGATCAAAGATTTCCGGTTTTAGATTGATATTTTAATTTGTATTTTCATCAAAAGTTATTGATCAGCGTCAACAGCTGGATATAATGTTGAGAAACCCATATCCTTTTCCCAACGGAACTCCATTTCAAAAACGTTTACTATCTCTATAGTGCGTGTTCCAATCCCACTGATGTTGTCTGAGTGATGGTCAGTGGGATTCGAACACGCGCTATAGAGATAGTAAACGTTTTTGAGATGGAGTTCCGTTGGAAAAAGGATATGTAGTATTTTTTTCAGACTTCGTAAAAAAACAATTATCGATATAAAATTAGAAATTTTCTCAAAATTTTTTTTCCAATTTTTCGAATCTCAGAAATTGTAAATTTTTTAACCCTAGATAGAAACATCTAGTTATGATTTTTGTAATCGTTGAGGTTAATTAACCGATAAAAATTATTTTCCCCGTAATTTGATAGGTTGGAGTCAGTTCAAATGAGGTGAAAATCAAAAATTCTAGAGCAGATAGAGAATTTTGGTTAACGTCATTAAATTTCTCGTAGTCTACTTACTCCTAAAGTATTTTAATTTCTTAAATTAATCCATCCGAAAGGCTTTTAAAAAGTCGCCTCGACCACCCCCTTAATTTTAGATTATTTAAAAGATTTGTCCATCAAAATTTTATGTGCAAGCCAGCGGTTATGAAAAAAAACTTCTGTCGAAATTACAACTCAAAAACTAAAAGCAACACTTTTTAATACTAATTGAATTAATACCAATTTGATAAACATGTTTGTACCTTTTTTAGAACATCTTTTTAGAAGAATAATAACAAAATGTTGATTTGTTCTATAGATTATGAATTTATAAATTCCAAATTACAATGTTGAGGGATGTTATTAAGTTATTTTTTAGGTGACACTTAGACTAGGCTGTCCCAGGTCACTCACCTTTTTGATGTTTAGTCCGAAACTCGAAAATCGAAAAAGTACATTTGGTCAATTTGGGGTCAGCGAAAAAAATTTTGAGGTCAAATGACCAAAAAAATCTGGGAAAATCCGGCTTTCTGATTGGTTTAAAAAAAAGTTTGTTAAAATCAAGATTTCAAACTTTTAAAATGTGCGCCTTGATTCACTGATAACCCTTATATTATTTTTTAATTTTAATTTTTAGTGAAACTCGAGTTATGAGACCCTGAAATAACCCAAAATCGACGAATTATGACGATTTTCTTGACTAAACGGTCAAAAATCATGCTCGCTTTTGGGTTTTTATTAATTTATATTGTGAAAAGGCACATTGCGGTCATTTTAAGAGCCTCCAAGATGAAAAAAGTGCGCCTGTTTTAATTGTGGGGTTAACAAAGGTAAAATTTTTGCTTATGATATCCTATATTAAACCAATTCACCCTATTTCATACAAAAATTTTAAAAAACAAAGAAACGACTAAATGCGCCTTATTTCATGCTTGACATTCAATATCTTAATTATGAAAATATATTGAAATTCATTTAAGAATATT
>SCLH01000901.1:5513-49912 GCA_004367855.1 Oikopleura vanhoeffeni
AGTACATAATTGACCCATAGTTGCTAATATTTTCATTAAAGTCGACCCTTCCGATTCTTTTGAGGGTACTTACAAGTCTCTAAGATGAATGGTAATTTGATATACGATACTGTATCGTCGATACACCATCAAACGTTTTTAAGACTTTTTTCTCATTACACTAAATTTCGAATAAAATCACGTGACGAAATAATCCAAAAATAAGGTTTGAAATATGTCATAAATAAATCCCTATTTCTTGAAAAATAAGATCACGTGACGTTTTTGGAAAATTCCGTTATGTTCAAAATTCTTAGATTATGTGTTAATTAGTCCTCAAAATTTTTCGGCGTAATTTGAGTACTATTTGTGTACTTGAACCGAAACCTTATTTCTTAATTTGAAGGTCACGTTCGTTTTTGGACTTTGGTGTAATGGAAAAAAGTCTTAAAAACTTTTAAAGAACCTCTTCACTTTTTTCAAAAAGTGATTTTTAGCAATTTTTGAAAAAAAACACTACTATTTTGGCCGACCTTATTCCTTGAATATACGGTCACGTGATCATTTTTGGGCTATGGTGTAATACAAAAAAGTATTAGAATTTTTTTCTGATCACGATGAAAGGTGTTATTTGGTGATTCCAAAAATTTTTGCAAAAAATAAGTACTGAAATAAAGTAAAAATTTTCAAAAAAAAAACGCACAAATGTCATTTTGTTTGAAAGTTGATCGATAACTTTATAACTGATCTTGGCATTAATGATTAAGCGTCGTAAAATACGATTTAATGGTGAATGGCAGCTGGATGGCAGAAATCAAGTCTACGAGTTAAGGTGATATCTATTAACTTTTAAACTGCAGCATGATTATGGGTCACTTTAGTAAGGTTACCCTTATTGAGAATCACCTCCAAAAGCCAAAACAGAGGATGAGATAATTGTCCAAAATATTTGTCCAAAATTTCTTCTAAAATTTTGCAACAGACTTATTCAGTCGAACATATCACAGTAATGCTAGTCTCACATGTCTCAGACGTCAAGTCCGGCAACTAGGAGACTTTAAAGACCGAAAACAAAAAGCTATTTTTATCGCTCACTTCACATCCGATTACTAAAATAAGTATTGCACAAATGAAAGCTCTCATATGTAGCTTTAATCCAGCCGAGCCGATTTTGAAGTGAGTGAGAAAAAATACTTTTAATTTTCGACCTTCAAAGTCTTTCATCAACATTATTTGTTCAAAATTCTCAGATAATTAAATTCTTATATATTTGACTAATTACAGCCTGAAGTTCAGACTTTGAAAATCAAATATAATTAAAAAATCGTAAAATTGTTGAATCATAAAAGTTTAATGACAAAACCCAATAATGACTGATTTATTCGGGGCCATCGTTAAGTCCTAAGTAATATATATGAGTTCGCTGCTTCATATTAAAAATAACAATTTACGATGGGCAAGTCATAATTTTGATATTAACAAGAAAAACAATTTTTCGGGAATTTGAACTTTGTAAGCTATTGGTGGATTTTGAATACGATAGACTCCTTTTTGAAATCGATAGTCTCAGATTTCTTTCATTTGTGCTCAGTGTGTTCATCGTAGGCGAAAACCAATTTTGAGAAGAAAAAATTTCTTTTAAAGTTCACCACAAAGGTGCTGAGGCTTTGAAAGTTCAAAAAATTCGAAAATTGTGCTGTATAAAAAAAATCTCCGCAGTATTATAAATTGACAAGTTATTACTGTTTCAGAATCCGGTAGGTTCCCTAGGGGCGTATTTCTCAAATTTTTTGAAATTCCCCCAGGTCTCACAGGGAGGTGTAGTTCAAATTTTCGAAGGTAACAAATTTTGGACGTCGAAAATTGTCTCAAATTTGACCAAAAATTTCACCACATGCCAAATCGTCACCAGAGATCACGAAAATGACCCTAAAAAATGAAAAAACTGGTCCACAGTGACGCAAGAGACAAAATCGCGATAAATCATCAAAAAATCACTTGAAAAAAAAAATATCAAGCCAGCGGCCACGCTCGTGATTATAATGCGAAACAACTGTTGTGTTTTCAGAATCCTTTGAGTTTGCCTAGACTTGCTTTCTCAAAATTCTTAAATTCGACCCCAGGGTCTCACAGTAGGTGTAAGTTCAAATTTTGAGGGTATCAAATTTGGACGTCGAAAAGGTCCCAATTTAACCAAAAATTTCACCACATGCCAAAATTGTCACCAGAGATCACGAAAATGACCCTCAAGTGAATTGTCTACAAGTTGAGCAAGAGTCCAAATCGATAATCCCAAAAAATCACTTAAAAATGATATCAAACAAGCGCCTACGCGTGATTATTAATTTCGACAATGTTGTTAGTGTTTTCCAGCTCCTTGTTATTATTCTAGGAATGATTTTCGATTCATTTGAAATTCAAACCGGCTTAATCTTTAATTAAGTACAAAAAAAGCAGGAAAGGTTTCCTTTAGTTATTGATTTCAAGAGAACAGAAAAAGATGCTTTCAATAATTAATTTAAAATAAGACAAACACAGTTTTAATATGGTTATTTGGTATCATCAAGAAATTAAAATTTATTTGAAAATGTTTTTTCTATTCAAAGTTTGACCAAATCGTCTTTTGCGCGATGGTCTAGGAGTTGATGAAAGCATCGGGACCAATTGCTGTTTGATGCTAATTCTCGATGTATATTTTTTTTCGGTTAAACACCATTTATGATGTGCTCAAGTTTGAAAACTTCATCTTCATACTTCAGGTTTGAATAAATTGCTCTTGTTTCTCAAAAACAGTTCTGCAAACAAAATGTTAAAGGACCACAATCACTGTTTATTTGTCCTTCCGGTGAAATCACCTCACAAATCAGATGATCGGCTGATTACTTTTTTATACTGCGTAATTCCTTAAGAACATTCATCATAATTGTTTCACTCCATCATAATAAATTTATTCGCTATTAATCAAAGAGTCGTAAATTTTAATCTTGTTATCATCAATATATAACGCCACAGTGATTAAGTGACCACTCACTCCTGTCGAAAATACTCAGCCACACCAGGGTTTTGCTTGAAACATCCTTCGTGAAGAAAAAATTGGAATCAAAAGCTTGGTTGGTACTGGATAATCTGCTTTTGCAATGGTTTGATGCAGTTTAGATATGTTTTTTTTCATTGAAGTTATTAATCACCAAAACAATTGTACAGTTCTACGAATCGAACATCAGTCTTCGAAACACTAGCTCATCTATTATTCTAAACATATCATTCACAAAATCTGTGTATAATACTATTTTTTTTCACTTAAAAGTGCTGAGATTCTACTCTTGGTTGATCCCACCGAGCCAAAATTTCATCAGCTTTTAACAGATCGATGCTGACTTTTAGATAGTGATTTCCGGTTAAAACATCATCTGAACTCGATGATACTCGATTAATTATACTGTATTTCTATGTCTGACAAAATGAAAGTATCGGACGAGGTATTAGTTGAAATCCAGGCCGATTTCAAAAGATAAATCTGCAGATACGGCAGAGATATTTTATAATTGTAAGACTCATTGGGAAATCCATTGATAAGTGATCTTCTTCAACTTCTTCTTGTTCATGGTCAGTTTTGTTTTTTTTGTTTATGGCTACAACATGTTTTGTCATACTAATCACAAAAGTCATATTTGCATTTTTGAAATAAACCCAATAAGCATAATTCGCAGTACAAATCAAAGGTACCAGATGCCATGCCTTTCCATCAAATTTTATCATTCTTGCCTCTTTCAAATTAAAATTCAAGGCACCTTATAAATAACGTTGAAAAATACTATGAAATATAAAAATCTTAAATGCATCACTAAAAATCACATTCAGGATGCCCTGGCATGAAAAACCTCAATATAAACTATATTACTAAGGTTATATGATGACCAGACTCTCATCTCCAAAGAAACTGATAACGTTACATTTGTAATTTTTAGCAAGTATGCCCTAAAAAAATATCAGTTTTACGACAACTTACCTTCAAAGTTGGGATCAAAAATGGTTTCCATTTTCCCGTGTCAGGAAGCTGATAGAAAAATCTTCTAAAACTACCTTTCCGTTTTCGCTCGTTGTTTTCATGTTAAGCTGGTCATAAAGCTCAGATTCTCTTTCTTCACAGTGCGTTTATCAGGTCTGAAATGTTCAATGCTTTGTTTTGCTTATTCTTTTCTCTGCCAACTTGACGTGGAAATTATGCATTCCATCTATAGCACTCTTCCCGTGTTATGGGACTTATAAACCAATGTTCTAGGCGATTCATTTCTCAAAAAACTAATTATGTGTTTTGATTTGTTTTCTGAAGCGCAATTTTCTGTTATTTTAATTTGTTTTCAGAAGTTTAATTGTAGTTTCTCAGATGAACCTAAATTTGAAAAATCGTTAATAATGGAAATTCTTTATAAACAATCGATTTAAAAATTCTAATTTAGTTTTAACTTAAGTTTTCAAATTAACCTTGAGTTTTTGTTCAGAAAATAGGTATCTCCGCGGTTTTCTTCGTATCCAAAATGCATGCAAGAGTCAGTTTATTCCATTCTCCATTCAATAAAAGTGAGCGATCATTGTCAGCGATTGAAGATTCCCTGGTTCCTAATTAAATTTGAATACATTTACTTCAAAATATTTTGTATATGGAAATAAGGTAGATTCGAACTCTTGAATTTCATAGTCATTTACGTCTTGAAATTCTAATAAATATATCATAATTTTGAAAATCGAGAGAATAAAAACAGATTCAATGAAACTTACTTAAGCCTCTCGGATGCTGTATTTTTGGTCCCTATAAGATTATTTTGCTGGCATAATCGCATTCGATCACCAAAGTATCCACTGGAATATTATCAACATTTTTGTCGTCATCGCTCATTGAATGAGAAAATGCCGGAAAGACCTTAAATACATACATTTACATTTATAACAACCAGAACTTATTTTGAAGGTTTAATTAATTAATTGAGCATATTTATTATTCACATTGTATAAATAAAATTTTTATCATTTTAGCTGAAAAGTATTAATCAGTCTGCTAAGAATTTGATTTTCTTACAGCAAAAACTCGCGAAACTTTCATTGGAAGAAAAAATAACTTAAATTTACTTAAATAACAGCATGAAAATATTTGAAAACACAATTAAGCTTTATTTGATTCTGACCTTTTTAGGGATTCTGTGATTTTGTAATGCACGAATACCAGTTTCCAATAAATATAAGGCACTTTTTTTATTTTTTCTTCTGTCTAGGAAAAATTAATTTAAAAATTCATTAATCATTAAAAAAAACTGGTTCGATTTTTCTTTGAATTGAATTCATTTACATTTAATTTCCGTCACAATAAACTTTTTGATCGTTGATCCGAAGCGGGAACCAAGATGGCACACTCAATATGGCAGCCTTCATCGTATATATAATATAGTATATGAAAACTGAAATCGCTCTTTTGCGTCACTTGTGACAGTTTTTTCAACTTTTAGGGTCATTTTCGTGATCCTTGGTGACGATTTGCCATGTCGTGAAATTTTTGTCAAATTGAGACATTTTCGACGTCCAAATTTGTACCCTCGAAATTTTGAACTTACACCTACTGTAAGACCCTGGGTCGAATTTTAGAATTTTGAGGAAAGCAATCTGGGCAAACTCAAAAGGATTCTGAAACACTTACAGCTTGTCGCATTATTCACGCGTAGGCGCTAGCTTGATATCTTTTTCAAGTGATTTTTTGATGATTGATCGATTTTGCTCTCTTGCGTCACTTGTGGACAGTTTTTTAAATTTTTAGGGTCATTTTCGTGATCCTGGTGACGATTTGGCATGTGTGAAATTTTTGGTCAAATTGAGACATTTTCGCGGTCAAAATTTGGAACTTACACCTCCTGTGAGACCCTGGGGTCGAATTTCAAAAATTTGAGAAAAACGCCCCTAGGGAAACCACCGGATTCTGAAAACAGTAATAACTTGTCAAATTATAATAACGCGGAGATTTTTTATACAGCACAATTTTTCGATATTTTTAACTTTCAAAGCCTCCAGCCACCTTGTGGTGAACTTTTAAGAAATATTTTTCTTCTCAAATGGTTTTCGCCTACGATGAACACACTGAGCACAAAATAAAGAAAATCTGAGACTATCCGTTTCAAAAAGGTCTTATCGTATTCAAAATCCACCATTGGAAGTGAAAGGATAATTTTTTCGCCAAAAACATTTTCCTTCAAAATTTTTTTTCGTCAAAAACTATTTTCGTCAAGATAATTTTTTTCGCCATATTTTTTCGTCAAAGTATTTTTTTGACAAAAAATGCTATTTCGATAAAAAGCGAAACCATAAATGCACTTTACAATAAATGGGGGTCAGATAAACTTGTAACATGTGTACACAATTACAGTTTTTAGTGTACACAATCAAGTAGTTTTAGTGTATACAATCATATTTCTTCATTATAAATCATCACCAATTGTGATTCACTATGTTCTATTAGTTTTGTTAAGAAAAATTTTAAAAATTGGCAGTCAAGGGTCGATTACAAAAACTATGATCAAAAACCGATAATCTTGATTTAAATTTTTTTTTCGTAATTCCATTAAAAGTCAATACTTCATGCAAAACCGTCAATTGCCAAAAGTTATGTTGGAAACAAGCATTTCGACTGGTCATATATTGAGCACTATCACAAAGATGAAAATGTCGTGACCTTGATCCGTGAACCAGTGTCAAGGTCAATTTCTCATTTTGAATTTATGAAAAGATTATCTTGGACCGCTGGATCCAAAATGAGGGGACAAAATATTTCAGAATTTTTAAAAGATCCAGAAACAATGATGGAATTTAGAGGAGCATGGCAAGATGGCCAATCAGCAGTTAGTTGGTTGACAGGAACACATATTGGCTATAGTTGGGTAAAGGAAAGGTTACAAAACTACTATTCAGCAAGAGTTTTAACTAAAACCAAAAAAAACAAAAGAATTTTGCGGAGATTTGTAGGTTTTTATGTTTAAAATTTAAATTTGAAATACTGCTCAATCTCGCTTTAAGTGAATATCAATTTCGTCGTGAAATTTAGGCCATTTAGGAGCATAAAGAAGAACAACAATTAACGTGAGAGCATGCTGAGCCTGATATTTTTTTCAAAAATAAATTAACCCATTTTTTTGTAAAATTTCTCATAAAATTTCTTGTACATTTCTTGTATTAGGAGAATTTTTTGAAAAATATCGAATTTTTTATGTGTTTTTTAGTATTTTTTACGGGTAGATAGATAATTCGCAGAAAATGTAATTCGTCGAAAAATCGAAAATTTCAACTTTTCAAATATAAAGACAACTTTTAAATTAAAAGGATAATTTATTCTATACTTTGTTCTCGGGCAAGAATTCCCAGAAATCGTACCTAGATATACAATATATGTACAATATATCGAAAATGATGCCTATGTGTCGAATTTTATCATGACGTCACAAGAAAAGACAGTGTCCAATCACATCAGACGATTGTCGACTTAATTCAAGAATCCAGTGATTTCATTTGTCATGATAAAATTCGGCACATAGGTATCATTTTCGATATGATATATCCTTTTTCCAACCTAAGACCATCTTAAAAATGAATTTATCTCTATAGCGCGTGTTCGAATCCCACTATAAAGATCCATTGATTTTTAAGATGATCTTAGGTCGGGAAAAGGATATATTTCTAAGGCTCTCTTTACAAACTCGCAAAGTCCAACTACAGTCTTAACTCGTAGCGGTGCAAAATGGTCGCCAGCGACCAAAGACGATTTGAAATAAAGTACATGTATTTCAAAAGTCAAAAATGGGTTTCGATGTCATGACGTCGTATGGACTTGAGACTCCCCCCCAAAATAATCGGAAGGGTCGACTTTATGATGAGCGTATTATAAACTATGGGTCAGGCATATAATGTAAGGTCGCTAGTGTGCAAAAACTGGTCAAACCTCAAAGTCAATCTCAAGATCATCATTATGACTTGAAAATACTATGAAAAGAATCCTTGAGCGGACTTTCTGATAAACGTATCAGCAACTATGGGTCAATAATGTGCTGAAAAGTCGCTAAAGAGCAAAAAAGTTCCTTTTTTCTTATAACATTTTATTGTATAAACTTTAATTCTAGAAAATATTTTTTAAGACTACGCTACGACTCGTAGCCTACGAGTTAAGAGATATTCCAAAAAGCGATTTTAAATCGAAGCTTTATACAGGAATCCTGTAACAGGATATGATTTCAAACCTCCAACAGGGTGCTCCTATACGTCCAGAAAAAGAAGACTTGGAACTTGAAACAATGAATCACACAAGTTTGCTCAATCTTGCTGCTAACAGGATGGAAAATATCTTTTGGTTCGGAATCTTAGAAGATATAGACAGATCTCTAGAAATGCTCCAGCACCAATTGGGCGTAGAATCTAAGGTATAAAACATCTGCGTCATAAAAAATCAATCTTCTGAGGAGGTTGTAGTTTACGACTAGCGGGGTCTCCAAACAGAATATTTGGTATTTTTGAATCGGGGATCATAATGGATATAAGCGGAGCTTACAACCACCTTACGGAGATATGGAAGTATAAAATATATCTTTTTTCTCAACAAAAGTAACTCCCAATATCAAATAGGGTGTCCAAACCGTTTACATTTCGGCTTTTGGAAACGACTAATCTGATCAAGTTCTTATTAAGAACTTCTTAGATAAGAAAAAAAAATAGGTCCGAATTGAACCATTTTTCTATTCAAAAACTTTTGAAATGATGAAAGTTTTTTATTAAAATTTTTGGGCGAAAGATTGTCCGATTCAGACAAATTTTTAGTTTGATTATTTCCTCAATATATGTGTGGTCATTTTTAACGATCTAAGAGCCTAATCGGGTGAGCCGTTTCCAAAAGCCGAAATGTGAACGGTTTGAACGCCCTATTTACTATAGACTCTCTATTAGAGTCACTTGGATTGAGAAAAGAATACATGTATATGTATGTACATGTATATGATAACAAAGATTGTTCCGACTAATTCGGCCAAAAAATAAGAATGAGCGTTGCCTCAGACTTTCGGATCACCCAAAAACAGCGTCTAAGGAATTCTCGTAGTTGGGTTTTTATCAAAATATCACAAACCATAGATTAATAATTAACACGAGAGGAGCTAAAATAAAGACTTGTTTCTATCAAGTGCTCTATGTGAACATAATTGACCCATGGTCTATGATATTTTTATCAGCCAATCAATAAATTTTTTGTACCTTCAAATCTTTTGTCAATAAAGTTATATTATTATCGAAAAAAAATCAAATACGAAAAATCATTATGGTCTACATATCCTTTTACCAATCAAAGTCCATCTCAAAAACGTTTACTATCTCTATAGCGCGTGTTCGAATCCCACTAATGCTGTCTTAGTGATTGTCTTGTGTATGATTATAGGCAAGGGTGCTTGATATTGGGACAGCTGAATTTGATCACTCAAACAATCACTAAAAAAGGATATGTTTAAAATTAAAATTTCAGTTATTTCTGAGGAAATCTAACGGTGCCAAATCCAAATCGACAGTAACAAATGACGAAAAAGAAAAATTGCGGGCACTTGTACCGATGGACAACTGGATCTATAAATTTTCCCAAAACTTATTCGAATCAAGATGGAATTTTTATAAAACTGGAGTTTATGAAAAACCCATAAAGCCCGAAATGCCGACAAAATTATCATGCCAATCGACCAGATATATTCTCTGTTGTCAAAATGGTCTGATGAGCCCCTTATATTATCAACGAACCGATACTTCTGAGGGCCATAAGTTAAAATTTGAACCATTTTTAAGGCTTTGAAAATTTAGCCTCAATATGAAGACTTCAAATAAAAGCCAAAGAGATTCTAGCAAACAAAAATAAGCAATATTTTACAAGAAAAATGGTATTTTTTTCGATAATGCGCTGAAAAGTTCAATTTTTTTTTCTACTGTACAATTCAACTGTAGCTATCCAGAAAGTTTAAAATCACATGATAAATGCCTTGTTATACTTCAAATCCACTTTAAAATTTCCTGTAGTACAGACTGTACTGTACAGTATGTAATTTTTATGTTCGGGAAAAAAGTGCGCTGATTGGCTACTCATAAAATCGATCTCGATACCCTTTTTTTCTCGAGCGACAAAGTTACATACTGTATATCCTTTTCCCAACGGAACTCCATCTCAAAAACGTTTACTATCTCTATAGCGCGTGTTCGAATCCCACTAATGTTGTCTTAGTGATTGTATTTAGTATGATTATAGGCAAGGGTGCTTGATATTGGGACCGCGTAAATTTGATCGGTGTGTAATCACTCAAGCAATCACTAAGACAACATCAGTGGGATTCGACACGCGGCTATAGAGTAGTAAACGTTTTTGAGATGGAGTTCCGTTGGAAAAGGATATACGGTATATCATATACCACATGAGTATCAAGTACCGTCGATCCCCGACAAAATTTTCGACGCAACTTGACACTCACGCGGTAATTGTACATAAAGAATATAAACATGTACATGTATATGTATTAGATATAATTCTGAACACACGAATAAAAGACATCCAGGTTCATAGCATCAAATAATTCATTCCGGGGCACCTAATCTATCTTTATTATTAGTTGGCAAAAATATAGAATAGGTGCGTGGGCATTGTTCCTTCTTGATCAATGAATTATTGCTAAGAAATTCAAAATAGAATATAAACTATAGAAACAAAAAATTATTTTAGTTCGTATTTTTGTGAGTTAAAATTTTATGGAGGGTTTTTTCTAGATTTTTTAACTTGCAAATTTGCTACGGAAAACTTGAAATACTTCGCGATTACAGGCAACTACACTGTATCTGAACCAAGTGTCGGTGGAAGTCGACCGCGAATCAATCAGGCCATGTCTACTACACAAACTCAGGGCTAGTTAACCCCCACCTGCACGAGCGTGTTTCAAATCACAGAGACCAAAAATATATTGGGGAAGTGTCATTTTGGCCAGCGGAATATCGGAACAGACCCCCGAAAGTCCCCTTATTTTTAATTTTAAAAAAGTTTGCTTAGTTTCAAAAATTTCTCATCAGACCGGAAATGCATTATTTGGATGCAATTTTTTGTTTTATGCAGTTAAAAAGCACTGGAACCAGATAATAATCTACAAATATACTTTTAAGGGTAACCTTCGGAGGGGAATATTTTGGCATTATTAATTTTCACACCCGGCACCACCTGGTGGTAAAAAGAGAAATTTTTCTATCTTTTCACCGTCAATCGCAATTTTTCATCCGGAACCACCTGGTGGTGAACAGAGCCTCCAAAACACCTCTTGCGTGATATTTTTCTTTTAAAACTACCGCAAAACATTCAATTTAGACACCATAATTATTAATGTCAAAATCGCAAAAGCTATTTTTGAGATCAGCATTGTTTATTCATAGGCAAATACTACGTGTGTGATCTGAAACACACTCGTGCAGGTACGTAATAGATCATTTCGTGCAGGTTGGGGTTAAGGTTAGAATTTTTTCTTGCTAAACATGTTTTTAATTCAAATTGTAGCCCTGCAAAAAATATGACGTTAAGTACAAAAAATTGTTTTAAAAATTGTGAGCTACTGCTCAAAAATGAAATAAAAATTGAAATCTTTTCTTGAAATTGTTTTTCAAAAAAATCTCAAATTTCAAGCTTAAATATAGGCAATTTCAAAAACGGTTTCCCATATTAGTAGCTGACAAATTATAAAAAAATTTGTACGGAACATAATATTTTTGAAGGGCTACAATTTGAACATTATTAAAAAAATGTTTAGCAAAAAACATTTTGCCGTTCCTAAGGTAGGAATCCTACCTTAGTCTAGTTAAACGTTCAAAATACCTTTCTTGCGATATCACTCCACTTACCTTAGCGCCTAATTTGTAAATACACTACAGTAAAGTGCCTCTATAAGGACGATCCGATTTCGTTAAGTGTCTCCTTATATGAACTTTAGGGGAAAAGATCCGTCCTTCTACGAGCACCGCGGCAAACTTTTTGAAAAAATGACCGTCCTTATAGAGGCACTCTACTGAACATTCACTTTAGTGCGACGGTGGTGTGCATTCTTTAGTGGGAATATGATATGAAATCATTCAGGATTTTAAATTTAACAACTTTTATTTCAGAATGAATACAGTTTGTTCTTTCAAGTATAAATGAATATTTAAAGCAGTAGCATGAAAATAAACTCCAAATAATTCTCTTTGGAAAATCGAAAGAAGTAAACTTATCAAACAAAATTAGGAATTTTTCATGAAGAATTACAGTAACTCTAATAACTATTAATATATTGTTTAGGATTTGCAGTATTATAAGGCCGAGAGTTTTGCGAAATTACAGTTAAATATGATACATCAGTTGACCTGATTTAGGTCTCGAAATATGGCTCGAAGGTAAATGCGAAATTTAAAAAAACATTTAAACGTCAGACTTTTGAAATGCATTAAATGAAACACCTAGAACTTAGTTGAAACGCCGACCACAATTTGAACAAAATTGTTTATTTGGAGAATTTTTTGCTAGGGTGCGGAGCCGGCAAAATTGTAACTTTTAAGCTGAGGAATTACCCAAACCGAATCGATAAAAAATCGTGGAAAAATCGAAAACCTGCAAGATCCCGAATTATAAAAATGTGTTATTCGTATTACATTCTTATTGTACATTAACGTTATCGCCCGATGACCGCACGGTGCGTCATAGCGCTGACTGCTTTAAATCGATTCTCTTTATAAACAATTTTACATACAGAGTTGAGAAAATTTTCCATATTGTAAATGTGTCCGTCGAATTTTCGTTCAAAATGATTTAGACGATTTTGAAAAAGCCAAACAAAAAAAATTGCGGCAAATAATTGTCATATGTCACATTGATTTTGAAAATATGTTTTTTTTTAATGTTTACAAAAACTACGATTTTATTAAAAATGATGAATCGTTTCTTCAAGTAAGTTCTTGCTGTATTAATATAAAACTCTTATTGAAAAACACCTTATAAGTCATCTGGTTATTTTTCAAAATACTATCCGTTTAAAACTGATTTTTACGTTAATGGCTTAAATTTTCACTTTTTAACTGAATTTTCAAATTTGACTTGATTCTATGCATAAGGTGGTGGTGCATCTATATTATCAATTGGAGCAAAATCTGGATTAGGAACAATTCTATTACATTTTGCCCAACTCGTGACTTGACCGGGTACTTCTGCCAGTACTTCCTGTGCCAAATAGCTATTTCCAGTCAAATTAACTCCATTTTGTGAATATTTATTCATAGGTACAAATTGCACAATATCCCGCTGTGCCGTTTTGCCATTTGACGATCTCAAAAGTCCATCATCTCCATCTAATTCTTCCATTGCTGTAAAATCTGCATTTCCAACGCCTACGATTATAATAGACAAAGGGGTGTAAGAGGCATCTACTATGGCTGAAACTGTCTGGTCCATATCTGTTATGACACCATCAGTAAGGATCAAGAGTACAAAATAATTTGAGCCATCCATTTTTGCCTGGGCCATTTGTGAGGTGTTGCGAATTGTCGGCGAAAAGTTTGTGGGCCTGTAAATAGGGTGGCAGAGGATTTCTTATAAATAAAATACAACATGTCACATTTTTGCTTGGGATCTTAGTTTTTTCTCGAAACTGATTGACACCGTTCATTGGTCAATGAAAATTTGTTAAACACCTACGTTTTGTAAATTCAAGCATTTTGATTGGCAGAGGTGATCTGAAGCAAAAATTAGGATCGCACGGAAAAATGTGACATGCTGTAGAATCTTAAAATTTTTGGAAAATATTCTCAAAAAAAAATCAAATTTTTCAAAAGGTTAACTCCGATGGGTCTAAAACAGTAAATTTGTGACCATTTGAGTTTGCTTCAAAACTAAACAGATTTCGGTTTATGATCTCAAAAAAATCGTCGAACTTCAAACCTATTACGTATCGTATCAAATTAAAAAAAACCTCATTTTCTGTGCTGATTAAGTGTTATTCGACAAAATCCTTGGCCACCCTACCCGTAAAGCTGAACTTGGGTGATACAGTTTTTATAAGCGGATAAAATTCCATTAACATAAGGAACAAAAGGATTTTGAGGGTTGAAATTACATGGGAACATATGAGATACTTGGCCGTTGATACGAGCACCAAATCCATAGACTGGAAACTGCTTGTCTGAATCGTAATCCTAGAAAAAAATTTTGTTTCAAGCTTTCGTATAAACAGATTCTCAATTGATTAAGCTATAAGGGGTCAATTTGGACAGTGAACAAGAATAGGGTGCAAACCGGGGGATTTCCATTTTTTATTTCAATGCCCCTGAAATCAATTCCATAAAATAATGATGAGGAGAGATAGCTCAAAAATGAAGAAATTTTTTTTAATATACGCTACAATATTATGGGTTTAAGCTAGCGTCAGCAGCGTGGTAGCCCAAATGACCCAATTTTTTGACACAGGATGTATTTTTGGTGTAGAATTGGCGTCACAAAAATTTAGAAAATTTAAAAAAAATTTGGGGTTTTTTTTCAAAAATGAACTCCTGCAAATTGTTACACTAGTTGGGAAAAGTTGAAAATTTAGGGTGGCTCAAGATGGTTCAAGGCCAATTTTTTTTTCTAGAAAAATTTGGACAATTTAGCTTAGGTAAGCAAATTTTAAACGCATCAGCTCGCATCGGTGAGTTTTTAGGTCAATATCGAAATTCGAAACCTAAAATTTTTCGAAATTTCTACCGACGGATATGATGGAACAATGTTCACNCAAGGCGCTCTACTTCCGTGAAAGAGAATTTTTGAAGAAATTTTCGAGAACTTCCAAAGCCATCTACCCCCTTAAATTATCAAAAAAACTTTTTTTTTGATTTGCATTCATTTTTCAATCACAATTTAAATAATCTCTGAGAATTTCAAAATTTTAACTCCGAGGAGGACAAAGTTAAAAAACTCACTTTTAAAACTTTGAGCACCCACAACCCCCTAAAAATCATCAAAAAAAAATTTTCCAAAAATATTTTTGGCTTATTTGATATAAAACCCAAAAGTGCTCAAAAGGTTTTTTCTTAAATATTAAATAGTAAGTGGTCGAAATCCACGCTGCTGACGCTAGTTTAAGCCAACAAAAATAATAACTACTTCTCGAAACAATCTCGGAATTTCTGCCGTTTTGTCCATATATACGAAGTCCTTATAGACATATGGCGCGTCATGATGTTAGGTGTGAAATTCGAAACGAAAAATTTTCAAAATTAAAAATAATCCCGTGTTCTTGCAAAGGTAATTGATTTGGGGCATTTAGGATTTGATAGAAAAACAATTGGTCGAGCGAATCAACCCTTGCTATGGGAAAACCCGACTTTGCTCTTGGTCAGACCTTATTGCGATTATAGATTTGTTTGCTTCTCATTGGATTATATACAGTGGGTGAGACCAATGGGCAACAGTGACCAATGGGCAACAGTGAGACCAATGGGCAACACTTTTGAGCCAAATTGATGCCAAAATTGGGCTAAAATGATGCCAATGGGCAACAGTGAGACCAATGGGCAACACTTTTGGCCAAAAGCTCGTGTGTTGCCCATTGAACTCACCCACTGTATACAGGTTCGTAAAAAACTTTTGTGATTCGGCTATTCTTGAAAATTTTGGGCAAATATGGAATCTTGACATATTTGAGGATTCTGTCATTTTAAAAATGATGGAATACGCAAAAATGAACGTTTACGTCTAGTTAAAAAAAAAAAAAAAAGTTAACTCTAGATAATCGGATGGCAAACAAAAAATTATAGAAAGACATCAATGTCATTAACCCAAGTGTATAGAGCTCGATTTTTCTATAACAAAGATCGATTTCGTAGTTTTTTTTAGGTCACCCCACCCTAGTCATGACGATTACGGAAAAACAATAGGAGATATCGCGACGGTATTTTTGCATTCAACTGCCAACTTAAAACCTCGATGGAGAAATTGTATTAAGTTGATTTGACATCCGGTTCACCGGATATAAACTGGTATGTAATTTTTTGGTAGGTTTGAATCTCGATGGGCCCAAAAAAAATTTTCTTTAAATCAGTCGGAAAGTTTAATTTTTATGTTTGTTCATTCTTATACCACGATTGACTACACATTTATTGCTTGAACTATATTTTTGATGAATTACTGAAAGAAAAAACGAGTTTCGATTTTTTTTTCTCAAATTTTATACTGAAAATACCTTTATATATAATAGATGAAAAAGAAAATTTTTGAGCTATTTTTGTTGGCAGTGGAATGCAAAAAACCGTTTCTCGATATCGCCTATGGTTTCCCGTAATCGTCATGACTAGGGTGGGGTCACCTAAAAAAACTACCTTAAAGCCAATCAGAAATCATAAAAATTTTAAAAATTTCGAAAAGTTAATTTTTATGGCCAAATTATAAATAAAGTTTATGTATCTACCTAGGTAGCCTTTCGAAGCGCCATAATAAAATTTTAAAAATACCTGCAAAATGGTTCCAACCGATAAAATGGAATTTTCATATTGATTGGGTACTTGTGGGTTAATATAATGCAAACTATTTGGATCTTGTGGATTTCCGTTGCTTCCAGTAAAGTCAATAGCAACGACACAATTAACTTGCATTCCACAGTGAAGATAATCGAGAAAGGTGTGTTCTATCTCTATTTTTCGGTCATAAACATATCCAGAAATTTGATTGCCAGATTTTGAGCCAATATTTTTCATTTCTGTACTTGATATTGTTTTTAATTCATTGCCAGTAATGCTGAATTCTCCCCAAAAGTCTGAGGACATAGATGAGGCCTTATAATAGGGTCAAAAATTATCGTTTTGGCTTCATAAACGAAAAAATATTCAAAATTTTCGTTTGGTTTTTGCTGAATTTCGGCCGTTTTGACCTTATAGATGTAATTCTCATGAACAAAGACCACAATACTCTCGTTTGTATTTAAAACCCAATTTCGCAGTTTTGCCCTTATTAACCATTACAAACAAAATGTCGTGATGAATTAAAAAATACGGGAGTAACCTTCCAATATGAAAAATTGGCGCAGATGAAGCTAGAGAGCAAAATTGAAAATATACTACAGGGGGGGCAATATCTCCGGCCTAATATTGTCGAATTTGCCAATATGTCCGAAATTTTCGGGCAAACAAATTATCGTTATATAGGCCCTCAGTACAAAAAGGGTGCCCAATATTGCCGAATTTGCCAATATATCCAAAATTTTTGGGCAAAAAACTTTCGGCAATATTGGGCCCCCTGTATGTTGTTTTAAACACAATTTTCAGCAAAATTTGTTTTTGAAATAACGATTGAAACGTAAAACTAATTTTCAAACACTTCAAAACATTAACAAAGATCGCGCCAGAAATAAACATTTGAAAATTTTTGCTGTTTTTTTATTTATATAGAATTTTCAAGGAATTTATTTATGGGTCAGTCGGTATCGAGAAATTTGAAAATTAGGATGAAAATTTCTGAAAAAAACACAATTTTAAACCTCAAGGAGCCCTAAAAAATAATGTTTTTATCAACGCATTTTCTCCTTAAGAATAAATTTATAATTTTTGAGGACATTGTCCGTATATAAGGGCATCTGTTGTGTGGCATTTGACCAATGAATTTACTGAGCTCTCAAAATTTGAATTTCTGACCCCACCTTATACCGGTATAATTGAATTTTCAAATTTCTATCTAAATCGCCATTACATAATTTCTGTCCACTAATGTTGACGCTAAACGATGGCGATCTCGTTATTACTTGTTTTCCTCGATGCACAACAATGTATTCTCCACTTTCGTTTGCTTTTCGAATTTCGAGATAAACTTTTGGATCGGGACTGAAAAATCCGATTTTTGGAAGGTTTGAAAATTTGACTTTGAAATTAAAGAAATCGCGACAGGCCATGACTTCTTCGGCGAGAATATGAATCTCACCTTTTTTGTTTTTACCATCTTCGTCTCTATGCTTTAGGGATTTAAACACAAATTATTATCAGAATTATTGCTTTATATTCATATTCGCATAACGTTCAATTTTGCAGAATATGGTAAAAAACTATTGTGCGACGTTATACTACATAATATGTAGTACATATAGACTATATGATATAGTACATTTTATGATAATTATCGTTTTCTGTTGATATTTTTGAAGCTAAATATCATAAGAATAATTTCATAATTTTCGTGCTTTGTTTTGTAAAAAATTACTATTTTAAAGCTATAAAAATAAAAGTTGTTTTAAGTATCTTGTACAATAAAAAATATTTTTCAAAATTCCATTCAAAAAATGACATCCTAAAACTTTTTCCTGTAAATTTCAAATATATTTTTTCTTTAAATAAATGTAAAAACAACAAATAGTAAGGTTTCCGTCTATAAGGACAGCCAAAATTTCGGACGGTTTTGGTTCCATGTTGACCTTATTATTAAAAATTTTCATAAAAACAAGCTGGCGGTGAAGAGCTAAAAACGAAAGCCAAAGTTTCGGAAGATATTTTCAATAATTTTTGAGGGTTTTTAATTATTTGTTTGTAATAAAGCCTTTTAATACCTTATAAGATATGTCTCTTTATTTTATGACAATCAGAAATACAAAAATAACTCACCCCTCGCACCCATATTTTCCATATAGAGGGACATGCAAAAATAAAAAGTGTAGGTTTTGGCCATATTTAGGAGTTTCAGAGAGTGTCCTTAAAGACCAGAACAGTGCTATTGAAAAATATGTCGTATTGCATCAAAAAACGTTTTCGTCATTGTTCATTAGTAATATAAAATATTACGAAATTTTCTTACGATTTTATCACAGAATAAGAAAAACATTTAAATTGCTCGTAAAATTGTATTTATAATGTCACATAATCGTTCTTATTAATCACATAATAACCTTATGTGACTTTTATTCGAGATCCTACCATTCTATGAATCAATATTTCAAAAAACCGTAGGAATAAATAGGAAAAATTCCTCAGAAATTTAGCCTAAAATATAGTATCATCGTCAATCAAACGATTTTGACTCTCGAAGCTGAAATTTAAAAAATAAATAAATAAAAAAAAATCGAAAACTGGTATTTTACGAGTTATTTGCCGGTTTGAATACCTGCTCAACAACAAATTTACATGTACAGTGCCAATATGTGAAATGCCCGCGAGACGAACAAATTTCATTTACTCCTGACAAAAAAATGTTAAAATGAATTAATTTGACCAAAGCGGCCAACCTCGAACGGCACTGTATTATCAAAAGAAGTTAAGCTTTTCTCCATATAGACTATATAGTCTGATATAGTCCATAGATATAGTCCACTGATATAGTCCATAGTCATTTTTTTCTAATTAACAGTGTTTTCAAATGACGTTTGAAGGGATAACCTTTAAGTGCCCACAATTTTCAAATAATGCAACCAATCACAATCTCTTAATTCAATATAATACATTTTGATTGGTTCAATTTTGGTTAAAAACTTCGAAAGTTATTTTTAGTTCAAGATTTCGGTATATCCAATTTTTAAATTGTTGATAATTGAAAGAAGAAAAAATACCGGAATTAAAATTTAATAAAATTTGGGCACTTAAAGGTCACCCCGTTTGAAGATATGCTTCAGAAAAAAGTTTTATAAATTTTAATTCTTGTATTTTTTTTTCATTCAATTATCAACAATCTAAAAATCGGATATACCGAAATCTGGGAGTAAAAATAACTTTCGAAGTTATTTACCGTTTTTCTATAGGACCTCAAAATATAAGGACAATCAAAACAACCTTTTTTACTCTAAATCGCCTCGGGAATTGTTTCTAATAATAACCTAAATTTTTTCATTTGAAGCTTTAGGAACTCTATTTAATTTTCAACATCGCTTATTAAAATAAAAGTTTTAAAAAAATATAATTTAAATCCGAAACAATTGTCTCCGATGTCTTCCATTTGACGCTCCAACAATTTCCCCTAAAGTTGTATAACAATGTCCAAGAAAATCATGTTTTCTCAAATCTGAGCTATTTTCGTCCTTATCATAAACTGCAAATTTATACTTTTGTTGCGTTTCAAATCGATAATCCAAATTAAATTTCTTGGCGAATTCGGGGTTTAAATCATCTTCTATAACTTCGGTTCTTCCAATTTCTACCCATCTATTTCCCTCGAAAGTGGATACTACAATAAAGGGATCGGAATTTGATCTTAAATCGGAATTGAGTAAATCTTTGCATGTTAAACTTAGCTCAATCGGAGTACTTAAAGTTGCAGTACCACCAGGCTGAAAGTTGTTCATTCTAAACAAAAATTTAATAATTTTAAATTTGTAATAATAATATGAAAAATAACGAGAAATAATTATGGTTTCTATATTTGTTCTTGTCAATTGCCTGTCTGTTTCTGGTTGTCTAGACAATCGAAACTTGAAATCACGATGT
Source organism: Oikopleura vanhoeffeni (assembly GCA_004367855.1). Taxonomy (NCBI): domain Eukaryota; kingdom Metazoa; phylum Chordata; class Appendicularia; order Copelata; family Oikopleuridae; genus Oikopleura; species Oikopleura vanhoeffeni. Next base: position 25,974 of record SCLH01000901.1, read on the forward strand.
ATGTTTACAAAATAAATTGAAATAAAAACAATTTATAGTCTCCCTCTAACGCCCACGTCCAATCTTATTGGCTGCGAGAATTTTTTTTACGAAAATGAAAACATGCTTTTCAAATCGAAGAAAATTATACCACGCTGGGGGCACTGTAGACGATATCAGGAAACTTTTTTTCATTCAATTCTCAACTTAAAAAATTAAATGCAACTTTTAACAGCGGTCTAACGGATATTAATCAAAATTTTATTTTTCCGAGTTCAAATCTCGGTTGTCTCACCATTTCTTTCTAAAAATTAACTGAACATAACCGTACATGTATAGAATTGATATTTTGTATTCAATATAATTTAAATGAATTTCTTAAGGCACCGACCCGCATTTTGACAGATTTGCACTTTTTCAATTTTTTTTTCTCTTGATAGGAAACTTTTTGCCACTTCTAAGTTTTCGGATAAAAACTTTTTCGAACAAAAGCGCTCACTTTTGAGCTCACTTTGTCTAATCTGATTTTTTCAGATCGATTATTTTTGCTATATAAATCGTCTATTGAAAAAACACTCAAAAAAGCGCGTTTGCTATCAAAGGTGTCTAAATTAAGCTAAAATTTATTCTTTTATTTTTATTAATAAGAAACCGATAAAACCCACCCATCCACCGTTTAAAATTTACTTAATTAGTTTATATACGATTTCTACGTCATAATCGAAAATTTTGAAAAAAGACGAAAAAACGAAATTTTGGCACATCGAAAAAAATACTTTTTTTCATGAGTTGAATAAAATTAATTTTAAACGGTGGATGGGTCGGCTTACGAATTTGGCAACTTTCGGTGTGATAAATTTTTTTAATTCTGGATAAAAAAGGGCTTCGATGGATTTCTACCAAACCGAAGTTTCGTTTCAAAAATTATGATTCGGAGTATAAACAAGATTGAAGAAACAAAACGAGGACATATTTGAATAAATAAATGGGGCATTCCCCATATTTCACGCTGGGATTCCAGAAAAATAGTTTGAAAATTTTTGAACAAAGAAATCCAATTATTTTGACCAAAAATCACAAAACCATGTCATTTGATTTTTCAAATAGCATATAAAAATATGTGGCACCTAGGCGAAAGTTAAAGTGGCCATTTTGAAGAGTGTTTTTCGTTGATTTGAAACAAATATTGAAAAAAAAATTTTGAACAAAAAATAAGGCATTTTTAAATGATTTGAACTTTTTCAAAAATTTCTCATAATTTCTCGAATTCGAAAAGTTTAATTCTAACTAAAAATCCTTAAAAAGCAATAATTCGAAAATTCTGTAGTTACAAAAGTTGCCTTGATTATGAAACATTATAATATGGTATATGAGAAGAATATATAAACCAGTAAAAAGTTTTCATCAAGACCCATATCGTAATCTGTCAAAATGCACCGACCCCCTTAAACAAGCATTGAAAATTCCGAAAAATTTAAATTTATGCTAGAAATGCTCATATAATAAAGTTTCGGTTGCAAGTAAAACACGGTAGAGATACGATCAATAAATGTTTTTGAAAATTTCCATGTTGGAGAAAAATATGAACTGAAAAAATATAAAGCATAAATTTGAATTCCACCGTTTTGATTGGTTTAATCTGGAACAGACGTAGGTATTTGCCAAAATTGATCGTTCTCAATGGGGGATAGCAAGTTATTCAAATTTGAAAAAAGAAAGCAAAAACGTGACATACTGTAATCAACACTTTTTAATATGACCTCATATCACATGTTTGTGATATTATCCCAATAAGAAAATAATACATTTAAATGGACCCTTGGATTTTTTAAAAAATTAAATGAAATTTAATTAAGTTTCTACTGTTCGTATTATTTCTAAAACTCTTATTTTTATTCAAACCGAAATAACAGGTTTTTAATAGAAAAAATTAAGTTTCCAAATTTTAAGTAAAAAGAAAGAAATCGCGAATATTTTGGGGATCAGGTAGAAAATAGGTAACTGTCTTAACTCTGAGTGTATCAATATGAATGTTTTAATATTTATTTAGTTCGCTTCTCGGGTCATTAATTTTAATATTAATTTTGGCTAGTATTTAGGGGTAAACTTTGAACGATCGAAATATCAAGCTGGGTGTTTTTTAACTCGTAGACTCGATTTATGGCGAGCATTATCGATAAACTTTGAAACAAAATAACGTTTGTGCGTTTTTTTTTGAAAATTTTTACTGTATTACAGACTGTAATTTACAGTACTTATGTTTTGCAAAAATTTTTTGAATCACAAAATTAAACCTCTCATCGTGATCAGAAAAAAATTCTAAGACATTTTTTTTATTACACCATAGCCCGAAAATGATCACGTGACCTTCAAATTAGAAAATAAGGTTTTGGTTAAAGTAAACAAATAGTGATCAAATTACGCCGACAATTTTTTTGGGCCAATAAACACCTAATTTAAGAGTTTTGAACATAATAATATTTTCCAAACACGTCACGTGATCTTATTTTTCGAGAAATAAGGATTTATCTATGACATACAGTATTTTAAACCTTATTTTTGAATTATTTCGTCACCTGATTTTATTCAGACTTTGGTGTAATGAGAAAAAAGTCTTAAAAACGTCTAAAGTTCACCCCAAAGTTATTTTTATGTAATTTGAGAAATTTTTCAAATTACCGTAATCAATTAATCAATAATTACCGATTGAGTTTTTTTTAATTTCAATATTTCTGTTTGTAATTATTTGTGAAAATTGGCCTCCGTTTTAAATAGAGCATTTCTAGAAGTCAAAAATTCCAAAATACTGATTACATAGTAAGAATCAGTGAGAGGTTCATGCGTAGGCATGTCTCTTCTCTCTTCTCTCTTTATTATCACGAGAAATAACATTCCACAATAATTTAAGAGTCATTTTACTAGAGAATTTCGTAAAAAACATATAATTATTTTTAGACAGAGCGATAGAAAATCATTTGAAGTTTGTATGAGGTAGTTCAAATATAATTAGGTTTAATTTCATCTTATTATTGCACTTTTGTGTGTAACTGGAGGTAATTTTCGCAATTTTTTGTTTTCTTATCCTCATTAAATGCCTTTTAATTCGTTTAAATTTTTTTTTGTTTTTTCAATTTGTATAGCAAATTGGCTGAATATTATTTTAAGCTATTGAAAAATGTATGATGATAATGAAACTTTGCTAATATGGCTCGATTTATAAGTATGACGACGCGTCGCCATAATCCAGTCTGGGTACAGATTCATGTCTAAAGTCTACGAGTTAATCTCTTAGATATAAGTTAATTTTTTTGACGGTCAAAATCAGACGAAAATTTCTCAATGAAAACACTAAATTAACATTTTTTCATATTCTTGCATGAGACAGGTTAACCGAAATTTTTAGTCAAAAAAGTCAATTTTAAATAATCTTACGTTTGATATTTTTGCTCTTATTTCTTGATAATATTAGTGAGGATGTGAGTCGAAGAAATTAATCTCTCATTACTTATTCCCGTTTTATGATTCAGAATTCAAATATTAAACAAAGGACTGGTGACGCGTCATGACGCACGGTGCTTTTTTTGAGGGTGAACAGGAACTTGGGATTCCTATGATGGATTAAAATAAAAAATAGCGGAAAGGAATCAGCTCGCGAAAAAAAATTTTTGCCCGAGCCCTTTTTTCAAATCCCTGGTCGCTGATTGGCGGAGCTTATTGGGACATATTGACGCTTAACCTTGGCAACCAACGTATTCCTTGCAAGATTCTAAGCAATTTGATAAAAAAATTGGAAATTTTTTTTTTCTAACCCTTCAAAATTGCAAATGAAAATTTTCAAATCACAGGAAGATGAAAATTTTCAATGACAGAGCGGTATTTCAAAAAAAGGGCTCGGGCAAAAATTTTTTATCGCGAGCTGATTCTTTTCCGCTATTTTTATTTTAATTCATCATAGGAATCCCATGTTCCCTGTTCACCTTCAAAAAAAGCACCGTGTGACGCATTGGTTAATAATCCCGTCATGGCCATTTCAATTTGAAATTTGCAAATGGATAATAATTATTATCGATAATTGCAAGGAAAATTAACACAAATGTGCCAAAACAAAACAATTCAGCGGGATTTTCGAATCAGGCTTAACTCCGAGGCGGAAATATAGACAAGTGCAGGAATTAGGTTCTGCGGATTACTCTCTATTTTGCAAAAATAAATGCGAATAATAAAATATATTCATTTCTGTAAAGACGTTAATTATTTCCAAGGTATTTTGTCAGTTCCCCCACCAATGCAAGCTTTTTTTGTAGTATTAAAATATTTTGAGTAAGTTCACACAATAAAATCATCAGTTAAATTACTCTGAATACAGCGTCTTGTCGAATCCTCCTGTTTTTTACCCAGGCGGGTAGACAGCCAAAATTGCCTATGCTTTGCTTAAGATTTTGGCTGTCTAGCCGTCTGGGTAAAAAAGTGGAGAATTCGAAAAGACTCACGCTGTAGAAATTACAAAATATACATGAAATCCGAATTTTGGCTTATAAGTTATAACTTATAACGATTTTCTTAATATTTGACGGTATGACCAATCCCTATGGAATTTGGTATTAAAGTAAACCTGGAACTCATTTGCAGCACTGATTAATAATTTAAGGCAACGTTTTCTCATTTTTTTCGATAATTTTCAAACTTTATTGCGGTAAAAATGCAAGAATTTTCGCTGTGCAAATTCAATTTTTCCATATGAAGTAACTATTTTTCCAAATCTAAGTTTGGGCTTGGTGTGAATGCGTCTCTCCTACGGAATTTTTCGAGATATTTAAACTTTGAGGGCATAAAAGAAGGTATCGAAAATCCCTTAGGAAAGTGATGACAAAAATGTTAATTCAATACTTGTTAAATTTAAAATGAAACTTATGGGAAGTTATCTCAAACGAAAGTTTTCTCTGAGATATGTAATTTTCGGAGTTTTTTGCAAAATTCTAAAGTTTAAAAAAAATATCAAAAACCGGTCAAGATTTAATATATTAATAATTATTCACCTCGGATTATTTTCCGTATTTCCTGCTTCGCGGGCGAGAGCCACCTGATTTCCCATAATAATTTAATTCGTTTTCGTATTAAAAATTTCAATAATTTACTTTTATGCTTAGACATCATGATTTTATCTCATACCGTGGGATTCATACGTCTTAGAAGAGATAATTAGCACTTAGGAATTGCGACCAAAATAATAGTAAGTTTTAAATCACTTTTATGACTCTTTATGAATCATAAAGATTCATGAAAGTGGTTTAAAATCGGCTAATATATATATCGGTCAGACATATCGGTCAGACTTTTCAAAGACGTTTCTCGCTAATAAAAATTTCTTATGCAGTGAATCTTACTGTAGTAAATCCTTATAGTGAATAAATCCGGGGAAACATTTTTTCATCAGAAGTTTTTATTTTTTCGTCAAAATTTTGTCACACATTTTGTAAAACAATATTCTTTTCTCGTCAAAAAGTTTTTTGTCCGATTCGCAACTTTTTATTCAAACCTTTCAAGTTGAAAGTTTCAACACATCGTAAATTTATGCCCCATTATGCAGCATTGTTTCACAGAAAAATAATTTTTGACACATTTAAATTTTGTTCATTTTACTATTTTTTTCGAAATAAGGTTTTTGCGAATTTTGTAAAAAAAATTTTCTCTATATTTTTCACAAAAAATCTAAAAATACAACGATAAATTCATTTAAAAATTTTGGTATTTTTTTTTCTGAGCGACAATTTATCGGATCTATGTCATATATTATATATCGACGAAAATGTTGAATATAACGCTATATATGATATATAGCGTTATATTCAACATTTTCGTCGATATAGTCAACTTCAAAGTGTAAAATATCAAAGTATAATGTATTTTCGTTTTTTACTTTTATTTTTTGATATCTTTAACTTTTGAAAAATCATCTTTATTTTTCATATTATGAAGTTTTGAAAACTCGAGTTCATTTTTAAAGAACCTCCGTTTTTATTTTTGCGATTTTAACATAAATTTAACCTTTATTTGGATATAATTTTCAACTTTAATAAACAATTACGAAAATTGAGCTAAATGGGTTCTTATACATGCCATAAACGAAATAACAAAATAATAGGTCGCAGTCAAACAGAAGGCGTGATAATTTTAAGAAGCGTTTTAATTTAAGCCAATTTAAGACTGTTCACAATGAATATTTTTCTGTTAATTTCAGACTAAACTAATTCGGCCAAAAAATAACAATGGTGCTAGTCTCGCATTCCACAGACTTCTAGTTCGGCGACTAGGAGACTTCAAAGAGCAAAAATGAGCATTTTTGAGCGAAATTCGAGACCATTTTTCGGGTTTCTACACATCCGAGTTCAAATTTTATATTTATACGATGATCTTATGTGAACTTTAATCCCGCCGAGCCGTTTTCGATAACAAATGAAAATTAGGGGTAGCAGTCGCAATGTTTCTAGGGCACTTTGAGGCCTAAAAACTTGTGATCGCTACCTCCTTATTGACATTTGTATCCGAAAACGCTCGGCCGGATTAAAGTCCCACATAAGTTCATCGTATAATAGAATAAAATTGGAAGTCAGATGGTGGTTACCAAGAAAAATGGTCTCTAATTTCGCCAAAAATGCTCAATCCGGTATTTGAAGATGTCCTTTTTGCCGAACTAGACGTCTGTGGAATGCGAGACACCACCATTGTGATTTTTGGCCGAGAAATTAACAGAAAATTTTCATAGTGAACAGTACCCCCTAAGGAGGTGGGTGACGATAATTGGGCTCTTTTATACACATGTCGAGTGAAGTTTCTGAGAAACATGGCTGAAGAAATATTATTTTCTATTTTAAATACGAAGTACGACTCTTTAGAAAGCTACTCCTCGTGCATTCCTCATCATTTGTTATTTGCAATTCAACTTCTATTATATATAGAATCTTTATTATAGATGCACATCACAAAATGGAGCCCTTTTTGTTCAAACTTTGCCCTTATGGTCAAAGCAGCTTATTGGGAGCCTCACGCAAACGCCTACTCCTTCTTGGAAATATATGATAACCCCTATTCACACTTTTGTGAATATCCCGGCCCTGATTAGGAAACGTAGTGTGTTTTTAAGTAGTAGGGCCGGGATATTCACAAAAGTGTGAATAGGGGATATATTATATATCCCTTTGTCACACTTTGGTTATAAAATGCTGTTGGGAGATTTTTCGAGGCTTAAATATACTAAAAAAAATCTCCAAACAGCATGTTATAACCAAAGTGTGATAAAGGGATATAGAAAATTTTCAATTTGTGCATCAAATGGCCGGAAAAGCCTTGCTCAGGGCCAAAATGAAGCCCCTTTTCTACTAGGAGTTAAAAAACTCAGTGAAAAATTCTCTACAAAATAGGCAAATCAAAAAAGTTATCTGATAAATCCCAATTATCGTCACCCACAGTGTGGGTCAACTTGACTGTTCTCTGGCTATTACGGTATCAAGTATGTTTTTGCATTAAAAAAAATATGTATTTTTATACTTCACGTAATTTTTCGAGAATTTAATAAACAAATGATAAATCTGGATTTGAACAATAGATTCGAGTAGCGCCTCTGCAGTCACGGATCTAGTAGACTTCACTTGTCTAGACTTCACATGTCTAGACCCTCCAAGCCTAAGTTTGCAATCAGAACACATGCCGAATGAATAAAATGAAAAATATCAAAAAATATCGTCAGAAATGATAAAAGACTATATATGGATCGTAAGAAAATGTTAAATATAAACAAAGCGAAATGAAAGATATCTTATAATATTGCATGCATAATTCTTCCCTGCGTAAACTGGCCTTATAATTCGAAAATTAAAAACATATTTTTTGAACTTTTCAATAATAGCCTAAAAAATATTTCCTCGATATTTTAGATACATTACGTTATTTGAATTTTTCACACAAAATCCTTGAGTTATTTGAAACAACTTATTTCATTGCTTTTTTACCTCGAATTACCAGCTCGTCAAATGCAATATCGAAAAACCAAATCATTTTATTTTTCGACCGTGGGTGAGCTAGCCCTCCGGTTCGTGAATTTATTAAAAATATAAATAAATTATAACGTGTAATATAATTTATATATCGCAGTTTTAAATCATGAGCGAAAGCATAAAATGGGCGAATCGCACCAATAAACTACTGTTATACTTCAAGGGGTTAGAGCAATAAAGGAAGATTGGTGAATTTTTTTGTTTAAAAAAGGGCCCTGAAGCATAGTCTTTGATTGCAGAAACTGTAAGATAGTTTAGTAAAGAAAGAACGAAATATATATAAAGTGGCTGGCAGTAAAACTTCGAATCAAAAAATAAAACATGTATACCAAAAAATAAATAATTAAAATTTTGTTAGCAATTTTTTTTAGAAATTAATAATTAGTATCAACTTTATAAATTTTTGGTGGTATTTGCCATCATATCTCTTATGATCCCTGGGTCCATTTTTGCTTTATAAAGGAAAGCGAAAAATTTTTTGGCCCGGGGATCATATCAATTACGGGGTCCTCTGGTCATTATAAGCCACTTTTCCAGCCAACATTTAAAAAAAATTCGGCTCTCTCAAACGACTTATTCGACTGCGTTCTTAGATAATTCTAAGCACAAATATTTCGTGTAAAATAATTTTAAAAAAATGGTCCGAATCAGACCATTGTTTCAAAAAATTTTCAACAAAAACTGATAATTAAAAAATTTCAGTAATCTCAGAAAAAATCACAAAAAAAAATCTGATGAAGACTTATTCATTTACCTTATTATTCACTAGATAATTGTGCTCAGTTTGAACTATTAAATAACTTAATCGGATGAGTTGTTTTCAAAAGCCGAATTGTTTATAAAAATTGTCCAAAAAAGTGGCTAGAAATGACCAGAGGACCCCGTAATAGATATAATATGATTCATATTGGATATATCCATATATTTTGAGTTTTTTCAATCATTGAATTTCAATGGAGTCAAATTTCATAATCAACCTGGAACATAAAATAATATTTAGTTTGGAATTTATTTTATCAAATTATTATAATTTATTTTATCAAATTTCAAACTAAATATTATTTCATTTTCGGGGTTCAATATGTAATTTAACTCCAGTGATAGACCTTATAATCATATGGATTTACGGTGGCAAATATCATCGAAATTTTCAATGAACTTGGTAGTTTCCATTTTACAAAAAATGCAATATTTTTCACTGAAAGTTAATGTAAAATACAATTATTCCAAAAAATGATAACCACGATTATTGGGGTCAAATTAAAAAAAAACCAACCAGTAAATGAAGTTAATTAGATCCAAATTCGACACCAATAATTGTAGCTAACATAATTTCCGCAAAAATATTTTTTTAAGTAACAAATTGAAATAATGAGTTTCTGATGATATATTGAATTGATATTTCACTGTCAGCTTAAAGAAAGGTTCAGTATAGAGACATTTTATTAAACTTTTGATCATATCCGGCAGCTGGACCGAAATCGGAATTCTGAAAAGAGTTTTCATTCATGACAGGTTGTCCAAATAAGGCAGGATTGTGTCCAACACGGTTCATTTTGGCCCAGGCACTAACTTGGCCTGGAATTTCGGCAAGGACTTCGCGGGAAAAGTGTTCAGTGGAAAGATGGCGATATTCGTTCATCGGGACGAATTGAACAATATCACTGAATAATTAATTTAAATAAAGTGTGAAATAATTACATTATAACGTTATTTATATTTGCAAACTGAAAAACTTGTTTAACAAAATATTAACAAGCATCGCAGAAAAACATTGAAAATTCAGGCACCATAAATATTGATTAGCAAGATTACTATAAAAATGAAAAAAGATTCACTCATTGATTGAATTTTTCTACATATTTTTTATAGTAGCCATTGTCTTACTGCAAAATTCATTAAATACATGCACAAAAAGTGAGGAACGTTAATCTGCTAATTTTTATTTTCCCAGCATGCAATACAATCAGCGGGCTTCAGTTTTTTGGTGTTAAAGGTGCGCCGTGAAAGTTAGACGGTCGCACAAGTTTACCCGCAAAATCTTTTATTCAATCAAATTGCTTCTAGAAGTACAGTGCCCGATATGTAAATTGCTCGCGGGAGAAACAAATTTCACAAAGCCGGAAATAAACAATCATGATCGATGAAGGGGATAAATAATTTCCACACTCGATCTGGAAACATATTTACAATAGTAATTATGGGTTTGGGCTTGTGCGCGCGTTAGCCTTAATATGGCGCTATTATGATTGATACTATTAGATGCTGCAACCTACGAAAGAATATATCACCGCTCGATGACGTTCCCAATATTAGTACAATACTAATAAGGGGAAATTGTTACACTGTGAAAATTTCCGACGATGGGGTTGGACTTACCCATTGTGACGCTATCTTGAACCCACGCAAGCTGTCCGAATATAGCAAGACCCCTTATTAGTATAGTATAGCAGTACATTACTAATCGTGGGGAGCGTTCCGCGCGGTCCGAGAAAGTTTATTTTTTGTATTAAATAACTTAAACCTACGCCGCCCTCTGAAACGCTCCCAACAATCAGTATTGTAGTTGATTGTATCTGTTTTTTCGCGAAAATTTCTAGAATGAACCTAGAGAAACCCAAAAAAAATTATTTTATGTTGAATTATTTGAAAATTTTAGTTTCCGAACCAGCATATTTACTCACTATTAGCTTAGATTGAATCTTACGTCTAATCAGTCACAATATATGCTATATGAAATCGTTATAAATTTTTTTGAAAATTAGGTGGACTAAAAATTAGGCAGATTAACGTTCCGGAAAAAAGATTATTTTCGTCACCGGGTAGATGTCCGGAGCACCGGTTAAAAATGCTTGAAGTCTAAAAACGGCATATGTAACATATGATATGACTAAAGTTCTCAAAAAGTAAAAAATAAATTTGAAAAATTATCGTTGATAATTAAGCGAGCATTCTTTAAATAAACAATTTTTAAAATTGCTGTTTTGGATGCTAAAAATTGAAATTAGTGCTAAGAATTTATTCTTTGGGTTTAAAACTTTTTTCTGTTTGGACGAAAAATTATTTATAAGGGTCAAAATTTTCTGAAAATCAAAATTGAATAGAGACAATATAATATTGTTGAAAGAATTTTAGTTAAATTTTATTTCTAGAATATATCGAAAATCCTGCATATGCACGAAAATCCTGCATATGCACGAAAATCCTGCACATATATGTGTCGTATTTTATCACTACGTCACAAATAGAGAAAGTGACCAATGAAATCAAAGGATTCTATTCAAAGGACCAATGAAATCACAGTATTTCTATTCTTGTGAAATAGTGATAAAATACGACACATAGGCAGGATTTTCGATATCGCCTTACCGTTGAGCTTGTTTTCCGTAAGAAGATCTCATAATTCTATCATCTCCATCTAACTGGTTCATAATTGTCCAGTCATTATCTCCAACTCCTGCAATAATAATAGACATAGGAGTGTAAGAAGCCTCAACAATCGCATCAATAGTTCTTTGTAAATCGGTGACATTGCCATTTGTGAGAAGTAAAAGAACAAAATAATTCGAACCGTCCATATTTTGCATCGCCATTTTTGTAACTTCTGAAATTATTGGAGCAAAATTTGTCGGGCCGTCTGGAAACATCTCAATTCGATGTATACACTCTTTTGCGGGATATAAATTTAGCTCCGAATTTTAGTCGGGTCCATTGTTTTCAAAAGCGGCTTTTAGTCATAATCTCGCCAAATATACTATTTTCGTTACGTCGTGTCAAATGTTGTAATATGACACCAAAAAGTCAAATTACCCATATGGGGTCATATCATATTGCACATGAAAGAAAATTTCACGGCGGTTGCAAATATATAAAAATATTTGTCAATAAATAGTCTATTTTCCGAGATCTAAACATTAACCGTCATCCACCTTCTAAAAATTTTCGAAACAGATTAGTCGTTTTCCAGAACAATCGACTTAATTTCGGAGCTAAAGTTATATCCTGCCTTTGTAAGTCGCTACGATTCCTTCGACCCCGGGCACGAATGGGTTGCGAGGGTTAAAATTACAGGGAAACATGTCTGATAGACGACCTTGAACTTTGGCTCCAAAACCATATACAGGGAAGAGTTTGTCGGTGTCGTATTTCTAAAAAAATATATTTAAATATATAACGTTCTCCTCAAACGATTTGAAACATGGAATTTGAAAAATAGTTATCGATTAATTGGATCAGAGAGGCGTTGTTTTTTTTCAGCGCAACCTAAAAGGAAGTAGCAATCGGTATTTTTGCTGATCACCGGTTAACCGGTCAGTCGACCGGTAAGANACAAAGTCTATCATGGGTATCAACTCATTGACTCTGGGATACAATTATAATTTTTTGAATCGTATGTACCATTTTCGAGAACATTCGCTCCGATTGCGGGTTGCGCTGAAAAAAAACCCCGCCAGAATGTTTTTCTGGACATTTCAAGATTTAGGTTTTTACCTTTTTGAAAAGCTTTCAAAAAAATGGATTTTAAGTTAGACTAGCTTAAGCTAAAATCCCTCTAAAATACTGGGAATTCTGTCTAAGCGGACACTTTTCAAAATCCCGTTTTGTCCGCTTAGAGGTACCCCGTTTTGTCCCCTTAGACCTTTTTGCTCTAAATCACCCCTAGCTGGAGTCATTAAAACTGAAGCCGAATTCGCTATAGACACTGGTGAACATCATAAAATAATAAATACCACCAATTAAGTTAAATAAGAAGTTTTTGTTTATATTTTTTGCATTATGAAATTCTATTTTTTAATGTTTTGAAAAAATCCCGTTAGGTTTTTGCCCGTTTTGTCCGCTTAGAAGTGTGTCCGCTTAGACAGAATTGACAGTAATATAAATTATTTTTTGATCTCTGGCACCGAAGCCGTTCATTAGATAGTTAACTTTTAGGTAACTTTTTTTTTAGGTCAACCCCCCCTCTGGAGCAAAAACCGTAGTAGGTATCAAGAAAGCTTTTTTTGCATCGTGTAGCCAGCGAAAATTTAACCTCAAATGTTTTTTTATGGTTTTCAGACTTACCGGTTCACCGTAATCAGCAAAAAACCGGTAATTGGCGGTTTTGAGAGAACTAATCATAATCTCACATGATTATACATAGAGGGTAACTATCGAAAAAAAAAATGTTTTGGCTATTTTTTTTCGATAGTTAGGGGGGGTTGACCTAAAAAAAAAGTTACCTTAGTATTTTCGAATTGACCTTCAACTTTGATCGGTCAATGTGTTTTTTTAACTCTTAACTAAAAAACTTCTGAGGGGGTTTTCCTTAACTCTTGTTTGCAGAAAAAATCGCTAGCTCCTAATTAGTGTTTCAGTACAGGTCCTGTACTCTTATATCATATAAGTTATATGCAAAGCTGAACTCGGCCAAAAATCGAACGGATGCTGGTTTTTCTTTGGAATCGCTTGAAAATTAAAAAATTAAATTTTAACTATTTATGGTGAATATACAAAAATTTAAATTCTTTCTTTTAAAAATAAATAAAAATACTGAAAACCCCGACCCTGTCAAATTAGTTCAACATATTAAAGCTAATAATATATCATAGCAAAGCATCGAAACATTTATTTTTTTTATCCAGAAATTAATAATTTTAATAAAGGTGGATAGACTGTTCAGAAAACTATGATACAATACGGAAAATGTGTATAATTTGTTAAAGCATAATGTGCGGCGTACAACATAATACAATTAATTATGTATAAAAATATCTTCTTTTTTAAAGTTTGCTAGATATTAAAATTCATTTAGAATCTAAGGAACCTAAGGCAGATTTTTTCATACCCATTTTAACTGAAGATTCTACTTTTAAAGTACTTTTAAAATTAAAGTTTTTGAATACTCCAAGAGTGAATATATATGAAAATGCATACATATAAATTAAAACCACGAGGATTTATTCCAGTTAACTGGTAGGAAAAATATGCATTTTTATCGAAATTTTCATGACCAGAGGGCAACACTACATCTGTCGTTTTAAAAATTATTTTAAAGAAAGAAGTTAAAAAAAATTTGCGTTTGTTATACAATTTTAAAATATACAAAATCGATGAGAAAGGCCGTTATCCTTTAAGGGTGTGGTTAAAGAAGTGCTGAGTGGAGACAAAATAGTTTATATTTTTGTCTAGTATCGTCATAACAATAATTTTTCTTAAAAATGATGAAATAATTCGTTCGGAGTTGTGTATGAGAATGTATGATTGGTTCCAATCCGTTACGCGTCGCCCACACATGATTTTTGTTCCGCGTAGGCGCGCCAGGAAACACAACCTTGGAACCGCTGGAAATTATACCAAATGAACTTATTTACGTATAAAAACAAACAGAATATATTTTTCAACGAATAACAGACAAAAATATAACAATATTACGTAGTTTCATACATTTTTATGTTTTATCATTTCAAAAAAAAATGACCGACTTATTCCGATTTAAGAGAATTCTGACTTAATTTGTACCTTTTAAAACAACAGAGAATAATTTTTCAACGAAATAACGACAAAATATAACAATATGTCGTGGTTCATAAAGTTACGTTTATTCATTTGAAACAAAAACCGACCGACTTAATTCCGATTTTTGTGTGAATGAGAACATATTTTTACCAGTTTTCCACTGCGGTACCGTGAGCCATCTCCACAGCAAATAAAATTACTTGCCGGTGATAGAGAAGGTTTTAGTCTCCCGTATTTTTTTCTCATTTATTCTTATCTGCCGTTATCAACCTTCCAGTCAGCTGGAGAGAGGGCTATTCCCCCAGCAATTCACAATTCTACACCCAGAACCCCTTAAAAGTTGTTAACAAAAATTATTGTCGCTTAGGTAGCTTTTTTAATAGGGCCACCCTACTCAGTTCATTTTCCTCGAAGACCATACCAGATATCAACAAACGGTTTACTACTATGTGTAGCTTTAGCTACCACAAAAAACTACCTGTAAGTAAATTTGTGGCACCCAAAACTTTCCGTTTTTTCCTGTTCAACCGGTTCACCGGTAAATGATGTTTAAAACCGGAAGTCCATAGGTTCGAATCTCAGTCAGGTTATTTTTTTTTGTTTATCTTAATCGATATGTATGTATTTTTGATAGTAAACGGTTGATAGGTGGTAATTTATTAACTTAAACGTGCAAGGAACAACATTTTTACTTAATTTATTTACGAGAAAATTTTCCTTATTTGCCCCATAAAAACCGGTTGAAGGAGAAAAGACAAAAAGTTTTGGGTGCCACAAATTTACTTGGCTATACTTAGCAAAAAATCGTTTGTTGGTATCTGGTATGGTCTTCGAGAAAAATGACTGAGTAGGGTGGGCCCTATTAAAAAAAAGCTACCTTATAATTGTAAATTATTTACCTCTAAAACGGTTCCAACAGATATAATTGATCTTTCATAATTATTTAATACAGTTGGATCTTGATTGATATAATGCAAACTTTTGGGATAAGTTGGATTTCCATTACTTCCAGTGAAATCAATTCCAATGACACAATTTAAATTCATTCCTCGTTGGAGATGGTCTAAAAACGACATTTGTCTTTCCATTTTTCGACCAAAAACTCTGGCTATGAGACGGTTTTGAGGTCGATCACCAATTCGGTGGGAATCATCTGACATCACTTTAGAAGGTTCAAAACAAAAGTTAAAAATTAATTCGTTCTAGCCCCAGCGTTTTTGTCAATCGAAAAAGTGTTTTGATGTCCCTATCGCCTATGTTAAAACTCGCGATGAGTTTACTGGTTTTGTACAGTGTCCGTAGTGAGTTTGGCTTTTACCTAAACCACGTTTTATGTAAACCTAAAGAAATTGAGGGCATTCTATGTGCTTCAGAACATACAGGGATCACAGCATTTTTCTCCCAATTGGATAGTAATATTATAAAAAGACATAACATTTATTTATCTACGTTTCATTTTATTTAAGCATCTTCAGGATTAACTTATTTTAAGTTGAAATAATTTAACAATGGATAGTAATACGCGTGATTTTATTTGACCTTTATCACGAGAAATTAAATTCATAATTTTTTTAACAATTGAAGGGATTAGAAGTCTATAGTTATAATTTATAGAGGTAACATTTTAGTTAATTAAAGTAAACATAAAAAAAATTCAGAGAAAAATTTAAGAGACCAACTTTCCGTATCTTCATTTTACGTACAAATATTCAATAATCTTAATTTATCTATTTTATCTATAAATGTATTCTAGGGTACCTATAATTAACGTTTAATCAAAGTAAACAAATTATCATTATTATTCTTTTTTTCCAATAGTCCGGACGTTATCAAACTTGATTTCGTCTGTTCTCATTCTGAAGATGATTAATAAATAATCGAAACGTTTAAAAAAAACTGCACAATTTTAATATTTAAAATAAATTATCTCTCAACACCAAAACCAATATTTATCATTAAGGAGTAATGGTCGCATGTTTAAGACCGAAACTTCAGAGTCCAGTCGACTTCATGAAATCAACGAAACTATAAACGACGAAACATTATGGCGGTTGAGTGTTTTTGAGTGTAAACCGCTAATCACTGAAAAAATTTTCCATCATTGCATATTCGGTCAGGATTCATATTCAAAAACGTTTGTTAAAGGGGGTAGTGTCTGTATACAAATTGTTCTTGAAAACCAAGGGTTTACAGTATACTAAATCGGTCAAGAAAAAACGATTGGTAGTAATATCGCGGCTCTGCGAAGATCGGTTCGCACACTAGAGGGCGACAAAAGGTGGAATTGGAGCTCTTCGGCGGTACCATTTCCGCTTTAATTACTAATAAATCAATCCAATTTATGCCTCAAAAGGACCGGAGCAAAATAACGCAAAAAAGTCTCCGCAGAGCTCCAATTTCACCTTTTAGCGCCCTCAATTTTGTGAACCGGCTTTCGCAGAGCCGCGAGATCATCAATCGTTTTTTATTGACTGATTTAGTAAATCCTATTATTTGTCCTTATAGACGCACATCACAGTTATATTATTTTTTACAAAATCAAACAAATTTCGTAAGAATACTGGTTAATTGTACTTGCAACCTCACTTTGAGTTGTCCTGCGGTTACATCTAATTCCCCTCCAAAATCAGATTCCATTGCTTTCACTCGAAATCTATAAAGTTGAATTTTGAGCTTTCTTCTCATATCTCCATTACACAACTGTTGCCCACTTACTTCTACATGAAATATAGGATTTCTAGATAAAATTTTTGGCGTTCTATAGGCAACTTCAAATTCACCACGTTCATTTTCTCGTCTAATCTCCATATAAGTCGTGGGGTCTACTCCGGCCTTTGGCAGGTTGTCGAATTCGACTTTAAAATTGAAATATTCACGACATTGTCGCACTTGCTCAGATCGGATATGCATTTCTCCACGGGGTTTTACTGATTTTGAAGCTTTTTTTTGGTAATCTCTTCGAAGTTTACCATCGTAATTTGCATCTTTTTCCTTTAATAAAGATTTACAAAAAATATTTAAGATCTAAAAAATAAAAATACGGTCTAGTTTGTCTATGAGGATATAAAGACAAAACGGCAAATTTTTCAAATATAATTTTTATTCCTAATTACCATAATAATCTAGCGGGTATTTATATTTTGAATTTTTCGAAAAACCAAAATTGTTTTAATAGACAAACACGACAGAAAAACGTTTCAAAAAGGTGTCAGGTTTCAATAAAAAACTAAATGGTGTCATATTTTACCATTTTTTAGTAAAATGGGGAAATTTTCTTTTTTCCAAATTATTATGAGCAATATTATTACTTCTGTAAAATGAATGATACATAATTTTTGGAAAATACTTCGGTTTGTTTCAAATTATCTTTTTATTGAAATTTGACACCTCTTTTAACATAGTTTTGATATTATTCATATTATGTAATCTTACTAAAAATCCATCAATTTAAATCCAAAAATTAAGGAGTATACATTTTTGTCGGCAAAATTTTTAGTTGACCATTTTTAACAATGGCTAAATTTTAATATAGACGATTTGAAATAAGGAATTTTGAAAATAAAAAATCGGTTTTAATGTGTTTAAGCTATCTTGTAGAGAATTTTTTACTGGTCATTTTAAGACTCAGGATTTTTTCTGGTTTTGAGATTTTTTTAAATAAAAAACTGTTTTAAGGTGCAAAAAGTGACCTTGTAGTCCTCAGGTTTTCACGGGAGTTAAATACGCGGGTATCGAAAATGACAATAATTGACCTCGACAGGGAAGGTTTCCTCGGAGCTGCTTTTTTGCAGCGTTATCGGATGTACCGGCTGGTATTTAAATGATTTACATGTATCAAAAGATGCGAAATTATCGGTTTTCTGGGAACGGTAAATGAACTAAGGGTCATAAGTGACCGCAAGGTGGCGCCAGAGCGGACTTTGTATCTAAGTAAAAACCGAAGTAATATTTCTCATGCTATAAATTGCCTATAGCGCCACCTTGCGGTCACTTTTAACCCCTAGTTCATAATATCGTTTTCCAAAAACCGATAATTGCGCATCTTTGGTACATGTAAATCATTAAAATATCACTTCCGGTACCGGTTAATTTGACCAGCCGGTACATCCGATAACGCTGGCAAAAAAAACCAGCTGTCGAGTCAACTTATTTTATTTGTAATACCGCTATTTTAACTCCCGTGAGAACCCGCGGACTAAAAGGTCACTTTTCGCACCTTGAAACAGTTTTTTCTTTGAAAAAATCTCAAAACCAGAAAAAATCCCTGGTCTTAAAATGACCAGAAAAAAATTCTCTACAAGATAGCTTAAACACATTAAAACCGATTTTTTACTTTTGAAATTCCTTATTTCAAATCGTCATACATAGAGCGTGGACGTTAATCAGCAGTAAAAGTAAATTGCAGATTTTTTATAGCAGAAGATGGGAGAAAAAAAGTCGACCAAAAATAATACTCCAAAATTATATTTTTTATGTTCAAACTCAATATTTCAAAAAATTATAAATCCCTTCACAATTTAGCCCTAAATACACCACTTTTTGCTCCAACAATTTCACTCAAGTTTGCATAGCACATACCAAGAAAATCATGATTTATCAAATCGGATCTCTCATCATCTTTATCGTAAACTATAAATTTATATTCGGCATCGACTTCAAATCTATAATTGACTTCAAATTTTGTCGTAAATTCGGGATTTAAATCATCTTCAATAACTTCTGTTTTTCCAATTTCACGCCAGCCTTAATTGTGGATAAAAAATTATCAAAAAGACTTTACTGCTACAAATTTGTCATGACATTACGTTAAATGGTTGAGCACCATAATTATTCGCCAGAAAAATAAAATTATGTCTGAAATTTATTCTTCATGGAACCCAATGAGATCCGAGTATTTTTGAATAGTCTCTAGTAAGAACCAATCACAGAGCCGCATTTCATAATCACAGAATTGATGATTCTATTGAAATAATTATTGATTTTAAAAGAAAAAAAATTAAATAGTAACTTTGATCCCTTCCTCCAGTTTCATATTTATAAACCACGACAAATGGATCTGATTTTGAATAATTATCCGCATTCGCCAACCCTTTGCACAAAAGCGACAGCTCAACCTTTTGAACAAAACTTTGAGAAACTCTCCGGTTCAAAAATGGCCGTTGCATTCTGAAATAAAATTATAAAAAAATTTGTCTGCTTTTAACATGCAATTTCCCAGTATTTATTTTTGAACTGAATTTAACAGAGCGATTTTTGAGGTTCTCTTGGCTTAGAGATATGATGGCAGTGTCTAGTGACCTACATAGTGAAAGAAAATACAAAAAATGGGTTGAACAAAGAAAATTTAAAAGTTTTATATAAAAATAGTCGAGAGGTAAATTTCATCTTGAAAATATAATTGCGAGATTTTTGAAAAAAAAATTATAAAAAATGTCGTATTTTGAATATTTATTATTGCAAAAATATCGCAATAATATTTTCAAGATAAACTTATTGATCCACTCAATAATTTCGGCCTTTTCAAATTTCTCTTTTTCAACCCGAAAAAAATAACTAAAAATAAGTAAGACAAAAAATATTCTACTGAGATTGAACGACTTTAGGAGCTTTGATTTGTTCCGGCAATTCATGGTCCAGTGAGGCCCCGTTCTCTTTATCTGAAATGCCATTTTCTTGGTCGACTGATTTTTCCAGGTTCGATTGATTTGAATCCGGGACATTTTCTTTTTCAGACTGTGTTTGCTTATTTTCGGACTCAGGAGGGCAACTAAATTGAAAATATTTTTATGACACATTTTTATGAGATATGTGAGTTCAGAAATGAATAACAGATTCCAACAATATTTCCACATTCTCCCGCATCACTGATTTTTAGTTTTGCGGATCAGCCGCTGAATGTTCCATCTGGTTTATAAACATCTGGTTTATAAAAATTGGTCAAAAACTGAAAAATCGACGAATACGATTTTGATGTGAATTTTTGAAAACAAATAAAGTTCATATCTAGCAAATGATATTTTTCATATCTTTATCGATATCAAAGACTACAGTTCGACAAATCTGTGAAAACTCAGAAATACTTTTATGATATAAATCTGACTGTAATATAAAAAAAATATGACAAGCTCATTTATGAAAACTCACTTTTTATCGACGTTTATTTTTTGCTTTTTCTAGAATATTAGGCCACATATTTTTAATGTTATGAACTTATTCGAATGTATCAAAGTTTTAATACAGAATTCAAAATGACCAAACTTTTCATTTTTATTACTTTTGCATTTTATGCTCATGCTGATATTTGGGACGACATTGAATATGCCGATGAAAATGGGTTAAACATAGAGAAAGTTAAAGAATTAAAGGCAATCCAACGAAAAGAATATGAAGATGCAATTTATCAAGAAGAATTTCCTGACTGTGTTAATACAGGAATTGATTAAAAAAAAATTACTATACAATTCTTATTTTTTTACTGTGGTATGCATCTATAAGGACACCATTTTTAACAACACTATGGACAAATTCTCGATAAAATATTAGCGAAACACGGCTTCATCTTGCGTAAAACATGTGTCAAAACTTTTTTGCATGAATACACTCCCAGACACATTAGCGAAACAGGGAGACCTAAGCCAAAACGGAAATTCTANTGTGCTTTCAAAACATAAACGATTGATTTGGTGCATTTTTATGACATAATAACTGCAGAAAATGTAGGGACCGGGATACCCTTAACCCTCGGAAGCATATACAAAAAATGTTCCGCCGAGGCACGATAGCCTTTCAGGAGGCTATTTTTTGAGCGTTGTTTACAGAAAACTCTTAATAGATAAACCTTCAATTTTTCCTTTATGATCAAGTTGAAGAGTTAAATTTTCGAAAAAAATTGTTCCTATTCTAGAAATTTTATGTTTAATTCTAGAAAAAATATTTTCGAATAAGTTCAAAATATTCATGAAAAAATTGTTAGTTTTCTTGATTTAATAAAAATATTTGATTAATATTACAAGATTAGGGCAAATATGGTATAAGAGTAACACTCTGGCATGATTTTCACAAATTATATATTTTTTCAAAACATATCATTTTATCCATACTAATATCGAAATAAGATATTTTGAAATTTCACTCCCAAAAGAATATTTTTGCTCCAGATATGCCCAGAAGGCTAATGTTTTTTGCAAATTGTACTCAAAACACTTTCCTTAAAACTGGCTTATTTGAAATTTAAATTCCAAATTCGGATCAAAAAATTTTTCGGAAGTAAAGCTTAAGCAAAAAATCGTCTTTCAATCAACTCGTCATAAAATTTGAACCTAGTATCCGAACAAATTTTAGGAAATATTTTTAGATTCACATTGTTGAATTTTAAAATGTATTAAAAGGAGAAGTTTCTGCGCTCATTTTTCATCATTTTTGGCTGATTTAAAGTGGCTTTAGCCTTTCAAAAGGCTATATCCATTATTATCACCGGCTAACACTAAAAACTTATACCCTATTCTTTTAACAGGCAAATAAGTTTTTAGTGTTACCCGAGGATAATAATGGATATACATCGGAGGGTTAAGGACAATATCGACAGAAAAGATAAACTGGGTTTGGACCAGGGGAAATTTAAACCCTTCAAACAAATTAATTTAGCTAAAACAAAATCGAAATCCTAAAACTGAAAAAAAATTTCGATACAATTTTGCGGGGATTTTCAAGTTTTGAAACAGATTTGGATTTGTTTTCATTCGTGCTCAAATTTTATTTTGATCGGAAAATCTGGGGAATTTTAGACAAGATAAATAACTTTCCCTGTATAATATTTCACTTTGTGTAACTTCCTTGTACCTTTAATATCAATCGTTTGAAATAATTGCTCGAACAAATTAAACTAAAACTAATAACTAAAGGCCGAAAAATCTCATTTCGAAACCTATCTTTTGACCACGAGGTGGCTCAAACTATTTTGATATGTGATTTACCTTAGGAGTGTATTTTTTCTTATCACTATCGGTTAAACCAGGCCCCTCGTTCTACCGGTCCGAACCCAACCAATAAATTTTTTTTCAAAATTAAGGACAATATGGCACCTAAACCTAAGGACAATATGGCACCTATACCTAAGGACAATATGGCACTTAAACCTAAGGACAATATGACAACATTTCAGCTGTCCTTTTATACGCAAATCAAAGTATTTTTAAAAATCATTATGAGATTGGTGGTGTTCTGCAATGGCCGAACAAGGAATTTGCAAAACAAATCCACTTGAAGCATATAAGATCTGTCCCTTTTCTTGTCATTTATGGTTAGTTGGCTTCCTGAATATTTTGCTTTAAAATATATTTTTCACCTTTATAAGCCTAAAGTTAAAAAAAAATTCGGTGAATAATTTTCTAAAATAGTGATGGATGTTTCGATATCAAACCAGAATCATGTCCAGCAGCTGCTAAAAAAGGAAATTGCCATATTCCGAAAGTTGCGGAAATTTGCCAAAAATCTTGCAAACTTGGAAAATGCGTCAAAAAACGAAAAAAATTCGTACCACCAACTTTTACCAATGAGTTATAAATAAAATTTGAATGGAAATTTATGTCCGGTTTACCGGTAATTGACCTTCAAACCCAGAAAAAGTCGGTTTTGAAAAGTGGGTAACCTATTTTTTGGCATCTAATACAAATTTTCGGCAATAAACGTTTTGTCACATCTATTACGCCCTTTTTATTTCCAAATTTTTTTTTCAATAATTTTTGTAGGTATGTCAAATTTTCCAAAAAACTGACGAAACTTTATACTGAATGCCAAATTTGCCTGAAATGATTAGCCGTTTTTAAAAAAGGATTTTTCTGGTTTTGAAAGTTAATTAACGATAGTTATCATATCATCTCTGTTTCAATTATTTTGCCTCTTAAAAATGGCATGAAATCAAAAGGGTATGCAAAAAATACCTATAAAAAACAATTATTGCATTTTTCTAAAACATTATTGATCGGTTTATTTCAATTTGAGAGCTTGTTCAAAAATCTAAAAATGTATCAATTTACCTTGACTTTAAAACCAATTTGAGTAGATAAGGCGGTTTTATTTCCATGTCAGTCATTTGTTTGCGCAAATCTCGAAAAACTCTCTTAAACTTAATTCCGTCTCCTTTTGCTCTTCTGAAATCGATCATAATTTTTGTTCCTTCAAAATGGAATACGGAAACTTCGAAACAAAGTGGATTAGAATCACCAGCAATTTGACTGAATCGCCAACACTAAATTTTGGTATTTATATTTTTGATAATAAAATTTAATTAGCTAGTGCTAACTCAAGCGTGGTTATTTTATACATAGCAAAATCATAGAATGTGAAACTTTACACGCGTGAGAGTCCAGGTATCTTTTTTTTATAGCTTGGGCCACTTAAGGGGGTGGAGGGGGG
>SCLH01000901.1:61868-73280 GCA_004367855.1 Oikopleura vanhoeffeni
TTTTTGTTTTTTCCAAGTCAACCAGTTCACCGGTAATTGATTTTTAAACCGAAAGTTCAAGAGTTCGAATCTCAGTAGGCACAATTTTGTTCGCATATTTTAATCGAAATGTATTTCTTCTCGATAATAATCGGTCTCTATGTGGCAACGGACTAACAGAAGTGTGTAAATAACAAAATTCTTGCCCCAGAAAAACCGGTAATTTCACAGCTTTGTTACCGGTCAACTGGTCGACATGGAAAAAAACAAAACGTTTTCCATATCACAAATTTACTTGGGTACATCATGTACCGTACATGATACAAAAACCGTTGGTTGATATCTCTTATTTCCTTCGAGTTATTATGCTAACAAGGGTGGGTTCTCCTAAAAAAAGATACCTCAGATAAAATTAAGCATCTGTTGAAAAGTGGGAGGCTACGGACGTATATCTCGTAGACACACACGAGAGTCACTTCTAAATAGCACGGCATTAAATACCGACAAAAAATACATCAAAAAAAAGTCGAAATGAAAAATCATGAAAATTTCTCGAATTTTTTTTTGTCAAAGTAATCACCTCT
The DNA here is from genome assembly GCA_004367855.1 of Oikopleura vanhoeffeni. Taxonomy (NCBI): domain Eukaryota; kingdom Metazoa; phylum Chordata; class Appendicularia; order Copelata; family Oikopleuridae; genus Oikopleura; species Oikopleura vanhoeffeni. The sequence goes on from SCLH01000901.1 coordinate 62,432, forward strand.
CCAGCAAGCATTGCAACTAAAATACAACCACAGGCCCAAACATCAACATTAAATCCGTAATATCCTTGGCCTGTGAATAATTCGGGCGCCATGTAAGGAGGTGTGCCACAAATTTTGGTCATTTTCTTTCCAGTGCCATCCTTATTCATCGAAACAGTTGCATTACCAAAATCGATAATTTTTAGCTTTCCATCAGCCATAAGCAATAAATTCTCTGGTTTTAAATCTCTGTGGGAAACCCCCTAAAATATTTTTAAAACAAATACTATTTTGTTTTTCGTTACTAACCTTTGAGTGTAAAAATGTGACACCAGCTATAAGCTGTTTAAAATAACCCTGTGCAATGTCTTCTTATTCGAAGATTTCAAGTTTTGAATTTTTTTTTATGATATTTCAAATTTAAATTCAGGTTACATTTCGAGATATTCAATTCGGATTAAATATCAAAAAAATCGATTACGGTCATATATTAGCAACAAAATTCGAGTCATATTTCAAATAACTTCATACGGGTCAAATTTCAAAGAAAGGTTCGGTCATGTATTAAGAAATCGGATTAAATTTCAGAAGAATTCAGTCGGGTCATATTTTAAAAGTTAAATTCGGGTCATTTTGATATAAATTAAAGGAAATAATCTAATACGGGTAAAATTTAAAACAAACGGTTTTGATCTTTTTTTTTAATTTTAGTCGAGTATCATATTTCATGAAATGCAATTCAGGTCAAATTTAAAAAAATATCGATTGGGGTCATATTTCAAAATTGCATATATGAGATTTTAGTAAAATGAAAAAATTGAATCTTTTCCTGGTAATCCAACGTCAGGGACGAGACGGTCAAATAATTCCCCACCTTCTGCATATTCCATGAAAATAAATTGACAGTTATACGGCGTATGAAGACGACTGCCGTAGTGGCGAATAATATTTTTGTGTTTTAAATATTTGTGAAGTTTTATTTCTCGTTCAATGTTCTTTTTCATGGCTTTGTCCATACCATCAAGATTTATGATCTGAAATATTTGGCTCAACACATTTCATAAACCCACAATGCCCGAACTTTTAACTGCATAATAAAAATGTATACGGTTCGGCGAATCAGAAATTGAAAATTTATGTTACGGAGAAAAAGTAAGTAGAAAAACCAAAGACACAAAGGGCATTTGTACATCGGTTATTATATTAATAGCTGTTTTTCAAAAAAAATTAGTTTTAAACATAACTTTTAAATAAAGTTTTATGGTGTTTGAAATGACAAATACATGATAATACCTGAAATAGGAGTTAAAATGGTATTATATACATGCTTATGTACATGTAAAAAATGGAGAATTAACAAAATATTTCATTTATTGGTCATATTTTTAATTTTAACCGTTTTGATTGCACACGTATTTCAGTCAAATTTGTAGACTTCTCGCGCATACGCATTTTTACAGCAAAAAAAGTTGACCATAATGTACTTTCACATTTGAATTTGACAACGAAATAAAATAAATAATCCTGACAAAAATCGTCGAAAAAACCAATTCAGATTATTTACCTTTACTGCTGCTCTTAACTCTGAGGCTGCATTATAAACTAAACGAACTTCACCAAATCCACCTTCTCCCAAAACTGCAACAAAATCCCACCCCTCAATAAACGGAATAACTTCCCCTTCGGGTATCGCCGCAAATACTTTTTCACGCATTCTTAAATTAAACAAAATTAACAATAAATTTATGAATATGCCAAAATTTTGTACTGAGGTTTGCGTCTATAAGGACAGCTGAGATTTTGTGATATTGTCCGTATGTTTTCTCTTCGGTCAAATTTGTTAGAAAAGCAGGTGTTTAAAATTTTCGAAAAAGAACAGGTGTTTAAATTTTTTTGTGCTTTTTTGTCTTCAAATGTTGCCATTTTTGGCTGGAAAATTAAGAAGACCTTTTTTACTCTTCGGTTAAAATCTTATGACAAACAAGTGATTTATAGAAATATTTCCGAAAATTTTTGCAATATTGTCCTTATAGAGGGCCACACCAAAATAAAAAGCTCGGGTTTTGGACTTATTTTGACCTTATAGACGCACAGTATTTTCGAAATTTTGAAAATTTCAAATTATGCAGAAATTATTAATTTTTCCATTGGTAAGCATTCTGTGTCCGATTCATAATCAGCAAATTGATCTTCGTCATAAATTATTCTTATCATTAGCGAACATGAAGGACATGTACCAACTTCTTCTCCTATTCTTAAATCTTCCAAACTAAAAATTTATTTCCAGAATAATTTATTTTTTTAAAACCTCTTCTAAACATTTTGAAAACTACTAACCTACGCATTTTATTGAAAAAATATCTCAAGAAAAAATTAATGTTAGATCTTTTTGTTAATAAATAAGTGTTTTTTCAACTGAGATTTATACATTTATATCGAGTGTTTTCAAAATAAATCTTACAAAATGTTAAGGGAGTCCCCCTCGCGAAATTAAATTCTCTGAAATTTTGACCCATAGTTAGCACTTCCACCATTCCATTTTCGGCCAAAATCGACCAGTTAGGGTTGATTTTTCAAATGTAGGGATTAATGTGAACTTTTATTGCGCTTTTTGTGGTGAGCATATTTTTTTTCGAAAATTGGGTTTTTTGGTCAAAATCGATGTTTTAGGCGAAAAAACAGGTTTTTTGGCTATAAAACCCTCTCCTAACCTTTCCTAAGTCTGATTTTTTTTCATGAAAAGATTTTTAAGTTTCTCATTTGATGATTGCAATTAGCCACTCTGGCTGTATAAAATAAAAAATTTTGAAATTTCAAAACACGAATTTTTTCTAAGTATTTTTGGAAATTGCTTGCAAAAAAATTTCGAAAAAAAAAAATTTTGCAGGCGTTTCAGCCAATTTAACTTTTCGAATTCGAGAAATTATTTGAAATTTTGGATAAAAGTTCCAAATATAGACACGTAACTTTCATTACGGCGGCGTTTTTGAGGTGTTTTTCAAAAGACGATTTTATAAAGTAAAAATAATGATCTGAGAAATTCAGATTATACAAAGTAAGCTGAAAGTGGCAACTTGTGTTGAAAAAGTTTTATTCGAAAATTTCGAAGGAACAAAAGTTCCATCAAGACAAAAAATAGAAAAAGTGCAATATTGTCAAAATGCACCGAGGCCTTACAGGGGGTACCCGACGGTATATTTGCGCTCATTTAGGGCCATTTTAGAGTGACTTAAAAATGTTTTCAAAACTGTAAATAAAATTTACGCTCAAATTTTTACAGAAGGTCGCTCGAAGCAGCTTTTTTGCTTAATTAACTATGGGTCAAAATTTAAGAGAATTTAATTTCGCGAGGGGGACTCCCTTAAATCAGGATTTCCTAATTTCATTTTATACAATGCAGTAGTTGTGAAGTGGCTTTAAAAAAGATGATCCGCATTACCATTATATCTTTATTTTCTTGTTAAAAGTCGGTAAAATTTTGACGGTTCGGCTAAAAAGCTATTTTCAGTGAGAAGAGAAAAAGATTTGTCTTCAGCGTTTTTGAAATTTTTACATGCAAAATATCAGAGGGTGATCGAGCCTCAGTTTTTACCGTGAAATGTTTGGCAAAAATCGATTTATGTGTGATTATAAAAACCTTATTTCAAATTTATCGCCACAAGGACATGGATACGTATAAATTTCTAATTCTTCGTCAAATTCCATATCCTCAATTTCTATTTCATCGTGAAATACCGTCATTCTAAAATTCAAATCTATTTAAAAAACATGCCGAATTTTAGAATTTTTCTAATATTATCAAAGAATCTTAAGGTAACTGTTTTTTTAAAGGAACCCACCGGCGTCATGATCATTGCACGAATCCTGTACAAGATATCACCTAACGTTTTTCACCTTACGAAAATCACCCAACGAAAAATGAATTGCAAATTGGCAGGTAAAGTTAATTTTTTCTTTTCGCAAGACTATTTTGATATTCTGACATTAATCTCTTGAACTTATCTCCGTCTTCTTCTAATTTCACCGTGACATCGCGCACTAGTTCGTTATGAAGAATTTCGCCATTTTCATCTTCAACATGAGAAACCTCAATTTTGAAAATTGGTCTTAGAGAGTGTAAAACATGATTGATATCGTATAAAACCCAATGGGGAACTTTGGGATTTTTAATTCCACGATGCATTAATTCTTCGGTAATTTTTTTGGCTGCAATTGGATAAATGGCGGAAAGGGCAATCATTGTACAATATTGCTATAAAAACATATTAATTTCGTATTTGTCTAATAGGATGTTTTCGAAATTTTTAAAATTAAGAACAATTTGTAGACGTTCGCTCGGCAAAACTTGAAAATATGCCCAAAATTATTATGGTTTTCGAAATATTTTTTTTTGAAATAAAAAAAAATACAAAAACGTTCGCTTTGACATATGTGGCAGAAATTTTTTTTTGACTACCATATTATATGGTCCATATAGTTGAATGATTTGTTTAATTTTTTTCAAAAGCCTTGGACTGAATCAATACTATGAACTGAATCAAGCTGGTTTCAAAAAATCTTAAATTTATTTATTTTTTCAAAATTTTCTTCCTAACTAGTTCAAAGCTTATTTAAATATAGTTGTATAATTCAGTAACTAGAAACTGGTCATATAAAAATGTTTGACATAAGTTGAGCTATAGTCTATAGCCGCTATAGACTATATTATTCATAACCAAATTTTAATATTTTAAATGATGTCTAGTTTTCAAAGACAAACTGTAATGTGACCCAAATTGGCATCAAATTAAAAAATGAAAATAAAAACCTTTGGGGATGTTCTTGACATGACAATTTCTGCTAAAATAGTCCATCCAACAACCTCATAAAGCCCATGTTTTGCCAAATCGAATCGAAATGATTCTCTAAAATATGAGTAAACTTCTTTCATATTTGTCGGTCTCGTATCAATCTCTTCTTTTCTCAGGTTGTTGTGTCCTTTATTCAACATTTTTTTCATTAAAAGATTTGTTTCCGCCGGCATGTTCTCGATCGAATTCATATTTTCCATCAATAAATTTAATTTTTGGGCTTCATCCACGATTGTTTCCGATGGTTCAATCCTGAATGTAATTAATCAATTTTTGAAAGTTTAAGGAAAATAAATCATGTTTTAGGGAATATTTTGGCTGAGGTTTGCATAATTAATAATGCAGTTTGCGTCTATAAGGACAACTGAGATTTTGCCTTATTGTCTTTTAGGTTTTATTGTCATTTATCAGTAATAATTATTTATTTTTGGCGAAAAATAATTAAACGGCGTGTTTTGCGAAAGCATTATAATATTAAACAAATATTAGACATATTCATTTTTATTTGTGTACTAATTTTCGATTTTCATCTTCTTCAGGTACTGAAATAATAGTGTTGGAACAGGATAAATACAAAACTTTAAAAAAATTACATTTTAAAACAGTGTTTATGTCATTTTATTGAAAATATGTTTTTGAAAAAATTAGTACATAATAAACACTGTATTCAAACATAATTTTTTTAAAGTTTTGTATTTATCCTGTTTCAACACTATTATTTCAGTACCTGAAGAAGATGAAAATCGAAATTAGTACACAAATAAAAATAAATATTTCTAAAGCCTTTTTTTGCGCCTCGATCAAAGTTTTCTGAAAACAGGTGTTTTATTAAAATTTTGCAATTTTTTCCTCAAATGTGGCCATGTTTGACAAGAAAATAATAAAAAACGTTTTTCTGCTCTTCGGTCAAAGTTTTCCAAAAATCAAGCTTTTTGTCTTATTGTTCTCAAATTTTGCCATATTGTCCTTAAAGTCAAGTACGTAGGCATAATTTTTTCGAAAAGTTCTAAAAGTAATAAGGAGCCAAAAATGCAAGCCAAATTTTCGCCCATATTTTCTTTATAAATTTTTTGTGGGTCAATGACAAAAAATGCCATGGTTTGAAAGATTTTCATATTTGATTTTTTAATTAAATATAACCTGAAAATTTCATACGAACTGTTCTCGACAAAATAAAACGAAAAAAAATTTATGCTCTATCGCTTTTAAAAAATATAATTCAAAATCCTGAAGAATGAATTTCCGAAATAATCCGCTTTACTTTAATAACATGTAATATATATACTTTTCCAATTTTCTTTTCATTATTTTTTGAATAATATTTCCATCAAATCTATACAATTCTCGCTCTTGTACGGCAATAATAGAAAGTACTTTGCTCATTATTCGCGTTTTAGCCAATGAAGGAAATTCAATCGGATCTTCGAAACTATTACGTCCTCCCAAACCACTGAAGCAATTTTGAAGATCAGGTTCTTGTAAAAATAAAGAATTAATGACGGAAAATTTTGCCGAATGTTTCTTTTTCATCGCTTTTTCCAATTTCAGTTTCATAAGATTATATAATTGTTTTCCTAGAGGTAAAGGGCAATCGGCTATAAATCGGCTTAAAAACAACCAAAAATGAAAAATATCTATGAAATTTGACACCTACATTTATGATGAACTTACATATGTCTCTTATGAGAAACTTAATTAATTCATGAAATTTGACACCTACATTACTGATGATCTTTAATAAAATAACTAATATTTTATTTAATTTTACCTCTACATTTATGATTTTGAAACACCTTTATTCTTTCAGAAAATGACATCTGTCTTTCATTTTAATGAAATTTGACGCAAACATTACGTGTTGTTTTTGCTCCTCTTATTCCAATTTGGCTAATTTGCTATCCGCCGATGAGAACGATCAATTTTGGCAAATACCTACGTCTTTTCCAGATTAAACCAATCAAAACAGTGGAATTCAGATTTGTCCAAATTGGAAAAAGAGGAGTTAAAAAAAACACATACTGTACTGTATATATAATATAAAAATCCATATATACTGTTATATGGTTGATAAAAGTTTCAAAAGCAACATAAAGTTTTAAGAAAAACGAAACAGGGATTTTGATAAATTGAAATGTGACACCTAAATTTTTATGAAACGGAATACGACACCTTGAGTTAACTTTCATGACAAAAGGTACAAGTAGTTTAATAAGATCAAATTGGACACCTACGTCTTTGATAAAATAACGCAGCGATGATTTTTTTGAAAATGTCACTAGCATTTTGAAATCATGAAATTTGACACATAAATTAAAATCTGATTTTGTAAATGAATCATTAAATAGTCGTGAAACTGTCAAGGTCAAACATAATTTTGATAGTCAGTATTGAAAATTAATAAAAAAATACAATTAATTTTAGAGCCTGCCTTGCCAAGTTTCGATTTCATTATCATAGTTATCACTTTTTCGATTAACATATTGAACAAAATCAAGTCCACTAGATGGTGGACCCCCTCCATTATCAGAAAAGCACATTAAAATCCCCCCATCTTTAAGGACGCCTTCGTCAATTCCAAGGACAATTTTCCAATAAACTGAATCAAGTTCTAGTGCAGTGAGATCATGGTGAGCAGCGTACATTTGGGGAGATACTTCTCCAAGTAGTGATATACGATGGTTAGCTTCATATCCGGTATCAATTGGGTCGACATTATCTCTTAATTTAAGGTTTTTTTAGGTTAAAGAAAAAAGAGAGTGCTTATTTTTGAGAAAATGTTTGTGAACTTGGTCGAAAAAGATTGCGAAAAAAATACTCCAAAAAATGTTGCGTAACATGAGAATATCTATTACCTCCTTTTTCAGGTAAAATAGCTCAGAAATATTCAAAATACCCGGTAAATTATTATGGCCTTTCAAAATAACACAAAATTTTCGAAAAATAAAGTTTTCAGAAATAACTTTTTGGAAGGAATTGCACGGGAAATAATTAATGAAAAAACACGCAGCATAGTTACTTTTAGTAGACGGAAACCCGCTTACCCGTCCGTTTAAAGTCACATTGGCATACATTTCATACGGAAGACCGTTCATTAAAATTCACTATGCTGTGATGGGAATAACTTCATTCTTTGGAACTAAATTATTTTCAAAAAAAATTTCAATAATTTTTTATTCAGAATTAATTCCTAGAAATAAATCTAAATTTCAATATTAAGGGAGTACCCCACGCCATTCACTTATTTTTAAACATATGTGCTGAGATCAATTAAAGTCCCTTGAGTTTCATGTTTTGGTACCCAAGAGATATTTGTCCGAATTTTTCAAAAAAATAGTTCGTACCGGTCTCTTATTTATTTATTAGGTACAAAAAATCAGTTTTCGCATTTTTTGATAAAATTTTGATTAGCCGAGGTGATAACAGATTTTTTTATTCGTAGTGAATATAGATAAATTTTAAAAATTAAAGGAGAATGTAGAACGAAATTTTAAAATTTCTATTAATTTTTCCATAATCGTTGAAAAAGTGCTCAAATTGGCTGTTTTTGGTACATTCACGGCTATAAAATTTCAATTCGGACATCTGACGTCAAAAAAAATTTCCCAAAAAGCGTTTTTTCAGAATTGCACATTTTCGAAGAAGGCTTTTTTATATCTCGTTTAGTTTATGATTACGAAGTGGTCAAAGTTTGGGTTATTTCAAAATTCGGCAAAAATATGTTTTTTTTTAGGTTTGAAAAATTATTTTTAGAAAAAATTCAAAGTTTTCCATTTTTCTGAGGCATCAGCATTAAAAATTTAAAATGGCCAAAAATTAGTCAGATCCGATGTCTATCTCGAGATTTAGTCAAATTAAGGAGTACTCCCTTAAGAATTCTTTAAAGTTTTGTGTGAATTGATCTATCTTTTTTTGCAAAACTAACTCAAGTTGTAACTTCAAGAAGTAATTTTCTATATGATGTGCGATTCTCAAGGCCATATCTCTCCAATTTCTATGCTTATCCGGAATTGTCGGCGATGAGCCTATTCTTGGCGAAGATTGAATTTTTTCATTTCGAACTTCATCAATATCCATTCTATCTGAAGTAGGGTGGGAAATGCGACTTTCACCGTGTCTGTTATATTTTTTTTGCTTTCAGAAGAACTAAATATAAAGTCGCAAACTATAAAATACCTACATTTTTTAAAAGATTACCCTAGTCTATAATTCAAACAATGTCCGCATTGAGTACTCCTCAAATATCATTTACAATTTATAAAATGAATGCCGGGTCGTTTCCTCATATCAAAAATATACGCGATAGAAAAAAGTGCGATCAAAAAACGTTTTTTTAAAAATAAAATGTCAGAATTTGACTTTCAAAATTTTATTATTTTTTTCAGTTTTAAAATGCAAGAATGTTTTTTCAAATAAATCGCATTTCCCACCATAATCTAAAGTATCCACAACCTTGGGATTTAAAGAACCCGAAGTGGCATCTCGATTTTTGCGTTCTCGACGAGGGTCATTTTGCTGGAATAAAATGCGATAAGGAGCTTCCCACCTATGACCGAGACGGATATCTTTGTTTGTTTCGACAGTTTTGGAAATGTATTCTTCAAAGAGTGCTTTTGAGATGAAAAGATCATTTTTAGACTTAGCAGGAAGTTCAGTACATGGATAGTAAGACGAAATGTTGCCTATATATAGTTACCAAAATAATTGATAGATCTCAATTTGAAATAAAAAATTCAAAAGTTGAAAAGGATAACATTTTAAATCGGAACGAGAAAGGCGGCCTTTTTTCAATGCAATGATATCCAGTGGTTCAGTTGAAAAAAACGCCAAAGTAACTAAATATATCTATTTGTAATTTGACACCAATTATATAATATTTCATCATTTGACCCAAGAAAATATGAAATAAATAAATATACATTTATTTTCTTGGGTAAAATTATAAAACAATTTATACTTGGTGCCAGATTAAAATATGTGTTTCGGTAATGTTTGAGTTGACTTAGATTATTTTTTACAAAATTAAAAAAAATCCTCAAAAAATAATAGAAATCATGTAATCTGAGCCCAAAAGTAACGAAACAAAAAAATATTTGTTATATGACACCGATTATCTAATATATTAATATATATACATGTATATATTATTATATATATTATTAATATATTAGTATTTGGCCCAAGAAAGTCTTAATGTTTTTAAAGTGACCTAAACGTTTAAAAGTAATTTGACCTGAGTGGTGTCAAATTAACAGTTTAAGAAAAAAAAATGAAATTTACTCGAATAATTATCTACCCAACTAACAGATCTTAATCGTCAATTTTAAATAACAATCCTTTTAATTCATCCATTTTCAAGGGAAAAGTAAGCATTCTTTTTTCGATAATTGCCTTGAGCTTATTCCCAAACAACTGACAAAATAATTCCCCAATTTTTACAGTGAAATCGTAAGATTCTTCTGGAGCTTGATTTTTCACATCCTCAATGACACTGTCGATAAAACCAGCTGGTGACGTTTCTTCTTCATTTTCGACCAAATCTCGAAATTCTTCAGCAAGATCGGCTAAAGTCACATTTGCAGTTCGATTTTGCCATTTAATTTGTTCTTTTCGTCCAAAATCACCTTTTAACATATGTAACTTTAATTGAATAATAATTTTCGAAAATTCCTGTGTTTCGCATTATAGAAGAACGGTTATTTTAAATGTCGATATGGCTCACTTCTAAAGAAAAACAAAAATGATCACAAATTTATTTGAGTACAATTTACTATAAATTACTTTAGTATTTTAAACGATGCCAGTTGTGATCACTCAATAAATCGCCCACTGCATCAAGAGAAAAATATTATGAAATTATCTCCACTAAAAATTAATGGTGCCTGCAAAATATAATTATTGTAACATTTATTTTTTTCAAAATAATATTTGACAGATTTTTGAAACTTGTTTTGGTCGAATTTGGCCATTTTGACCTTATAGAGGCCTATCAATTACGGGGGCTCCTGGTCCTTTTTTACTAG
>SCLH01000901.1:74326-109227 GCA_004367855.1 Oikopleura vanhoeffeni
GTCGTTAAGCAAAAGCTGAATTAAATAAAAAAATTTGGCTAAAAAAATCTGAGTAACAAAAAGGACCAGGAGCCCCCGTAATCGATATAATTTTAAAGTTACCTTCATCATCATCTTCCATGCCTGGGATCCCCATAAAAAATCCATCTTCTTCTGGTTCTTTTTTTGTTGGAACAATTTTTTGCATTGCAACTTTTTTATCTTCGATATCTGGAATTGCACTTGGAACCGCCGGTTTCAGATATTTTGAACTGCTTATAAAAGCGGCTGTTTGTCTTGCATCACCTGGCACAATATTTTGAACTACTAATGCGCTCTTCGAGTGGGGTAGAAATATAGAGTATATGTGGAAATATTGGCAAAATATACTGTGCTTTTGGTCTATAAGGACAGTAAAATTTTATAGATTTGTTTTGCTCTTCATTAATGGTCAAAATATATACCATTTTAAAGAAAAAATAAGAAGACCTTTATTGTTGTTCACCCATATTTTAACGAAAAGAGGTGAATTATGTATAATCTAGATATTTTCGGAAAAACTCACCTATTCGATATTTTCCCATATTGTCCTTATAGAGGGACGGACTAAATTTAAGTACCGTTTTATGGTACTTGAAATAGAAGAATCTATTTTATTATACTCTCCCTGAAAGCGTTTTGGGCAAAAGTGGGGTCATAACATTAACCCACACATAAACAAATTAAGGAGAATTAAGAAAACGCGTAAGTTTAAAATGTCATAATTGCCCAAAAACATATAGGCTAGTGTAGAAAACTGTTTTGCTTGGATTTTGCCGAATTTCATAGAATCTTTATGGACAAAAAATTAATACATTTCTGGCTTGCACCAGAAATAAAAATCGGCCGATTAGCAAAAAAATATATTTCTACCAATTTCCTGACTTTTTTTGCCACCCTGCGAATGAATATTTTCTCGATTTCTGTATTCTATCGACGTAATCGCCGAAATATTTCCACGAATCATTTCCGATTTTATGTGAATATATCCATGCTCAATTATATATTTGTTCGGACTAAATCGGTCGATAATAGCCTCTACTAGGTTTTGATCCACCATTCGGGCACTGTCAAAAAAATTGTACACAATGTCCAACATGGGTAGTTCGTTTTTAAAGGAGAGTAATCGCTGGTCTACTTGTTCCAGACATAACTGAAATAATTTATTCAAAACGGTATGAGATCAAAACCGGTCACTACCATATCGAAGATTAAACCTACTGGTCCCGTGGAATTATGACGTCATAGACCCAAAGAATCGTGTGATTTCATTGGTCAATACACATTGACTCTTGTGTATTAACCAATCAAAAGACGTCCTAGACGCGTCTCTGACCTCAAAAGTTCTACGATACCAGTAAGTTAATCTTAAAAATCTCTAAAATATACATTAAAATTACATAAAAACTGTTTTAAATCTTAAATTGTCGGCCTTTGGTCATCAATTTTTCTTGGCTATATTTTTGCGGTCAAATTATGTAATATGGCACCAAAAATTTAAATTACGAAAAATACTCGCATGGGATCATATTACATGTGCATATTAAAGACAATTTCATCGGGATTTCAAATAACGCCCCCTAATTGTTCTCCGCTCAAAAGAGGTACCAATAACAACTTTTTGAATCCCGGCCTGTTATTGGCTGCTCTTAAATAAAAAAATATGGTACGTAGGTTCGTGAACCTTCAACCTCGAGTGTTTTCTATGTAGGTGGCAAATTATTGTGATGAACTATAAATGAGGGCGCTTTGATTATTTAAGGACCTCTTAGCTACCAGACGAATTTATTAACAGAAAAGACGATTTATATCTCAAATTACAAAAGATCAATAATTTTGATTCAATATTTATAAAAAAATTCTAAGCCTGATTTTTTTTCAAAATAATATTTCTGAAGTAAGACATGTACGGTGAAATTAATTTAATTGAAATCGCCATTGATTTAAACCTTTATAACATTAGAACATAACGTACAAGAATATTGATATTTTCGGGACCATTTTGAAATGGTTTTCGGTATGCTTGAGCCGATGAATAGGCTTGCTTTAAAGGATTTTTTTCAATTTGTAATTCTGTATCTACAAATATTTCTTTCCTCTTTTTTGTACTAAGAAAATTTTCGAAAACAAATTTGTCGTCAAAATTGAATTTAGTTAACTTCAAAAAAAAGGCGATTTTGTCGACAAAAATTTATGTCGATAATTTTCGTAATAAAGTACAAAAAAGATGAAAAAATCCGAAATAAATAATTATTTACCTGCATAACTTTATCTTCATATTGCACTTGTTTTTGTCTCCCTCCACCAGTAACAACATGATGACTCCTGATTAGATATGACAAAAAACAGCCAAAATTTTCCACAATTTCTGATGCTATCTCTGGAACCCTTTGACATAAACCTCCTTTTTTCTTCCCCATTGGCGCCTGATTCGGCGGGGGTAAAAAACGCGGGCCAAAAAGAAGAAGTCGTGCGACCTATTGGTGCACGACTGATGGATAATTCACTTCAGGGGAGCATTTTTACCGGAATAAAAAATTTAAAATTAGGTAATATAACATATACTGGTCTTTTTTTAAGAAAAACCGGAAAAATTTGGTCATTTATTATTTTTAAATTCGCGGGCCAAACAAAAAAAGGTTTTTGGTAGTGAAATTTTTTTTTTGAAAATTTTTTTTTTTCGTTTTAATACAATTTAAAAATAAAAAAATTTGGGCCGCGTTTTTTACCGCCGCCGCCTTATTCCACTGACCTTTCAACTGTTGCGGATCAACGAGATCATGCTTGTATAAAAAGTTAATGACAGAAAGATTACTTTTAATTTTGTTCATTTTTGCCTCGTCATTTTTGCTGGTTGTGATATTTGATGGAGGCTGAGAACGGGTGGTCATCTTTTACATTTGTTAATGTAAACTTTTTTTATCGGTTGATTCCGGATAAATAAAAAAATCTAATTCGACCGAAAAGAAATTTCAAAATTTTGTATTTTTCATTATTTATACTCGTTAATTTCACTCGTACCAATTCGCATGGAATTTAATTTCTGGAAAATTTCAACAAAAATTCTTAGATGGTGAAACTGGATATCTCTAGAATAAATAATTGAAATTTGTTTTTGCAGCATTCAAATTTTTGCTTCCAGAAAAATAAAACAAAATCAATTTTGACAAAAAAAAACTCAAAAATTTCAGATATTTTCCGACTGTTTTTTTCTCATAATTTACTGTATCGCGTGATCTAGACAAGCGATTTGACTTATTTTTTTTCACCCGGCTTACATTTTCGTGCAGAATGATTTATCAACATAAATTTTAGAAAAGACTACCATCGCCCTGAGATCGTGTGATATTATCTTTAAACTTCACTGTACTGTCCCGATAATGGTTCCCATCTCGAATAAATTTCAATCTTAACGACGATTCGATGACGATTTTTAATGTGTCTTCAGTGTATTCGGGAGTGTACCGATTCTTCTTCTGATTGTTTTTGTATATCGTGATTTCTTCCCATAACTTTTTGTAAGGTCGAAAAAATTCATTTCAATGTGAAACGATGTTCTGTTAGTTAAATTGTTAGCATAAGAGCTTATTCTGAAAATTAATCAAGAAATTTTGACGTCCTTTTGATTTGATTCCGAGTCAGAAAAGCTAAGAAATTTTCATTTAAAAAATCACAGTTTGGTACCAAAATAACTGGTTCCAGAGATGCGATGAATCAATCGATTTCGACATAAAATGCGACTATCCAAATATTTTCAATAATTTTTAAAATAACGGTATGTGATTGGTTCTTACGAAAGACTCTTCAAAATACTCGGATCTCATTGGACTGTTCAAAAACATAATCGAGCCTCATTGGTCTACGTGAGACAGTACTTTATATTATACAGGGTGTAAGATTTTTACTTTCGTTTTTCCAAATTGGTAAAATTGCTATCCGCTAATGAGAACGATAAATTTTGGCAAAAACCTACGTCTTTCTCAGATTGAACCAATCAAAACGGCGGAATTCAAATTTTACCAATTTGGAAAAAAGAAGGTAAAGATCTTACACCCTGTATATAAAATATATATTTATAGATCGCGTCCTATTAAACGCACTCTACTGTACATATTTTCTACAAACAATTTATATCTGGTATCAATATGGCACTTTAGTAAACGAAAAAATCTTTGGTTCAATACTTAATTGCCCAAATTGTTTTGGACTCGATATTTTATAAGAAGACAAAAAATGATTTATACTTAGCAAATGGTATCATAAGGAGTAATTTTTGTCAATCATCAATGAATGCAAAAAAATAACTCTTTTTTTCTATTGCATCCTTTTTTTTGTTATTTATTTGTTATAAAAAATAAGAATAACTTAATTTATCTTGAAATTCTTACATTACTAAAAAATAATTTCAATTTCATACAAAAATTTTATTCATCAGTACTAGAAAAGCCTAAAAAGGCATCGTTAGGACACTAAAATCGCAATATAAACAGAAAATATCAAATTTATCACAATACTGAATGATACTATAGTTATTGTACAGCCTGAGTTTTCTCGTTTACGGCGTTTTTTTCGTCCGCCGGGTAGACAGCCAAAATTGCCTATACTTTGCTATAGATTACGTAATAATTTTGCTGATTAACCGTCGGACGAAAAAAAAACGCCGTAAACGAGAAAACTCAGTCTGTATATTCAAGGTAAATTGCAAAACTTTGATATTTCTATTTATCTTGCAATTTTAGTGTCCTAATGATGCCTTATTAGGCCAAATATTGACTTATAAAAATCGTATGGAATTGAAATTATTATGAAAACATCTCAAAAAATAATTAAATGAAAAATTCAACATTTTTTATATAAATTTGGACCTCTTTCCTGAGAATAGCGAATTTCATCACCGTCACGTTCAAAAATACAGTTCAAAACAACTTGTTCGAGCGAATCCCAAATAAACCTTTTGAACAAACATGAGTCTTTATTTATCTTAAATTTTTCAACGTCAAATAATCGTTTATCAGCCATATTGAAGGCCTATTTTACAAGAGATTAAAATTTTAATTATTTTTTTTTTTTATTTATTTCGTATCGGATTCTTCCTGCTCGCTAATTGGCTGAAACTGGAAGAAAATAAAAAATATATTTTTGGTGCGTGGGAGAAAATAGTTTTTTTGAACTTCAGGAATTTAGGGAAAACAGCTATGAGAAGACTTTGAAGAAAAACATGATTTTTTTACTAATTTTTCTCGTCGGGATGAATTTTGCAGAAAAATGGACAAATTGGACTATCGAATTTTCAACGGGAAAAAATAATGTTCAAAAAGTTTTATGCAATTTTGAACAACCTCCATTTTCGCTGTATTCTTGTCACAGGTACTGGGAAAATTTGGGTTATTAACCAGATAACAATAAAATTGTACAAAGCACGAGGTCCCGTTAATTACGCTTTACCTGCGCATCAGTGTTTTGAAACACTCATCCGAAAATTATTCGAGATTATGACGGTTGTTTTGGGGAGTATGGAAAATGAAATTTATTTGAAAGTCGAAAAACGGAAGATTTTTAACCTCACTAAAGAAATACGATTGGCTTAATTTGCAGCATGTCACGTTTTTTCTTTATTTTTTAAAATTTGCGTAGTAACATCTGTTACTCTAGTAAATGAAATAATTCTAAAAACACAAAATTCGAAAGTTTTGAAATATTTTATTTCTAAATCAGTACCAATGTAAAGTGAAACAATTTTAAAGATTCGCATTTCTGGTCATTTGAAAATCTCAGATTTTCAAAAATTCAGGAAATTTTTTTTTGTGTTTTTTGCAAATAATCATTTACATGAATGAATCATAAATTATGATGACTTTCTCGGAATTCTAGTACCTCTCTTAGCCTCTGTTTTGGTCTCTGCGGGAGACACCCTTATTCGTATAAATTATTTATTCGATTTGTTCTTTTTGCTTGCAATGCGCTGGAATCCCTCCAGTTACCACAAATCGCCTCAGTTTTATAAAAAGTTCCTGTCTACAAGGCGATTTCTGGTAACTTGAAGTTATCGAGCGAAACAAATAACCTTGAGCTCAAAATAGAACAGTAAATATGGTAAACCCTCAAAGACTTCGAGTCAAAGTAAATAGTAGCAAAAATCCATGTCAACCAAGTTTTTCTCAAAATATACAAAAGATAGAGAAATAATTTACAATGTATATACCAAAAGATAGAGAAAAACTCATAGACGTAACCTAATCTACCGTTTTATTTTGTTTCGGGTAGAAACTTAACATTTTTAAGCACACTCCGTATGGTGTTCTACATTCTCATAATCGTAATCGACCCCTAAACTTCCTCCGATTTAGCTAAAATTCAGCCCGCCAATTATTGGATGTAAAATCCGTTTGCACATATCTCGAATGACATGATGTCAAATAAGTTGTCGATTTTTCCAAAAAGTTACAGAATGTCCCCTTTTTACTGGCATAATTGATTCTGAGGTAACATGAAATCGCGCGCCCTGATTGGGCAGAAATTTATCCAACACGGAATTGCCCAATCAGCGCTAGAGATTTCATGTTACTCCAGAACCAATTATGCTAGTTAAACCGTGACATCCTGTATGTCTATGAGATTTTCACAATATTTTCCGAAATAAAACTCCAGCTTATATATTTTTTAATCAAGCATCAAAATTAGGTATTTAAAATATTTTAGATCATTGCATCCTTCTTATGATATAAATTATGGTTTCAATGATGGTGAATTACAGTGGATTGGTGCTACTTCCGGTGTCATTTCCGGTCAATTTGATATTGAAACAAAACCAGCAAATTCCTATATTATCGAATTTCGTGATTTGGACACGATTTTCGACATTTATTTGAATGGGATTATTATTTTAAAAACCAAAAACATGTTTGACGTATTTCGAGTGGATATAACTAACGAGGTGAAAAATGGTGCAAATGTATTACATATGAAATTTGCTGCCCCAGTGACAGAATCCGCGATCCTCGCCCACAATTGGGGCAAAAATCAGCCCCCAAGCTGCCCTGTTGCATCTCAGACAAATGGGCAATGTAATATAAATATGATAAGAAAAGCTTAGGGTTCGGACAGGAAAACCAGGGGCCAAAAAGAGTTTTCGGTCTTCATTTCTATTTTTGAGTCATTTATTCTGAACGAGTGATATTAAAGTTATACAGAGATTTCTCAGTTAAATTTGCATTAAAAAAATTAGAAAAAAAATTGTTCAGAAAATTTTGAACATTTTTGATAATTAAAAAATTGGTTTTTAAAAGTTTGAATAAGAAAAATATTTGGCCTTTCATGATCTAACATGAAAATTTCTCTTTTCTGATCATAAATGATCTCATTTTTACGATTAAAATAATCTTGAATTTGAGCGAAATGGAGTTCCATAAAAGATTGGCAATTTAAACACAAAAACCTAAAAATCACCGCAAAATTCTCCCTTTTTTCGGATCATATTTTTTCTTTTAACATTCTGCCGTGAATTTTTCGTTGTTTTTTGTTAAGACTCTAACTTAAGACTCTTAACTCTAATTAAAATTAATACTTAAAATTTCCCCGGTCCGAACCCGAGAAAAGCTGGATATTCATTCAGCTGGGATTGGGGTCCTTCTATGCCAGATTCTGGAATTTATTCGACTCCAAAAATTTTCCAAGTGGCTGAAACCGTTTTGGCCGAGTCAAAAATTCAACTTGTTTCGAAATATGAAGCTGACGAAGTGAAAGTTAAGGCTGAATTGCTTATTTTATCAAAAGATGAGCCTACGGGGACAGTTCAACTTATTTTAAAACCGCTTTTGAGTGAAAAACAAGAAATCAAACCAAAGGGGTCAGAAAATTTCGCGATTAAACCAATAAGTAGTGAAGGAGATATCAAAAAGGTATTTAAAATAACTGTTTTAAACGAAACGCTTTATAAATAACTCTTCACGTGGTCCATGTGACATGGTGCCATAGAGATTCGAACCCACCAAAAATTACATTCCGGTTTATATCCGGTGAACCGGATGTCAAATCAACTTAATACAATTTCTTATAGAGCTTTTTTGTTGGCAGTTGAATGCAAAAAACCGTTTCTCGATATCATCTATGGTTTTCCCGTAATCGTCATGAGAAGGGTGGTGTCATTTAAAAAAACTACCTTCGAAAATCGGCTCTGCCGGATTAAAACTCTGTGAGAGCTTATATTTCTGGAAAAATAATTTAAGTGATCGGATGTATATCGAAGATCCTGCCTAGTGTAATTTTTATCTTGAGCGTCATCAATCTGATAAAGTGGCCAATCAAATCGCGGGATTCTTGAATTGAGTCGACAATCGGGTATTATGATTGGACACTGGCTCAAAGTGATGACGCTCAAGATAAAAATCACACTAGGCAGGATCTTCGATATACTATAGTCAGTTTTCTGGGGGAATTAATCTGGTCCAAAATTAAAAAAAAAAACTTTCAAAGTGAACAGTTTAAAAGTCATATTATATTTTAGTGGAAAATTTCGGTTGAATTCCGTTTCAAAAACAGCGATGATATCCGCTGGTGGTGGCCCAATGGTCACGGTGAATCCGTTTTATATAACGCCACAATTAACTGGTTTGACGAAACTGATTCAAAATCTCAATTAATTCACAAAATATTTGGTTTTCGTACAATTGAACTTGTCCAGGACGTTTTGGACGATGGGAGAACTTTTTATTTCAAAATTAACGATAAGCTAGGGTGAGCAATATTGAAAGACAAATACGATTACGAGCTCCAGAAGTTGTGGACAGCTGAAAAAATCGTAAATTTGTATTTTTAAACTGGACTTTGACACCATTGCCAAACTTTTTTTTGACTTTCAAATACGTTTATGCCTGTAGGTTTTGATTTGGCGGTTTTTTGAAGCCATCAATTGCCTAACAGCAAAAGGAAATAAAAAAAATCGAATACTAATTTTGGATTTTTATATGTGAAAAATGTAGCCAAAACAATTTAATCGTCTTTCGCAGCTCAAATGGGTTTTCTGTTTTTTTTAATAGTGTAGTTTTTCGGCGCTTTTTAGGATTTTGATTAAATGGCATGAAGGTCGGGCTTTTTTTGCCAAAATTGACTTTTAAATTTTGAAAATTAATTTTCACCAATAGTTAGGGTTTACCTATAGTTACCTTTCGAAACAAAATTCATATTTTATTTTCAAGCTCGTAGTCATATTTATCATATTAATTTATCATATTTTTGTATGCAAGAAAAACTAATTTGAAGCTAATGAAAAATCGCATTTCCCACCCTACAAAAAGCCCATTTTTATGTCTGGCAGTAACTGGATCCCTTCATCGAGTGAAATTTCGACCTTTTCTCAGTATTATGAAGATAATTTGTATTCGGCAAAACTGGCGGGAATAAAAATGCTTAGAGTTTGGGGAGGAGGCATTTATGAGCAAGATTTATTTTATGAAATTGCAGCCAAATACGGCATTTTAATATGGCAAGATTTTATGTTTGCCTGTTCAACATACCCAAATAATACTGAATTTTTGGATTCGGTCTCGAGAGAAGTAGACACACAGGAATGGATACAAAATAACACACAAACTAAAACATTATAAACCACCACAAACAAAAACTGGGCTGGGTATGAAACGCGAACCAATAAGGTAGCGCGAGTTCTTAGAAAAAAGGTAGCTGGGAGTTAGAAATCACAACAAGCCCTTTATGCCTATATTTACGTTGGTCAAGCAAAACTCACCAGATATGACGAAATCGTTTCAGAAATTTCGAAACCATAAATGTTTATTTAAAAATAGAATATAAAAACAAAAACACTTTATGAAAACTTGAACAACATCATCTTATCCTCGATCATTATTTTCATGCTTAAAAGATATTATCTTTATGTGCGATTTCGTTATCTGAATTGGTTCGGTTAGTGGTTCGCGTTTTTTACCTACGCAAAACCTTGGCCCTACAAAGAGAAAAATAAATCCGATACAAAAATTTGTAAAACATTATTCAACTTGACCAGGAAAACAAAAATAAAGGGGGTAGTACGGGTGCCAATGTGGCTTTTCTGCAAACGGGCTAATTTTTCCACGTCCACAACCATTGTTTATTTATGACAAGCCAATCACGGGCGCGGGTTTAATAGCGTGGTGCGGGAAAAGCATTTAGGCGACGTTATTTCATTAAATACAATTTATATTTCATCCAAAAAAAGCTTTGGCGACTTGGCTCAAATCCCGCGATTGCCATTTTTGCGGGAAATAACGAAAACGAAGCCGCTTTGGCTACTAATTGGTGGAGTATTGCTGACATCGAAAAACCTTATTATTTTGAACAATATCGATCGCTTTATATTGATACTATTCGTGCTGCGTTTTTTAATGCAAATATGACACATCCATTTTTGTCTTCTAGGTGATGGTGGAAAATACTTATCATAAATACAAATTTGAGCTAGAAGTACTTATCGTTATGAGACATTGGAAAACAACTATTTTTTCAACTTTTTTTTGACTAAGAAATTAATTAAAACCCATAACAATTTAGGGCGTATTTTGAAGTTTTTTTTAACAAACGTAGTACATTTTTTGCACTTTTACGATAAAGATTGCGGATGCTTTGCAAAATTTCCGCCTAGACAAATATGGCAGTTATATATTCTGAAGGCTTACTTTAGATCAATCTACAGTATACTGTAGACTTTAAAATATTTCATACATTGTACATGTTACATGTATAGGGATTACAGGTATAGGGAGCGCACCAGGCCAATTTCTAAGTTTTGAACATGTAACATATACTGTGGTTTCTGTCTAAGCAAACACAGAAACCACAGTAGTATATATTCTAGTATTTTGATGAAAAGTAAAATATGCAACAAGCACATTAATTTTCCGATTTTTACTTTAAACATTACCGTCCCAAAAATTGATCAGCCCCAGACGTATTTGGCGATTTCAAGTGTTTTTTATTTGGTCTCATAAGTTTTCACTGATTTTTCTTATTAAATTAAAAAAATTTCCACCCGATTCAAGCCCGACTAATGGAATAGAGTCCGAAGCTGAAAATTGGATTGCAAAAAATCCCTATGATGTAAAATATGGAGATGTCCATTTTTATGATTATTCATCAGATTGTTTGAACTGGAATAATTTTCCAAAAACTCGATTCGCCTCAGAATTTGGATATCAGGAAATGGCTTTTTTGCTCTTACTTTTTAGGGTCCTTTGTCTTTTTTCAAAAATTTATTTTATTTCAGAATGGTAAGTTTAGCCGATTGTATCGGTGTGTTTCTGGTGGTGACAGTGTTGAAATTGTTATGT
This sequence comes from Oikopleura vanhoeffeni, assembly GCA_004367855.1. Taxonomy (NCBI): domain Eukaryota; kingdom Metazoa; phylum Chordata; class Appendicularia; order Copelata; family Oikopleuridae; genus Oikopleura; species Oikopleura vanhoeffeni. The sequence continues at coordinate 85,663 of SCLH01000901.1, forward strand.
GCTTTGAGAATTGATCTTTATCATTCGACTGATTTTGATGTTCACAGAAATTGGCTTGCAGTCACACATCAGGAAATGATTACAAATCCTGAAAAAGTTAGCTACTGTGAAATTTAGTTTATAAGGACAATATGGTTAGAACCTACAGTATGTACTTTTTTACTTGCGAAGTGAAAATTGTCCTTTAGCTAATTACGGCCAATTAAAAACGGTAACTAGGTGGATTTTATTTTAAACGCCAAGCTATAGCCGATGTCAAGGGTTTGAAAATAAAATCCACCTAGTTACTATTTTTATTTGCCGTAATTACCTAAAGGACAATTTTTACTTCGCAAGTAAAAAAAGTACATACTGTATACTTTTTAATTTTCTAGAGCGTTTAGCGACCGAATTTTCAAGTTCGGAAATAAAATGTTATAATACCGAAATTTGGAACTAAAATACTAGCAAAAAAATATTATTTACATTTTCCATTAAAATGGTATTTATTTAACGTTTCGACTAAGAAGCCATCTTCAGAAGTGAGAAAAAAGCTTCCTAGCGTCCGAAACATTAAATAAATACCATTTTTAATGGAAAATAAATATAATAATGATGTCTCATAACCAATACCAAAAAAATATAAATTTGTATTTAAAATAAATATGAAAATTCACTGGAAAAATTGATTTTTGAAAATTTTAATTGTTTTTAAAATCAGGCGCCCTTATACTGTATTAAAGTATAAACATGAGCATACAAAGTCTGCTTATTGTGCAAAAATTAAACTTGAATTTTCGGCTCTTTAGCGCCAATTTCCGATGATAATGATAGGCATTTTTAGCAGCAAATTGTCTATGAGGACAAATAACAGGTCCGCAAATAGACAAAATAATATAGCTAAAAATGGCTTTATTCGACAGTAGCTAAAAACAAACACAAAAACCGAGATACCTATTATTTCTTTTTACAACTACAGTATACTACAGTTATATATATAAAAGCTAGAATAAACGTGATTTTTTGAGCTATTTTTAATCGATCTCTAAGGAACCAATCGAAAAATGGTATTATGAAGAAACAAGCGAATGGACTCTCGATTATCCTCCGTTTTTTGCATATTTTGAATATTATCTCTCAAAAATCGCAGCTAAAGTAGATCCATTATTAGTCAGAATTAGTAAGGAGCCTTTATCTAACAAAAATGTTGTACTTTTTCAAAAAGCTAGTGTTATGATAACAGACATAGTGATGGTTTTTGGAACATATGCTTTTGGAAAAGCACTGGAGATCAAGGAAAATAAATGCAGTTTATATTTTGGACTTTTATTGGGCAATTTTGGTCTTTTTCTCGTGGACCATTTGCATTTCCAGTACAATGGTATGCTGATGGGCTTACTGCTGTTATTTTTAGCTGCACTTATTTGTAAAAAATACAAAACATCGGCTGTAGTTTTCACTATCATGCTGAATTTCAAGGTAAGGATTCTAGAACTGTCTTTTGGCGAGAAACGAAAACCGGATCAAGCTTAAAATTAAACAAGAACATTTTACGTACAAAAATTAAATATGCAAAGTATTTTGATGTCTGATTATTTTTTCAGAATTTGATACTAATGAATCAAGAATAAACTACTGTCGTACTGGGGGCCTATATCGCAAGAAGTTTTTTGTCATATTGCGTAGGTTTTTTGCCAAAAAATTTCGGCAAATTCGGCGATTATTGCCCCCCCTGTATTAATTAAAACAATTTTTATTGATTTCTTTTATTGACTTTTATTGATGGCAAGACCATATATATATTATTTTAAATTGAAAGAATTCTTAGGAAAAATTACAATACTTTAATTTATTACAGTGCATGAAAATGAAATATCACATATTTTTTAAAAATTGTACTTTATTTTTATCTGCTGATTTTCAAGTAATCTCTAGAATTATTATTAGTCTTTGTTAAAACTGATACTTGAAGAAAAATCCAGATCTTTGAAATCGCTAATTTAACTGTAACAATTGAAAATAAAAGCGAAACGTTAGAAAATACAATGAGAAATTTTTTTTATTGACTTATAAAATTTTCTGTATAACTTATAATAACTATTCAGCATTTATTTCTGTATGTTGCTCCATTTGTTGGTATTTCGATGCTTCAAGCCGCAAATAAACTTCGAATCGAAAAGGGTGCTATTCCTGCATTAAAAATGTTAATTTATCTTGGAATTATCGTATTATCAATAACTTTTGTATCTTTCGGAGCGTTTGTGTCTCAACTTTCGCAACTCCAAGCCCGTTTATTTCCGTTCACGCGTGGTTTGACTCATTCATATTGGGCTGGAAATGTTTGGGCTCTTTACAACCTGCTGGACTGGTTAATTTGCCGGTTAACTGGACAAAAATCATCGCTGACCGCTGGTTTAGTCGGCGAATTCACACATAAAATGCTACCAGCTATAGATTAGGGTGGAAAATGCGAATTTTCTCGAACTCCGTTTCACGAGGATAAAAAGTTTCAAAAATGAGTTTGAAATTTTCAAACTTGTTGTAATAACTTTTTTTACAATATTTTAAATTTTTCTATAGTTTTTAATGAACCGTTTTTATCAGTTTTTGAAATTGCTTTAACAAAATCATTTAAATTTTTCTGGAACATGACAATAAAACGTGCAAATAAATTTGTTTTAAAGCTTAATAATTAAAATATGGGCAAAGAACTAAAAATTTCACATTTTGTGTTATCAAAACGGGTATTCAAGTCAAAATTTCAAACTGAATTTTGACATATGTTTGCATAATGTACTTAATGTTGGATACAAACGCGATCATCTGAGGTCAAGACGGCCAATCTTTCAAAGATTATTCATATTTTCAAATACCATAATGATGTAGCTTGAATTAATAAATTAAATTTTTTCTTCGTTTTGTTGATTGTTTCCTGGATCTGAAGGCCGCTGGTTTTCGAAACACCTATCAAATGAAGAGTTTTTCTAAAGTTGGATTTCGAAGAAAGCAAAATTCTCACCTTATTATAGATCCTAAATTATGCGCAGTTTTGACATTAATTTCAATGCTTCCTGCCCTTTATACCACTTTCACGAAACCCACTCGACAAAACCTTTTGCTTTCTTATTGCTCTTGTGCCCTATCAAGCTTTTTATTTGGATGGCATGTTCATGAAAAAGCAATTTTATTGGTTATTTTACCTTTATCTGGGCTATTATTTTTGGACGAGAACAGATTTTTCAGACCGTTTATTTTTCTCACGGTTGCAGGTCACTCTGGTCTTTTACCCTTGATTTTCACTCAATTTGAACAGGTGCGTCTATTCGTATATTTTTGAACGATTTATTGATAAAAAATAATTCATCGAAATTTTAATCCTAAAATTTCCTGCTAAATTAAGTTCTTTAAAATCATTATTTTAAGCTTGACAGAAAATTCAAATATAAATTTTAACGAATTTCCTTTCTTAATAATGTCACAATATTTCAAAACTGACAATTTCGACGACATTACAGGGTGAGACTCACGCTGTATATTTCTCCGTTAAATTATTTTTCTATCCAAAAATAAGAATATTTATTTCAGGTTATTGTGATTGGGCTCTACTTTCTTTCAACGTTGACAGTATTATATATTCAAAAAGAAAATTTCAAGCAGTAAGTAATTATTAATTATTTCAAAGTACTGTCGTGTTTGTCTATAAGGACAAAACGGAAAAATTTTCAAGCTTTTTTTATTTTCAAAAACCGGAAATCGCCAAAAAATCTACGCAATTTCACGATTTCAAGCTTAAATACTTTCCTTAATATCGCCGAATTTTTTTGAGATTTATATCACAAATTACTTTGTTGGCGTCATGAATGACGTCAGTTTCAGCATTGAATTTCCTAAATCTACTCTATTCAACGTTAATTTGATTGCGTTTGGTGGAATACTTAATTCTACAGATTTTGCTGATTCTGTTCATTCGAACCTATTGTAACACCTTATTTAATTGAAAAATTGTTCGACACATGACGTCATTTCGAATGCCTACGCGTTTTTTTTTTTGAACAAAAACGATTATTTTTCTCCCCATATCGATTATGATACCCGAGTAACATAAATATCTTATTTGCCTGTTAAAAGAATAGGGAATAAGATATTTATGTCACCCGGGCATCATAATCGATATATATCGTGCCAATATCGCTGTAAATGCCCAATATCGACGATTTTTTGGCAAAAAAGTTTCGGCTATATTCCCCCCTGTAATTCTTCAAGGTACATTTTTCTCCATTTTATAAGTAATATCTTAGTGCAGGAATAATGGAGGTAACTGCGGTTACGAAACATATATTTTAAGCTTTAAAATCGACTTTGTGTGCGCCTTAGTCATGCGAACATTTTCAATATTTTGAAGCATAATTCGACTAAAAAAAGGAAACTGCGGTTTTTATCATGGTCAAAATGGCAAAACAAAACATGTCCTTATAGACGAAAACGGCAGTACATTCAAAATCGTTTTTGTGATTAAAGATTTTTGATATTATTTTTAATTGTCAAAATTATTAACAGAGAAAATGTTATTCGCAGTCGGTGTAAATCCTACTGAGTTAGAAACGCAATCCATATGAGAACCGAGTTGATTTATAATAATGATCTCGGTCAATTATTATGGTGCCTGTGAAATTTTTCTTAAATATTTTTAAGGTTATATTCACTGGAAAAAATGTACGTGAGCTCTACGTTCGTTATATCTGCTTATGTTCAAATTTGGAGTCATTTATTACACCCAACTTTTCCATTTTTATCGTTGATTATTCAATCAACCTACTCTGCCATTGGAATTCTGTACACTTTTATTATTTTAAACTTCCATCTTTTATCTCCTGAAAAGCTCAAAGTGCAATAGTGACCCAAAACACCTGGAAATGCCTGAAAACGCTTGACCTAAAAATGCCATAGATTAGCATAGGCGCGTTTGAAAAATGAATCATTTGAAATTTCTGTTTTTTGCTCAAAATAAAAGTTCAATATCTGTTTAAGGTTTTTTCATCTTTGTTTGTTGTTTGATATTTTTATGGTTAATGTATCTTTAAGCATGTAAAAATTGTAATCAAAATATTAAAATTTTTAATTAATTAATATCATTTATTTAAATCAAATTAATATTTAAAAATTTTTAATCAAAATATTAAGATTATTTTCATTTTAAATTTGCATTTAAAAATTAAAAAAAAAGTAACTGAATATTTTTTGTCAATTTTATAACTTTGTTTTCTATGCTAAAGATACCTGTGCCATTTTCTAGAGTCCTTAATGAGACGTTGATTTCCAAAAAATAATTTTAGGAAAGTTTTCTTGAAAAAATATTTTTAAAGTTTTTAGGAAATATATCGCAAATCCTGCCTAGTCGTCGATCTTCGCAGTGACGTCACAAATAGAGAAATCCAGCTATTTCATTGGTCACTTTCAATTCTTGTGACGTCACTGTGAAAATCGACGACTAGGCAGGATATAGACTCAAAAACTCGCGACGTTGAGAACTATCGAAAAAATTCAAAATACGGTTAACCTCCGAGTTTTATTTTTTTATAAACCTATTTTTGGCAGGCAATTTTTTTCTATTATTTTTTAGCATTCATTTTTACTCTACTCTCATGGAACAGAGTTGGAAAATCGCATTTCCTACCCTATAAACACATGCCTAAAATTATAGTTCATATTTTTCCAACTTATCTTCGCCGATAAATTTGCCTCGGTGAAAAATTTCAAATTTATATACCTGACAATATTTCCCTAAATTTAATATTTCAAATTAAAAAAGCCAAAAATATAGAGCTGGGGTTTAATTTCGTCCATCAGAAATGTTACGACACCAAGTGATAGAAAAATTGGCTCAAAATGGATGGAAGAACGAAATCACCATCCAGAAGGAAATAAACAGATAAAAAAATTTATTATTCAAATGTTTGGAGATTTATCATTTCTAACGAAAACAGATGAAAAAAGTTTCAACTATTTAATCTACCTCAGGAATTGTTTTAATTTTTTGGTAAGCGCTCAATACTTTCGTTATTGCAAGTGAATAAAAGAGTCGGCCCATTTTAACCCCCGCCTTCGCACGATGTTCCATTGCGTACCTGCGGATCAGTGTTTTGCTACACAGGTCGGGAAAATGAATCATTTTCTTGAAATTATTGATAAATTCGAGAATATTTGGTCTTGTTTTTTGAAATGCCGAAAATTTTTGCGCGAGATAATTCTAAACTACATACGATTAACCTGATATTTTGGGCCATAATATAACTTTTCAAGCTTCTTTTACGTGCTGCGCCGGTTTTTTCTATATCCGGTTTTTGCCTAAAATTATAGATTTCTCAGAAAAATCTAAAAAAAAATATGGGTTAAATCCAGAAATCGAAACCCGGCTCTTCTGTAGCACCTAGCCTAAAAAGTTATATTATGGCCCAAAATTTCAAAAATGATCGTATGTACCAGGTCGCACCTCAAAATAAAGGAAACTTTCTGATTTTTGTTCCCACATTCCGCTGTTCAAAACAAGACTTCCCGATAAAAGAGTTGGTATCTGTGTTTCAAAACACAACGACGCAGCTGGGGGTTAAAAAGTGACGTAATTTTTTATCATGTTCAAATATTATAAGTAGATGCAATGCTGAAAAGCTTGCTTGTAATTTCGACTCTCTAGCTCCATTCAGCGAATTTTTAGAGCACAAATTTGTTTAGGTAGCTTTTTTAGCTCGTAAATATCTGAAACTTAATTAGAAAAAATCGAATAACAAAAATAATTTTTGAAACATAAAAAAAGTCAAATAACCCAGGCTTTATGCACCTCCTCCCAAGCTGGATTCTACCGGTCTCGATTTGATATTTCCGGTACAATGGGTGCTCTATACTGGCAATTAAACGACGTTTGGACCACGGTATCCTGGGCCTCTATCGATTTTTCTAAAAGATTCAAGCCTCTTCATTATGAGATGAAAAAAATATTTTCATCTCCAATAAGTCTCGTGACAAATCATAATACAAATGATATTTTGGAAGTTTTTGTCGTTTCAGATAATTCAGAAGAAATTTATGTTGACCTGGAGATTGAAAATTTTATTTGGACAAGTTTGGAAACCCAAGGAAAACTGACAAAGAAGAATATAAAGATCACGGGAAACAAAGGAAATTTGATTTTGAAAGAACATATCGGATTTATTCTTCAGGAGTTAAATTGTCCCTTTTCAAATTGGGAATTATGCTTCCTAAATGTAGTTATTGTAAGTATAATTAAAGGAGCATACATTTTTGGTCATTTTGCGCCTATTTTTTGCAATGAAAAATTCGTAGGCGAACAATTCTTATAATTTGAAGATAAAACATGTCCAATAAAAAATCTTCTCTTGTTAAAAATTAAAAATTTGTAAAATATAAACCAACTGGTTTCACTGAACAAGTTTAAATTAAAGTTTCATCAAAAAATGAAACATTTCGTTAATTTGTATTTAACTTGTACCGCTGATTTCCGCCTACGCACTTTTCATACTATACTAATTGGTGAAGTTGTTTTGAGCGGTGAGAGAAAGTTCGTTTTTTGTATGAAATAATTTAAACTTACGCATGAATCTTCCACGATTAGTACAGTAGAAAAATATAGGTAATTTTTATATCATTTTTCTGTAAATATAATATAGTGCTATATCATATAGCCAATATGATACATGTAACGGTAAAAAAATGTTTTTCACACATCACGCTTTTGAATCCGCGCCTGTGATTGGCTGGCTTAATTAAAGAATAGGGTGTATAGGTTCGTGAACCTGACACATCGAGTGTTTCTCATTTAGGGCACGTTAAATATAGGGACCGTCAGCTGGGGATTTCTCGTTTTCGAGTTGGATATATAAATAAATTTCATATCTTTATCCATTATGATGCCCGGGTAACACTAAAAACTTATTNGTTTTCAAAACTTCTTTATGGGTCGCGGTTTTCTTAGAACCGATTTTTTAGTGGTTCTTGGCTGTTGAATGCAGAAATCCGCTTGAAATATCTTGTTTCGTTAAAATGGGTGTAGTGAGCTAAAAAATCCACCTTAGTATTTTTATCGCCCTTTCCATGACTATAAGGGGAAAACAATTGTCGATATCGAGATATAGAATCGATAGAACTGGTTTACCAAAAAATGAGGTAACTTGCAAATTATTTTTTTTGAATAATGAAATTTGAGATTATTTGGACAGAATCCAAGAAAATTAAAGCAAAGGCCGAAAAAAGGCCAGAAGAACGAAATTTTCTCTTTTTTGTTGGGAAATGAGCTCCAATTCGGCCGATAAAAGGGGATTTTATATTTTTGATACAGGGTGTAAGATTTTTCCCTTCTTTTTTCCAAATTGGATAGCGATGCGAACGCTAATGTGAATGGATAATTTCGGCAAAAACCTACGTCTTTCTCAGATTCAACAATCGACAAAGTCTGGTAACAAGTGTATCATTGAAAAAAAAGAAGGGAAATAAACCTACCACCCGTAGGTTATATAATATAGGCTAATTATATAGCCGTATATCTAAAATCTATATCCTTTTGTGTTACGATTTGCTATAAGATAGTTTAAAAATACAAGACACAATGGTCACCTCCAAAAACTTGTACCAGATAGAGAGCAATAATTTTGTATTGATAAACTAAAATTCTATTTCGACACTTTTTTATGCCACCAAATTATTTTTGTGCCACATAAAGTCAGAAAATCTAGTTTGCGTATTCAATACGCCGTATTGTATACTTTCAAAGGGAAAATTCTGATTCTTGAGCCAAGGCAACAACCCCCTTTAAAATTTTATTCGAGCACGATTTTAATTGTTTATTCATGTATTTCAGGAACCGTCCAAAGATGAAAAAATTGAATTTCCTTCACAATCCAGATTTTTCACTCCAGTTCCATTTCCCGAGATTAAAACTTGGAAAAACGTTGAAGCTAAAGTTAAAATATCATCCTGCGAAAAGGAAGATAACGGAATAAATTTAACAATTCAAACTGATATTCCTCAACCATTTGTTTGGCTAGAAACAACAATTTTGAATGGTCAATGGGATGAAAATAATATTCTTCTAAAAAATGAGAAAACTTCAGTATTTTGGAGGTCAACCGAAAATATCCAATGTGACCAATTTGTTAAAACAATTGAAATATATCACCCTTCAATGGTTAGTTTTTACTACGGTAGTACTTTTTCAAAAACACAGGCGGAAATTAAGTTTAGCGCAATTTTTAATCGGGTCGAATGTTCTCGGAGATGGCTCATTCGATTGAAGTAATTCCAAAAGTGTCGCAGGCTCAAAGAGTTGACAGTGTCACGGTGTCAACCAACCAGTGTCACGGTGTCAACCAACCAGTGTCACGGTGTCAACCTGCATAAAAGTTTGTTTTTAAGAAACCGGCCTTCCGCCATACAATTCGCTTTCTCCGGGTATGTAACATGACCCAGTAGGATCATTTTGTAATTTTACCCCAACTGGTGTCATATTACAAAACTTGACCCCTGGGAATGTTGGTCAAAATTTTTTTAAGCTGATCGGTCGAAAAATCAACCTCAGGCTATAAATTGTGCTCGAGAAAACCCTGTTTTAGTGATAATACCAGTAAGCCGGAAGGCCGGTTTCCTAAAAACAAAATTTTATGCAGGTTGACACCGTGACACTGGTTGGTTGACACCGTGACACTGTCAACTCTTTGAGCCTGCGACACTTTTGGAATTACTTCAATCGAATGAGCCATCTCCGAGAACATTCGACCCGATTAAAAGTTGCGCTAAACTTAATTACCGCCATAGACTATGGCCCATAGTTCATTTTTATTAAAATAAAAGTAAAATTCTACAGTAGATGACTAAAACTCGTAATATAACCTTATATTGCAAAAGTATATGGACAAAACGACGGAAATTCTACTCACTTTTTCAGAAAAGAAACGGTTAACTGGGTCTCTTTTTTGTTAGAAAAAGTAGATTTTTAAGAAAAAATCAAAATTTTAAAAGTACTGTGACAGTACTACTGTCCAAGGAGAAGTACTTTACAGAACTATACAAAGTTACCTTGGTTTGATACATATGTCACATACGTATGATACGTAACGTATCATACAAAGGTATCTTTCAATGGTCTTGTAAAGGACTTTTCTTGGGAAAGTATTTTGAAAATTAATAGGACGCGTTCTACTAAAACAACTCTACTGTTCCAAAATTTGACTTCCATTTTAAGCTCTTTAGCGCCATTTTGGATATTTAAAAGCATCTTGGTGGTTTTATATGGACAAAACAACTAAAATAAGCTTGTCCTTATAGATACTCGGTAGATTATAAACCTAAAGTTCAAAATATTTTCGAGGTATTACTGCGGCATGTTCTTGATCGGGTTTTTTCTCTTCAACGTCCTTATATTATTTTAAACAGACGAGCTAGAAGCACGGGTTTGGGTATAAAAGTACTGCTAGCAGGCATTCAAACCGGCACCTTACTACGCTGTCCGTTTAAACACACTTTGCTGTTATAATTTAAAAACCGTCGAACTCTTCCCATCGCCACAGGTGGCTGAAAAGTTTTAGTATTTCTAGAATCTAAATTTGTTCGAAATATTACTAAAAATTATTGCTCAACATAGATTCAAGAGATGTCGCCAAGAAAGCAAGTATCGTAGCTGAATTATGCTTTAATTTCACTTTTAATTTGAGTCACGAATGTATTTCAATTAATAATAAAAATATAACTATAGATAATTGATATTTTATATTATAAAAAAATATTGTTAATCAAGGTTTCCTAGTATTTACAATTTTGTTGAACTAGATTTTGTCAAAATAAAAAAAAATCGTATGTGCCAGACAGCACTGCCAGTTCAAAGTTTCTCCTCGAGATGAAATGGCGAAAGTATCTTTAGCATAGAAAGTAGAAAACCTAGATTATTGAAGGTTTTCTTTTATGATTAAATATAGCTATTAGGTTTTTTAATGGAGTTCTTTATTGGTGAAATTTGTGCAGTAGGATTTGAGTGCAGTGTATTCGGAAAAATGTTTAGCATGGAAATTTTTTTCTTTTTTAGCCTTTTTTATGAAAAATCAAAATTAACAGAAATTTCCATGCTAATGAATCCGTCGCCAGATAAAGTAGCCATCTTCAAAACGGCTTGGCAATAAAAGGCCAAAAAATGATATACAGGGGGCGGCTCGATATCGCCGGCCCAATATCGCCGAATTTGCCAAAATCGCCGAAAAACCTACGCAATTTCACAATTTTTAGCTTAAATAATTCCAGTGCCAATATCGCCCAATGTGCCGATATCGCCCAATTTTTTGGAGATTTCTATTACAAATTATGTTGTGGGCGTCATGAATGACGTCATTTTTAAGATTGAATTTCCCAAATTTACTCTTTTTGACTTTTATATGAATGCGTTTGGTAGAGTACTTAATTCTACGCATTATGGTGATACACTTCATTGGAACCAACTGTCAAAACTATTATGAAATTAAAAAAAAATCGACATATGACGTCATTTCCACCGCCTACACGTTTTTTAATTTTTTTAGCAAAAATTTTATTTCTGTTCCTATATCGCCGAATGTGCCAATATTGAGTTGCGATATTGACAAAAAATTTCGGCGATATTGGCCCCCCCCCCTGTATCATATTTTCTGACCGTGAAATATTTAACAAAATATGAGATGTATTTGCTTTCAAGCAAATTTCAGAAGAAATTAATAATAAATTACATCAAAATTCGTCGAGAAAATTTTTGGTCTTTTATTGCTAACCAAAAAACCGGCCTAAGTGATTTCTCAACATCAATATAATTGTATTCAGATTCTCTCCGAAAAAGTCGATGATGCAAACACTTCTTCACAACTTTTAATTATTTTTTCTGCAATATTTTTCTGTATCACTGTTCTATTCATATTATGTTCATTACATAGAGCTAAGTATTCTCCACAAAAATCACAAAAACGCGAACGACGTCCCCTACAGTTCAAAGACGTCAGGCCTAGAGTCGCCAAATTTGCTTGAGAAACTAATTTAATTCATCTTTTTTTAAAGCTGTTTTTGTTCTTGAAAAATAGGAAAATAAACAAATTATTCATTCGATAAATAAAGTTCTTATTATTTCTTACTTTATAATTAAAATGAGCCATTTCCTACTCGAAATTGTTAAAAAATATTTAAAAGTTTTTCTGCAATAATTTAAAATTTTTAAACGACTGCATGTCCCTGTTTAAGGATGTGGGGGACGATTAATTTGTTCTTTTGTACCACTTTTCAAGAACAGTTTCTTGAAAACCCTGCTCAAAATAATTAATTTTTCTTCCAAAATACGGTAGTTGATCAACTCTTAAAGGAAGTTGCGGAGTACTATGTAAAAGCAATCTGATACCCTCATACCTAGCGCGTCAGAAAATGTTTTTAGTAGGGCGTCTCTAAAAAAGTACTGAAAGCTCTTAGCCCTTCCTCATTCATATCTCATCCATTTTTGACTTGCTATTCAATTAATCTTCCAAATAATAAATGCGCATCCCGAGCGGTAGAAAATTTTAAAAATTTGGCCTCTAGTGGCAAAAACACCTGATGATTGTAGGACTTTCACGGTTTAGCCACTAGAGGCAAATTTTTTTAAATATTTCTTACCTCGGGTCGGATGCGCATACTTGTATTTGGAAAGTTAAATCGGCAAATAACGAATGTAAATGTATGAGAGACAGTCTTGTAGGGAATCGAAGAGCAGTAGACTTTCAGTACGATGTTAGGACGTCCTTACTAAACCATTGTTGCGTGAGGCTGGAGGTGTGAGGTTATCAGGACTCTCTGATAATAGTACTCGCAATACTTCCATAAGAGTTACTACAGTATTTGAAGAAAAATCTAATTATTTAACCAGTTTCTCAGAGAACTTGCTTGAAAATGTGTAAAGAGCCAAATTATCGTCCCCCACATCCTTAAAGTCCCTGACCATTTTTTTTGAAAATTTTTAAAAAACTTTCTAAAAACTTGAATGAATTTTGAAAATCTTCAAAGAGCTTCATAAAACGAAACAGATTGGCAACAATAAAATTTTGGTTCAGTCACAAAAGTTTGGTATATTGAAAAAGTACCCGACACACCTAACTTATCTGTTGTTTTGTATAAAGCTTGTGAAAAATTATCTTTTTTTCTCTCAACAAGTTCAGTGAAAATTGTTTTTCTTAAATAGAAAGCGTCTAGACACCGCTTGCTAGACTCAGTGCCAATTTGAAGGGTAATAATAATAAAACTGATTTAAACAACTGGTCATCACCCGAAGTCAAGAATTTTTGCGATTATTAATTCGGGCAAGATTTAAATGCAAAAAAACGTTTGTTGATATCTTGTCTAGTTCTGGCCCGATTAATAACACCGACCTACGACCCTTTTTTAACAAATTTGTTGTTTAGAAATGGAGTTCGAACTCGAAAAATCGAAAATTTTAAATACTCATAAAGATCGGGTTTGGTCTGTTGATTATTCATGTAAAGATCTTTTATCATCTGGTAGTGGCGATAAATCGACCAAAATTTGGCAAAAAGAAACCGAACTTGATTCTTTTACAGAAAATCGAACAATACGTAGAGTCAAATTTTCTCCAGATGGAAATCAGTTAGCTGCTTGTAGTTTCAATGGCAAAATTTATATTTATAAGCTAGAAGATGGCCGATTTGTAGGCAGGGTTACAAAAACACAAGAACTGATTTTGATTTCATAAACCCCTTAAAAACTTGTTAAACCATTTAACTTAATTGGCCTAGTCTCGACATATAAAACAAACGTGCTTATTTTGGCCAATTTTTTATATTTTAAAAGCCGGGTAAAAATTTCAGAAAATTTTATTTCAAGTTTTACTAGTCTTTAAAAAATGCCTAGACTATTGATCACATTGCAACCAACAAAATCCAGTATATTTGTGTTTATTAAATTTTCAAAAGTCATTTTCTGAAAACTATAGGTCCAAATTTTTTTTTCGGGATTTTGTTGTTTAGGTTCTTAGTCCGCACCTTTCTTATAACAAATACTGATAATTGTCTCCCTATTATAAATACATATTTATTAACTAGCAATATTCACTACAGTTGTAATATGATCCCTTACGTGTCATTTTGGTAATTTGACCTTTTGATGTCATGTTTCAAACTTTGACCCCATATATTTCCCCCAAACTATTTCTCCGAAATTTTTAACTCGAATGGTATAAAAAAACCTCATATTGAAAATCCTGCCTAGTCGTAAAATTGTATTGATACGTCACAAATAGGGAGATCCAGCAATTTCATTGGTCACTTCTCGAGAATCCAGTCATTTCATTGGTCACTGTTTTTTAAAAATACACTTTTTTGCCCATAAACTAGTTTCTAACCATAATTTGTTTTCTGAAGAGAATCTCGCTCGCTTCACTGAGATTAGAACTAAAAAGGTGATACAAATAGTTTTCTGAACTGATCAGTCTAAAAATCCTGAAGATGCTAATAAAAAGCGAAACGTTGAAATTTGTTAATTAATTTTTATAATTTTCGATATTATTTCTAATGAAATTTTGAGAATCTGTCGATCCATCTGAAAAAACTCTTCCAACTAAATCACGTTTTCTATCGACGTAAAAAAAACATTTTTTTGGTCTTTTGATGTGATATTTAATGTGAGAAAAAAATAACCCTCACAGAGTATGCAGAACTAGAAGGACATGAGTCTGAAGTAAAAAGTGTCACATGGTCAGCAGATAGCTCACTACTAGCCACTTGCGGTCGAGATAAATCAGTTTGGATTTGGGAATGTTGGGAAGAAGGAGATTACGAATGTGCTGGGGTTTTGACATCTCATTCAGCTGATGTAAAAGGTAACAAAAATAGCTTTCAGAGAAAATTTTTTAAATCGATAACTTGGTTAAAACGAACTTTCAAATACCATTTTAATGTTATGAACTTTCAATGTGATATCAATTACGGGGGCTCCTGGTCATTTTTTACTAGTTTTTAAGCAAATTTTTTATTTAATTCGGCTTTTAAAACCAACTCATCCGATAAAATTCTTAGATAGCTTAACTGAGCAATAATATCTTGAGAAAATAAAATTAAAAAAAATGGTTCATCGGACCAATTTATTGTATCTTTTTCTGAGATTACTGAAATTGTTAAATTACTAGTTTTCTTAAAAAAATGGTAAATTGTCGATTCGGACCAATTTTAAAATTCAATTATTTATCAGATATTTGTGCCTGTTTTAGCTATCTCAAGAATTCAATCGGATGAGTCGTTTGCAAAAATTTGAATTAAATAAAATTTTTGGCTAAAAACCTAGTAAAAAATGACCAGGAGCCCCCGTAATCGATATAATAGTTTAAGCACCAATATTTCTCTGAAAATGCGATTTCTAAGATTGAAAATTAACACTTTTCATTTGAATTATTTCTAAAATATTTTTGGTATTCGAGATTTCGACAACCGAATATCGCCGATATCATATCCTTTATACTCCATCCTCAAACGTTTACTATATATAGCGCGTGTTCGAATCCCACTGATGTTGTCTAAGTGATTGTCTAGTGATGCTTAGTTATTACACACCGATCAAATTAGCGGTCCAATATCAAGCACCTTTGCCTATAATCATACTCAAGACAATCACTAAGACAACATTAGTGGGATTCGAACATGCACTCTAGAGATAGTAAACGTTTTTGAGATGGAGTTCCGTTGGGAAAAGGATATATATTAAAGCAAAATAAATAATCGAGATGTTTTCAAACATAGTAAATTATGGATAGTGATTTTTGTAAAAACGGGCATAATTAAGGCTGGCCGTAGTCCGAAGCATTTCTGGATGAGGCCGCTAATCAGGAGAATCCGATGAAGCTATCTCGTCAAATTTTTTTGAAAGATTTGATTATTTGGGGAAAACCAGAACTCGAAATTTTGTTTTAAAATTATTAACCAGATCCCTAATTTATTGTGTGAAAACATTTGTTATTCCATATTTTATTAAAATAATTTATCGAATAAAAAATATGTTAAAAAAAATAGAATCATTTGAACTTTCTTTACCAGAGACGGTCTTTAGATGATTATTTTTAGGTCGAACTTAAATAAATAAAATTTCACGAAATCCTGATAAAGGCTCAACATTTTATTTGTGCATACAATGCCTTATGGTTGTTTGGTTTTTACACTTACTTTTGGTCTAGTAATTTTAAGGGAGTGGGCGTCGATAATTACGCTATTTTTTGAAGGTTTCAAGTGCAGTTTCTGAGAAACTTAGTATCAGAAAGGTATCCATTTTTTTTAAATATGTAGCGTAACTCTTCAGGTTTTCGGCAGTGCCACTCAGATCATCAGATTATTGAACATACGCTCAAGAAATGATATTTAGCAGGCCTCCCTCAAAAACACCAAAAAGCCATCTCCTCCTTCATTTCTCATGATTTTTTTTTNTAATTTGGCATGCGGGCCTAATATATGAATACAGAGAGACTTTAAGGCCGTTTTTATTGAATTTATGCTCCTAGTGGTCAAAACAGTCAATTCGGAGCATTTTGGGAGGCTCGCTAAAAAACCATCTCCTCCTACAATTTACATGCGATTTTTTAATTCATGCTTCAAATGAATGACAAAGCCCAGCGCTAGAGACTCAAATCGCCCTTTTTTGAAATTTTGTCTTAGGCTCTCTAAAAATGCTTTCACATGAATTTCAGACATATTATATTACATTATCGAAATTGGTACCTTTAATTTTGAATCTCTTCGATTCTACCTTTAAATTCAACTCCCGAAAAACCGACTTCTTTGAAAAAATCTCTAAACCAAAAAAAAGTAATATGTAAAAAAACTTGGCAGAAAATTTTTTTTGGAATTTTTTATTTTATTCTTCATTAAATTTTTATAAACAGAAATGGCTAGTGATATTCCGTACAAATTAAGATTCTGGATAGATTGAAGTTATTGAACTCAGACTTTAGGCGTTCACCAAAGTTTCCGGAAGAGTGTTTTACCTTTCTTTCAATATATACTAGAATGACATCGATTTTTGCTCAAACTGTACGAAATATCCCTAGAAATGGCGCAAAAGGTACAGTATTAATAAATTGGATTGATATCGATTTTTCAATAAATCTAATCCAATTATTTCAGCTTTCTTGATTCATTGAGTTTTCTTATTTCTTGGGACTTCCACTGCCATATGCAACAGATTTAGCATCTAAACATGTATTAGCATGATGATTAATAAAATAATTATCGTAGATCTCATCAAAAAATTTAATTTGATGTGCATGAAGGCACATTTGTCCATTTTGGGCCAAATCTACTGTTTTTTTACTTCGGATTTTTTTGTGTAAAAAAATAGCACTAGATGCGATTTTTCATGCTTGAATTGTGGCTTATAATTTTAGCTCTCTCGCTTCATTATTCGAATTTTTAGTGCAAAATTTGTCTGATGGGACGTTTTTTGCATACACGTATAATCGGAAGTATATACATTTGTGACCACATCTGGTTAGACGATTATTTCGATTGTTTGATCATTATTGTGTCATATTACAAAATAGTTGTCAAATTTTTGGATTCCCAAAAAAATTTACTTCTAGTACTTAGATTCCTTATGTGATATGACTCATTTTATATGACTCTTATTGTCATTTTTGCTCATTATGTGATATTTTGTCCTTATTTTATGATTCAAATCATATAAAATGTAATATGAGTCATATTATATGACTCTATTTGTCCCTTTTTTAATTTGACCCCGGGTTTCATTTGACAAAATTTGACATCTAAAATTACGAAAAAAAAACGATTTGGATTAGAAAACCTAAAAATTTGATCAATTTGTTTTCTCACCTTTACAAGATCCCTTCAGTCTATTTAGAATTTTACAGTTTCTTTTACAAATAGATTCTCTGTGACCATTCATATCCAAACATTCACAGTAATAGCCCATACCACCTTTATCATTTGTCAGCACAACAGGGGCTCTGTTAGAAAAATGTTTGCTAAAAACTTCAAATTTTGCGTCTAAGGCCTTGTCCTCATCCAGACATTTTCGAACTGATGAAAAGTCTTTCCAATCACTCAAATCTGAAACTGATCGTTTGGCGGCGGCGAAAGTGGCTAGGATTGCAAAAATTTTCATTTTTTGTTGTTTTTTCTTGCGTATCGAAGAATTTATTTGATAATTATCATGAAAAATGTTCAACTTATATAATGATTTTATTTCACTAGAGGCGGGTTTGATCACGTTCAATTTAGAGAAGTGTGACGTCATTTTTGGGGGCGGTGCGCTATCTGTGGGGGAGTAGATTGGAAAAAGTACCATTTAGACGATAAGTTTTTTCATCAGATAAAGAATTCACGCCCACGCTATTCGAGCGAAAGTTTTAGTTCAGTGGAATCATTTAAAACAGTGATTCAGTTGCAAGAGTTTTTCTCAGCTTTACAAATTTTCTAAAATTCTTGAAACTAAAAGTTTTTAGCAGTCACATGGATATTTTTTGTGGTCAGCCAGATGACCACTATGCCGAATTTCATCGGTTAAAACTAAAATAAACAGTTTCTTAAAATTATATCTTTTATTTTTTTCTATGAAAAAGGTGGCCTGAACGTTCCTTAATTCGTAAAGCTACATTGAATTTTCCAATCTAAATTTTTCGTTATTAATTACTTTAAATTCAAATTTTTGAGAATAATATTGTATCTAAAATCCGGGAAGAGGGCCCATTATTAGCAAATCAATCCAGAATTTTAGTATCATTTAGTCAAAATCGGCCCTCTTACCAGATTTTAGATATGAAAATGTAAATTCGAAAAAATGCGATTCGAAAAGTTCAAAATAATTGTCAATGTTTTTCCATTCAAAGGTCACTTTTTGGTCTTTCTAATTTATAATCTATTGAGAGTTCTCCATCGACCATGAATCAAAAGAGGTCAGAAAATGTATTGCGAAATCCGGACCATTTGTTGATCTAATTTATTAAAAATATTTGATCATGATAGGTAGCCCATGATGAGCTTTTTTAAGAAGAAAAAACGACAAAATTGACGAACCAGTATGAAAATTTTGACGACAAAAATATAGCAGCACTTTTGTCATCCAAGCCAATCTTTGAATTTGTTGGTTTTAAAAGTATGAGTCATCACTAGAGTTTTAAATTTGAACATTTCACTGTTAGAATTATAATTTGTTGAGTCTTACTGCCTTCTCAGCGATTTTGTCACGTTTAATTTCGAGAAGCGATGTTATTACGGGAATGTACGGTACTTGTTATCGCAACGGTTTAGAATTTACAAGATTACAACATTCTTTTGGCTGGCTAAAGAAAAAATGTTTATAATTGAAACAACTTTTTTTCGTGAACCTTTTTTTAACATAAGTGGGGAATTATAATGTTAAACAAATTTACTTAGAAATTTTTATTATTGAGACTACTTTTACTATTTCTGGTCAGGCGAGAATGTCTTTCAGATCAATACCTAATGTGATTTAGTCCAAGATGTTTTTTCTCAAAGAATTCTTGACGGATTCATAAAATTCTAAAAGATATTTACAGACAGGGTTTAGAGACAGACCAAGTGCATATGAAGATAATTAGGACGCCTGTCGGATGACCGGATTTAACCGGTGAAAGCTTTTATTGTCGGTTTCTCGGTCACTGTATATGATGTGATACTGGTTTTTTAACATTTAGTCTCACAATTTTCTGACCAATATTTTTGGAGTCAAATTTTGTAATCTGACACCAAATTTCAAAAACTAGTCTTATGGGATGATATAACATATCATGTGGAACATAATTTCACGAGGAATTTAAAGACGTTAAAATTATTGAATCATAGTTTTTAAATCAACTAGTTTCGAATTTATTTAATTCATTTTGTTTTAGGAATGGTTTTCATACAGTTTTTCGGGAGTTAACCGAGCAAGCGAAAATTTGATTAATTAATTGACAGTAGGTGGAAAATTTATCACAAACTTGCAAATTAGTTAAGAATTTGAAATGCAGGAAATATTAAAATTACCCTATTTATATCACTATAGTGAAACTAGTTTTTACATTCAATTGCCGGATCAACCTGGTTTAAATCTTCTTTTAAAAACAAGGCGTTATTCGTCCTTTCTGGAAAATTAAACATAATATAAATGAACAACTTCTCTCGGATCGTTGTTAAAGTTTTTGAACTGTCAGCCAGGTTAAAATAATAAAAAAATAATTATCAAGGGCAACACGAATTTACTTTTTCAATGATCAAAATTTCGCTCATTTTTGGGCACAAAGTTAAAAAATTGTTTTGTTTAATAAATTTTTTTTTATTCATAAGGTTGCTAAACAGTTTTTGAATTATGTTTCAATTTCAGCCTGTTAAAATATTCCTATCTGATCGTAAAAATTGTCAGCAATTGCTTCGAAATGAAAATCCGTTTTTGAAATTGCCTATCATATTTTTTTGAACAATTTTCAGGAAATATTTTAAGCCAAATGATAAGCACCCGGATTTTCATTTCTAAGCAATTGCAGCCGATTTTTAAGATTTTTTTTTTGATCAGATATTAATATTTTTACGGGCTACACTTAAAACATAATTCAAAAAATGTTTACTTAAAAAAGTTTTGTCGTTCCTACCCTATTGTAGTATTTATCACGAATAACACATTTTTAGATGTCTGCTTTCATCCTTTCGATAATATTCTGGTTTCTGGATCATACGATATGACAGTTAAAGTGTTTAAAGAAATAAACGGCGAATGGGACTGTAACCAGACATTAAATGGGCACACAGATACAGTCTGGGCTGTTCGATTCAGTCCAGATGGAAACAGAATAGCTTCAGCCGGAAGTGATAATTGGTAAGAAATGTCATTTATAAATATTAATATATTATGAAATTCTAACTTTTTAAGTTTTTAAATAAAATTAATAAGTAAAATACTGTATGTTGTTCATATTTCACGGACACAAAAAACTGTTCAGTTTTTTAATAAAAAATAACCATTGTGCCGTTTGGCTCATTGAATTTTTGAAAAAAAAATTAAGTAAACTTTGTTTACGAAAAATTTCACATTAGCCTGGAGATTATTAGTCATTACGGCGTTATAAAAAAGCCTAAATGACCAATTAATTAATAGTAATAATCTTCAGTGACCCGTAATAGATTTAAGAACAAAATGCAGCCAAAACCTACGCAATTTTGAAAAATTCTTCGTCCAGTTTCCTCAGGTTGTTTTTTTTTAGACGCGACAGGTTTGACTTTTTACCACTTTTTCAGCCATTAGTCTTAGATTTTTTTTTAGTTTCATATGAAACCCATATTGGGTCATTTCCGGCTATTTGAAATTTTTGAAAAATTCAAAAAAAAAATTTGGCCTGAGCTTTTTTATTTTCCAGTTGAATGCAAAAACCCGTTTTGTGATATCTCATACGGTTCGTCTGTGGTGAAAAGTCAAATATCTACCTCAGATAAGACCGGAACGAATTACTCCAACCTTCATTTGATACTACAAAAAATATTGAGAAATTATTATGGTTTATGTTTTTTCCGGATAATAAAATCTTATCGGCTGTTTGTCTAGCCATTTTTTTAAAAACTGAATTTGAAAAAAACAATTTATGTTCTCCTTCTCACGCCCACGTTCAAATAAGCCGATAATTACGTTTTTCACAAAAGTCCAAACGCAATTTAAAGCGAGGAAAACCTACTCATTTTAGGTTCCGTCTCTTTTTCAAATGTATTAAAATTTTTTCCTCTCAATAGATATTTTCAGCGTCAGAATTTGGGCTAAAAAAGATGACGGTAAATTCGCATTGCAAAGTAATATTCAAGGAATTCACGATCGGAACATTTATTGTCTGGATTGGAACGATACCGGAATTATAACCGGAGCTGGGGATAACATGATTCGACTATTAGTAGAAGACAAAGAATCTGGCTGGGTTTGCAAATCAAAATTTCAAGCTTCTTCAGATGTTAATTCTGTCTGTTGGGCTAAATGTGGCACGAAAATTGCGGCTGGAACCGACGAAGGAGAAATTGTGCTTTTGAATGTGAAAAATTAGAACTTTTCTTTTTTCTCTAGAACAATTTTTAAAGGGTGGCAACAATGAATCGATGAGAGAAAATCTCAAGCTAAAAAGAGATGTGATGATTATTCTGAAAAATTTCTGAAATTAAATTTGATTTTTCTGGATAAAAATATTAAAAATGGTTATAAATATCACTTGTTGTTTATTATTTTAAATTATTATATAAAAAATGTGTACCATCAAAAAATAATTCCGCTGACTTATGAAAAATAGTTTTGTTGTCTTTAATTAAGACTCTTAATAATCCTGCGCTCAAGCCTTGGGCCCAAGGAGTTTCAAAATCTGCAAGCTCGCATTTTTTTGATGAAAGTTGGTCTTCAATTTATTAATAGAATTCTTATAAAAATAATTGCAGACATCGGTCATTTCTAATGACTCATATGTGAAATCCTTTTAAAATTATCAAGATTCTTCAAAATTTTCAAAAATGCTTGATTTTCGTAAAAAGTTTACACACTTAATTCAGCCGCGAACAAAACATTTGAGAGCTGAAAGAAGTCAGACCCAGTAATAGGTCGATTTTACCCTTATACAGCTCCATTTTCTTTTAACTTTTCGAAAATAATCGACATTAACAAAAAATTTAATCGTAAAATTTTTTTCGATAGTCAATAACACTACTCAATATTCAAGATCAACTTTTATCAAAAAACCAAGTTTTTAGTTCTGGTATTTTGAAGCACCTCCGTCAACAAATGAAAAATATAAATATTAACATTTATGATGTGGTTTCTGTCTAAAAGGACAAGTTGAGGAAAATATGGCCAAAACCTACGTTTTTTTTATTTTGGTCCGTCCCTCTATAAGGACAATTTTGAAGAAAAATCCATAGGGTATATTTTCAAAAATATTCTATAAAACAGCTGTTTTTGGTAAAAGATACGGATGAGTTTGGAAAAATCTAAGGACGATTTGGGATAATGTAAGGACAACTTGGAACAATCCAAGGACAATTTTGATTTTTTTACAAAGGACCTCGTTTTAGTGAAAAATGTATTGAAAAAACCTCGTTTTGCGTTTTTTTTTAAAACTAAGAGCAAAAAGGGCCTTTATATAATATCACCTTTCTTATAGACAGAAACCACAGTACTTATCTTCACTTTAAGCTACTACGGTCTTTGCTAGAGGGACTAACCTGAAAAAATTCGTCCGGACATGATATCTTCGCCGTGTGGGTAGGAAAAATATGTAGGCCTATATGTCAGACGATTGCATATACTCAAGATACTAAATATTCTATATCTTCGTGTGGTCCCTTGAGCATATTTTTGGGCATTTGCGACGTACTTGTGACCTTGAATGCTCTCTCGGGCTGCTGTCCAAGCTTGATCTTTATATCTGTTGCTTGACACTTTAGCGCGCTATGCTTATTCATCAAGATACATGTCGGATCGAAGACGTGGTGTCT
Source organism: Oikopleura vanhoeffeni (assembly GCA_004367855.1). Taxonomy (NCBI): domain Eukaryota; kingdom Metazoa; phylum Chordata; class Appendicularia; order Copelata; family Oikopleuridae; genus Oikopleura; species Oikopleura vanhoeffeni. The sequence continues at coordinate 109,158 of SCLH01000901.1, forward strand.
TAAAACGTTTACTGTCATTTAAATTTAGGCAGCTTGTTACAATAAATACAGTCGTAATCCATATACAAAA